>JAVXUL010000012.1:11915951-11943821 GCA_035590515.1 Trichilia minutiflora | reverse complement strand
GTTATATATTCATTATGTGCACTAATAGAGGCTTAGGGAGATGGGGCCAGCCTTGTCTCCTGCCGGTCATAGTCCAAGGATTTCGGACTGTGACAATATATATAATCTCTTAGTTATTAAATTAAAGATTCGAACACACAATAATCTATATTAATATTATTGTATATCCTACTAATATAATGTATTCTAATAAAATTAAAGTATATATTATAAAATATATAATATTTTACATATAAATAAATATATATAATTTTTAATTTAGATAGAGTAAAAAATTACTTATTACTCATAAAATACCATTCCTTATTTAATTGTTATTTGAACTTGGCTAATTGCAAAATTAAACACCCGACTGGGTGGTCGATGTGGTAGGAATATGAATTTGTGACAGACACGTTTAGGATTCGAATCACACCAATTACACGATTGATGCGTCAAGATGAAGGCACCAGATTTTATCCGACTGTTTATTATCTGTCGATCTGGGTGAACCGGATTTGGATGAGCTGCTGGCGCCTTCATGCTCACAGTCTGAGTCCTATCCCTGTGACATTGTTCAAGCGTAATAGAGGGTCTGGATCTCCGATAATGAAACCCCTCGATAAAATCCTACTACAGTCGGAGTTTCCAGTATACAAAAAAAAATTTACAAAATTAAGTTTGTCCCTCGCCGATCAAATCATACCCAAAAAGAAATACTAAAAAAATTTAAAATTTTTATTTTTATTTTTATTATTTGATTTTTGTTTCTTTAATTAATAATAAAAATTGATTAATTAAACAAATATCCGTCAAATTTATGTACATTTATACCCAAATTCAAACTTAATCAGATTTGATAAATTAAATTTATGTTCAACTGAATTTTGTGTTTTAAGAATAAATGTCCATTCAATTAAGCTCTTGTTTGTCCGAATCGGTCATGAGTGGCTTGAGTGCCATTCCAAGCCAGCGGTGCCACATCTACAAGACTCAAATTATCATTATCCATAATGATGATCATAATCATTGTTTGAGGTATTACGATACACTGTACACGTTGAAAGTCATAACGTAAGTGACACGTAGATGGGTGAATTTGACTATTTCTGATTCTCCCGTAAGGCCGCAACTTAAGCTAACCAACAACCAATGCCCTTAAATTTCCACTGCAGATTCCAGTGTATATTAAACGACGTCGTTGGCATCTCTATTCTGTTGGATCTCCTTCATTACCGCTCCCTTTAAATAATTCGTCTGTTCGTGATCACTGTTCAGTCCCTGTATTTACAGAAAAAAAGGTTGGTGATTCCCTTCTCGGAAACCTACTTTAACGCCCTCTTGATCGATCAAATTACAGTTTCTGTCGAGAACAACAAGAAGTGATTCTAAATTTTTGCTTAAGACCAAAGAATGGCTGCGAAAATTGGATCGCTTAGACACAGTTTTGCAGAAAGGACCAAGGAAAGATTGCTATCTAGAAAGGGATACTCAGACTTCGGCATGAACAGCTCGGATGCTAGTGAAGATGGAGTCAAATACAGATGTTTTCGTTCGCTATCAGATGCAGTTGTCAACTTTTGGAATAGTTTGCAAAATGTTTGTATTAATTTGTACGAGATGGGTCGTTCGGATCCTCGAAAAATCTTGTTTGCTGCTAAGATGGGGTTGTCATTGGCACTTGTATCATTGGTCATATTTTTCAAAGAGCCTCTCAGTAATGTTAACCAATACTCCATCTGGGCAGTTCTTACAGTTGTGGTGGTTTTTGAATTTAGCGTAGGTACTAGCTTCAATCCTGCTTATTTCAAGTCTCAAAACAACTCCCCCAAAGGGAAAATCGGTTTAAGATTTGTTTCCGCAAGTGATTCTTAATTTTATTTTTCTTTCATTAGGAGCAACGCTTAATAAAGGATTTAATCGAGCTTTGGGGACATTTTCGGCTGGGGGCCTTGCTCTGGGCATAGCAGAGCTGTCTATAAAAGCGGGAGCTTTTCAGGAAGTTATTGTTGTTATCAGTATTTTTATAGCAGGTTAGCAATTAATATCAATCTGTTGTTCTATAGAAGGTACTTTCATTGAATTGTTTCCCTTGTTATCTTCAGGGTTCTGTGCAAGTTATGTGAAACTGTACCCCACCATGAAAGCTTATGAATACGGATTTCGAGTATTCTTGTTGACTTATTGTATTGTACTAGTGTCTGGAACATCAACAACATTTTTCCTCACTGCTTTTTATCGATTAGTGCTTATTGCGATTGGTGCTGGGATATGCTTGGTAGTAAACTTGTGCATATATCCCATCTGGGCAGGGGAGGATCTGCACAAATTGGTGGTTAAAAATTTCAACGGTGTTGCTACTTCCTTGGAAGGTTTGGTCCAACTTCTATATCTTGTGCTTTGTAGACTTTCTGTTACACAATTTCCACGACTAACTTAAATGAGCTGAATTTCTATGAGTTACTTGATTGATTCTTTTAAATTTGGATTTTAGGTTGTGTTAATGGGTACGTTCAATGTGTTGAATATGAGAGAATCCCTTCGAAAATTCTTACCTATCAAGCTTCTGATGACCTTGTTTATAGTGGTTATAGATCAGCTGTACAGTCTTCAAGCCAAGAGGAATCTCTGGTATGATCTCATATCACTTTATTGGTCCTTTCTCCTGCCCAATCTTTGTATCTTCTTTGGTAAGGCCTGTCTTTGCAATAGACCAGAGAGCTTAGGATCTGTTTTAATATTGTATTTTGCAGATGGACTTTGCAATATGGGAACCACCTCATGGTCCTTATAGAACATTTAACTATCCCTGGAAAAATTATGTTAAAGTAAGCGGTGCATTGAGGCATTGTGCATTCATGGTTATGGCTATGCATGGATGCATGCTTTCTGAAATACAGGTGGGTGAACTTTTTCCATTATTTTATCCTGTTACAGAGCTCAGGATTCTTGTTTGATCCTTTTTTTAATCTTTTAAGGGGTGGGGTGCAGTAGAGATTATGACTAATATCATGTCTGGTGAACCATAATTCTCTTATGGTAGTGGTAGACTATCTGTTAACTTGTACTTCCAGCAATCATGTGTGGTAGACTGTCTGGTTAACAGAGCTTAATATTTTTGTTTGACCTTTTTCTAATTTGTTGAAGGGTAGGGTAGAGGGCAAGAGATATTATGACTAATTTCATGTTTGGTGAACCATAATTGTCTTATAGTAGGGGTATACAGTCTGGTTAACTTGTCCTACAAGTTATCAATTCCTGCAGATTTCTTGAAATTACTTGATCACTGTTTCGGTCATGGATATTGAGTTCCTGAGCTTCAACCCACTAACCATATTTAAGTCAAGTACCAGATTTAACATGCTGAGTTTATGTTCATTCTTATTTGGATATGACCAGCATGTAATCTCAACAGCCATTGGTGTTAGGGGCATATCCTTGTGCCTAGTAAATTGATCTTGATTTCTTGTAATAGGCGAGGCAGCCATATCCTAAATGAATTAATTGCTCATCTTCTATACTTTTGTGAGCTTAGTAAGTGACTGATGTTAAAACACATTTAGTTTGTAGGGCAGAGCATCACCACCGAAAAAAAGTTATACTGTGCTATTTTGAGGTACTGGTCTTGTGTTTCTCACACAGGATAACAAGAAAAATGAAAAAAAAAAAAAAATAAGGGAGGGAGGCATGGGAAGGTTACAAGAAAGCATGGAGATCAACAAATGAATAATTGAAATAACAAAATGTGACTGCATGTGATGGACTTCTATTTATGTCATATCGTCGCCATGCCATATCTAATGTCTGAGAGAAATGAACGTTTAGATTCTGAAAATAAGAGGTAAAAGAGAGATTGTTGAATGTGTAATTCTGTACCTATATATATGATATGGTTATCCATACAGATTTAAATAGTTTCACCCCCGTGAAGGATAGAAAACGATTTGCCTTTCTTTAGCCGATGCTGTGTTATTAGGCCAGCAGCCTGTCATGTGATTTTGTTGTTTCTATCCATGCTTCCTCCATGCTCTTCTATCTTGAAGGAAAGATGAGTTGTAGTGGTTCTTTTTGTATGTTGCATTTCTTAGTTTCATTCAAGGTAAGGTTGCTATCATCCAACAGAAAAAAGAAAGAAAGCTTTATATTGAATTCCAAGATTTTTTTATTCGTAATCACCCTTGACAGGTAATAAAACCCATAGTGAAAATGTATGGGATTCAAAATTTTGTGCGAGGCTACAAGTATTTGGAGGCCATTTGTTCAATAATGAGAGTAATGAGGATCAATAATTCAAATTTGGGATTTGGTTTTGCATTAATGCTGTTTACAGCATACCAATACACTCCATCAACATAGAAATTTATTTTATCCTTTCCCTGTATACTTTGGATCAATTAGAATCATGGTGTGGTGACTTTTAAACAATAGTTGTCATGAAATAAAAGCTTTAAATATCAAGTGCTAATGTGAAAGTGTGTGAGTTCTTATAAAGTTAGTGTTATTAAAAGCTTTTTTAGCTTTGCTTTTAAAGTATAACAAAACAACAACAATTGACAAAGTTTCAGTGAAGGACTCTTATTGCCCAAGTAATTTGAATTTTGTTAAGAAAATAAAGATAATTTCATCCTGTAAAGAATCTAAGTTTCTTTTCTCTTTTTTGCTGTATTTAACATCAAATTTGCAAATTTTTATGTGCAGGCACCATCTGAGAAAAGACAGGTTTTTGGTAGTGAGCTCCAAAAAGTTGGGAATGAAGGATCTAAAGTTTTGCGGGAGCTTGGAAACAAGGTTGAGAAGATGGAAAAGTTAAGTGACGGAGACATACTACTTAAAGTACATGAGGCAGCAGAAGAGTTGCAAATGAAGATAGACGAAAAATCATATCTTCTGGTGAATTCAGAAAGCTGGGCAGACATAGCACAACGCAAGGAATTGCAAGATTCTGAGAACCTTAACGAAGTCAAAGACGATGAAAACAAAGTGATTAAATCCTTAAGTGAAATGTGGGACGCTCAGAGTCAGAACCAGAATATAGGCATGAGCCCTCCCATGCGAGAATGGGTTTCCTCAGAAAATATGTCGAGAAATCCAATATCGTGGCCACGCCTATCCTTTCATAATGTGGAGTCGAATATTGTTTTACAGGAATCAAAAGTATACGAAAGTGCTAGCTCTCTTTCTTTAGCAACATTTACTTCACTTTTGATTGAGTTTGTTGCAAGGCTCCAAAATCTTGTGGATGCATTTAGAGAACTGAGTGAGAACGCAAATTTTAAGGAACCTATTGAATCACCATTAGGAAAGGAGGTGGTAGGATTTTGGACCAGACTTGGCAGATGCTTTCAGCCGAAGAATTGATACTTTGAATAATTTGGTTCATATTGGATTGGTTGATTTGTTAATTATGGTTCCTTGAGTTAATTATGATTCCTTAGAGCTTGTTTCCCAAATGCATAATTGTAGAATGCTTCGAAGAAGTATTTGTTATACATTTTTTTTAATAAAAGAAGATTTTTCATTGCATATGTTTTTTTTTTTAATATATATATATTAAGAATATATTAAAAATAAATTGAGGATAGATATATATTTTTTAATATAAAGAGAGTATGATCACGTATTAATAATAATTTTATCATTATTATTTCCTTAAAATTTTTAGAATTAGTTATAATAAAGAGAGTTACCCTAAAATTTTTAGAATTAGTCATAATAATTTTATAAAAATTATCATTTCCTCTCAAATAAAAATTATGTGTAATTTGATTATAACATGAAAAGAAAATAGTAGGAAAGAAAGAGAACAGGGTATATAAATAGTTTAGGAAAAATTCAAATTCAGTTATAAAAAAAAAATCCTTTAATTATTATATCATTATTACATTTATAAACGGAGGTAAAAATTTCTTGTACCAACCATATTGTTTATGTTAATGGTTAAAATAAATTATAAATAATTTTAAAATTATAAAAATTTATTATCTCTCTTAAATATGTAATTTTATCTGTCATAATATCTAACATAAATTAAAGAAAAAATATTTATTACTTATTTAATTATATAAATCTTGCCTAAAATTTTTGTGTATAAATTGATATTTTTATTTTTTTTCGATTATTCCAGTTCCAATACTTAATGGATTAGCTGTTTGTTTACTGGCTTTATTGATAACTGTCAACCCTGTTCGTTGTAGATTCCTTTCGCTGCAGCCCAAAGAAGGCCCAGAAAAAATGGTTCATTGTAGGCCGGGCTTTATCTTATGGGCTGGCCTAAGCTGATAATTTCAAGGAAATACTACCAAGCACAAAAGCCAACGAATGGTATCGTAAAACGTCTCCTTCTTTCTGATCAGAAGCACCCGGCGGGAAGCCATTGCGATCGGTGAGAGCATTTCCGTTTCTCCTCTTTTTCACTAAATGTAATTTTGTAGATTTTTAATTTTTTAATTATTTGTTTTCAATCAGTAGTAAGAAACTCGACTCTCGCTCGAACTGATTAGTTGCTGAAGAATCCGAGGTCTAGAAAATAAAATAAAATAAATTAAAATTCTAATTATTGTGTTTTATGATTTTTGTTACTTTCGTTTCTTAGAAATGTTTAATGGAAGTAGACTCGGTCAAGTTTACCAATTGTTCCGTTAGGAGTCGTTCGAATTGGCAATTTTAATATAAAATTTCTCGGTCCTTTATTAATCGATCAGTTATTAGTTTCGTTTCTAGTTTCTCAAATTTTACCAGCAACCAAACATGCAGCACTGTTTTAGTTTCGAAATCCATAAATTAGTCTCTTCCTTTCATTTTCCGAAAAGTTTTCTGAGTCTGTGGATTCAAACTCTAGGGTTTGTCCCAGATCTAAGTTTTGATTTGATGTGATTTTTAGTTATGCTGTACTTGGTTCCATAAAAACTTTCTCCAAATACTAATACTCCATAAATTTGGGATCTAGTTCTATGTATGAGAATTGCTTATTATTAGATTTCGAGTTCTCTAAAGGTTTGTGTGATTTTTGAACTTACGTAAGTGGTGGTCAATTTATTAAATTTACCTTGTACTGTAGAATTAAAATGTATATTATACCAATTTCATTTTTTATTTTAGGATGATGTGGAATTTGGTGTTGATTTTTTTATAATTTACAAGTTGCAATTTATGTGGTTTGCAGTGCTTCTGTGAAGGTTGTTGATTGTGAGAAGTTTGACAAAGATCTTTAGTACATAATGGCTATGGTTGATGAAACATTATATCCAATTGCTGTTCTTATAGACGAGCTTAAAAATGATGATATCCAGCTTAGGTTGAATTCAATCCGTAGGCTGTCGACAATTGCACGTGCTCTTGGGGAGGAGCGAACTCGGAAGGAATTAATTCCCTTTCTCAGTGAAAACAATGATGATGATGATGAGGTGCTTCTTGCAATGGCAGAAGAGTTGGGAGTATTTATTCCATACGTTGGTGGAGTTGAACATGCCCATGTTTTGCTTCCACCTTTGGAGACTCTTTGTACGGTTGAGGAGACCTGTGTGAGGGACAAAGCTGTGGAGTCATTATGCAGGATTGGGTCTCAAATGAGGGAGAGTGACTTGGTTGACTGGTTTATTCCTCTAGTTAAGGTCAGATAATACCGCTTCTTTATGTCTCCTTCTTTATGTTTGTTTGTAATTTAATGTTTTATTGCATTATTTTTTAATGTTCAACAGATATGATTGTAGTTTTGAGAAGGATTCTTAACTGCTTATTTGCTATGTAATCTGTTTGGGACTCAATTTGTTCTTAGACATCCCGAACAACTATCAACATTTTTTTAGTTGTTAAACTTTATATGTTCCATCAGCTATATGTTTTTCTTTTTTACTGCACATAGTCTATTTGTCATATATTAACTATTGTCTATTGGAAGTTAAAATTGAGAAGGAAGTCAGTGTAGTAGATTTGGAGTAGTTTGAGATCTGCTTGTAGCTGTTTCTGGTAATCTCTGTAACTAGAGGTGCTATTTGCTGTTGACATTAGTGCATGGAAAACATTGTTATTTACAATTTAATTATCTATGTATGTGCATGCATGTCTTGTCTGCTAATTTCTAGTTGAACATATTTTGTTACTTTACCTCTGTTTTGGCTGCTATCTTTTCTTTAGATTCATTTTCTTTATATTTTAACTTCATATCTTCAGAGGCTGGCGGCTGGTGAATGGTTCACTGCTCGAGTTTCTGCATGTGGGCTGTTTCACATTGCTTATCCATGTGCCCCAGAGATGTTGAAGACAGAATTGCGGTCAATATATACCCAACTGTGTCAAGATGACATGCCCATGGTTAGGAGGTCTGCAGCATCAAATCTGGGAAAATTTGCTGCTACTGTTGAACCTGCACATTTGAAAACCGACATCATGTCCATATTTGAGGATCTTACTCAGGACGGTAATTGACTATTCAATACATGTTCGATAGAGAGCATGCTTGTCTATTCAATTATATGATAGGGTCTTTGTCACATTATGGAGTAGACATCTGAAAGATGTTTTTATTGTTAACTTTAAGTGTGCCAGTTGAATTCTTTTGGTGAATGTTTGAATTAAACGCTTTTTTTTTTACTATTGCTCTAAAAGTTATGCAATTGTTGTTTGCGTTCTATTTGTATCTTGGTTTGGAAAGTGGTATTGTTACCCTATTTGGATTTTTGGAATGTTTAGTGGTGGGATATATGTACAGCTCATCTAAAGATTGAAACATGTACGAGTTAAAAAATGATATTGGTGATAGCTGCGCAGAATATCTAGTATGTTAAATTAAGGTTAATCTGAGACAGGATAAAAGCAATGGGGATATGATGCTTGGAGGGGTCAGAATAACCTTAAGTTAGGGGGGGATATAGTTGAGGGGGCCTGGACGTATAGGAGGTGGAGTCTTAGTAGCAGACATATCAACTCTTAAAATTGAGATGTTAGATAAAGGTGTCAGAACATTTTTCTTATTGTTTAAGTATGTTGGATGGGAGAATATGCAAGGTGTAAATTGAATATGCTTCTGAACTTGGATTAAATTATGGTGATATTATGTGTGGATGGGCAAAGTAGCAGTGAATTAAGGAGGTGAGGCCTGATAACCTAGCTGCTGGAGTCAATATTGGAAACATCAGTTTTTAATTGAGATGGATTGGTATCTCTGTACCTGAGTTTGATGTAGGGTAATTGTCTGGACATAAAAAATTTTCCGTATGAATATATTGATACAGTTGACCAAAGATGCATTCTTCATCTGAAAATGCTTTATGCTTTATTTGTACTTGGGCTCAATTTTTCCAACTGAAAAAATTTGTAGAAAGAGAAATAATACTTGCTCATCTTCATTTAGAGAGAAAGATAGGACAAATACAAACGTTTGGGATTTGACTGGAATCCCTCAAAATTATGGAATCTCTCAAAATTATGGAGTTGATTTTTTGGCTGGAAATAGAATCTCTAAGTCAACTATTGACATAAGTTAGGAAATTAGACCAGGAAAACTGATTTGTAAACTAGAGAAATCAATTACATAAAATCAGCGCACTCAATGAATACATTTTCATAACTATGGCTGTTATAGTATGGTGGGGGTAATATAGCTTGGGATGGCATAAATGAGCTAGTAGCTTATTGAACTAACTGTAATAGGAATAATTATTCCTTAAACATTTGATTCATGAGGATACTAGCAATTTTGGCTTTTAGGCAAGTTCTTTGTTTAGGGTATTTGTCCTCTGTGTTGGTATTGGCCTTATAAGTTTACCTGAAACCTAGAAACCAAACACAACTGTAAATTGAAACACTAATGAAGTATTGCTCTATTTTCTTTCTCCTCCTGCATGCACAACTGTATGATATACCTAATTTAACTATCATTACTCTAATATGAAAAATCCTAGAATCAAAACAGTGGATGAAACTAGTGTGCCTACAAATACCTCATGGCTAATGTTCTCTTGCACTGGTAGAATACAAGGGGCTGTGTTTAGTACCCAAAGATTAATGGTGATGGTTGCATTCAGATTGATGGTACTATCAAGTTTCCTGGTATCCTAATGAACAATTAATTTACACTCTTTTACGTACATAGTTATATGCTTCATGGTGTTAAAAACGTTAAGATTGCCATGTCTGACAGAAGGATCTTTATTATCATAGGATACTAAACAATGCGAGGAATTATATTGAGTACAACATAGGAATGGTCAAACCTATGCACGGGGATGGCATTCTGATCGTATATGGTTTTCTTTTTGTATTTAATATTCTTGAATGCCAGTTTTATACATGGAGATTCACAGTTTTGCTTATGTCATTTTGTTTTATATGTTAAATTCATTTCATCAATGAGTTCCAATATGAGCTATAATGAGTTTTTGCAATTAATGGATATCGCAGATCAAGATTCTGTTCGGTTGTTGGCTGTTGAGGGTTGTGCAGCACTTGGAAAGTTGTTGGAACCTCAGGATTGTGTAGCACATATTCTTCCTGTCATTGTGAATTTCTCGCAGGTATACTTGTGTTGATGATTATTGCTTCCTAATTGTATTTTGGTCCAATACTAATTTAATATCTGGTTCATGATTATTGTGAAGATTGTTTACATGAATTGAGTAGTAGGTATTTTGCTGACAGCTACATAGTTTTTATGTATGAATGTGTTTTTCTTGGCAAGCGTTAATGCAATTCAGCAAATTTAATGTTTCTTTCAACATGCTGGATTAATAATGATAATCATATAGTTCAAACCGATTATTTAATTCATTTTGGTGGTTTATGATACCACTGGCAAGCCTGTAAATTGTGCATTTCCCAGATAAATACATGTGGAGAAGGTGTTGGGAGGACTGAGGAATAAAAGGCTTTGATGGACTAAGAATTGAAATTAAAACCTAAGGGAAAGACATATATAGTTCTTTAACTTCTCTTTACAGTATATCTTGATCTTGCACTTTGTCCTCCTTTCATTTTTAAATGGAATTGTTGCTTCTCTCTTAAATAGCGATAATATTAGGTTAAAATGGTGGAGTTGCCCGTAGGTACCTATTGTAATCAACTTAAAGAGTTACATCAACTTTCTGGAGGATAATCATAAAGGCGTACTATACCCTCTCTCAATCTGTAGAATGAATTTGGTAATATATAAGAATATTACTGAGTCTCAGACTTGTCCACCATTTTCCACATGTATCTAAATTTTTTAGACTGCATGTTGTAGAATTTGATGCATATGATGTAATTGCTGCTGCCACTTACGACTGAATTAACAACACAAATGATAGAAAGTGATTTTATTTTTGTATGTACTGTGATCCGTTACAAGGAAATTCTGTGTAATAAAGCAACAGTGTATGGTGTCTAATTATTTCTATGATGATTATTTAATCGAGCAATTGGGTGTGACTTGTATGCCAGATGCTTGGGGAAAATTTCTATGATAATTATAGGTATCGATATCTTTATGTTTGCTAATTCTCTAAATTGTTTACCATGGACTCTGAACAGGATAAATCTTGGCGTGTGCGCTATATGGTTGCAAATCAATTATATGAACTTTGTGAAGCTGTGGGGCCTGAGCCTACCAGGTAAATATCTCTTTTAAGTCAACTTTATTACTTGCTTATGCTATTAAGCAACAATATTAGTATTGGACTGTATACATGCTGTTTGAGTTTCATACTTCCAATTCTGTCACACGTGCTGTCTTGAATTTCTTACCAGGAAATTTAACAAATAGATAGCCCTTTTCAACCACATTAGTCTTACCAGGAATCACTTTCTTGCATGGTAATGTATGTCAATTTTTATCTTTGTGGGTCCCTCGTTTGATGTTTTTGGCATATTTTGATTGTATCTTAAGGATGGACTTGGTCCCTGCATATGTGCGATTGCTTCGGGACAATGAGGCTGAAGTACGTATAGCAGCTGCTGGTAAAGTAACTAAGTTTTGCCGGATTTTAAACCCAGAACTTGCAATTCAACATATTCTTCCCTGTGTGAAGGTGATGATGTTTTTAAAAGACTCAAAAATTTATTTATTTTATTCTGCTGGCTTAGAATAGAAATCTGATAGTTACCTGATTTCTCTTTTAATATTAGGCATCTTAATGGCTTGCAACGATCTTTTACAGGAATTGTCATCAGATTCTTCCCAGCATGTCCGATCTGCTTTGGCTTCAGTAATAATGGGGATGGCTCCTGTACTGGGGAAGGTAAATTATTGCATAGTGATCTGGGCACTGCTCTGTAGGTTGGAAGTTTGGAAGAATTTACTAGCATATTATACCTTATACTGTAGCACTTTCACTAAATTTATTTGGTGCCGTAACAATCTGTTTTCTATTTATATTAGTTGCAGCTATCTTATCATATTGATTGTAGTTTTGGCTATGACAAATTTAAATTACTGTTGTGTGAATGCATATTGATGTAACTTGCATGCATTGGACTTTTACCTTCATTTTTCTGATTGCGTAGGATGCTACAATCGAGCAGCTTCTTCCAATATTTCTCTCTCTTTTGAAGGATGAATTTCCTGATGTGCGCCTCAACATTATCAGCAAGCTTGATCAAGTGAATCAGGTCTATTTTATATCTAAGGAAATCTTCTATATTAGTGGTCTACTTACTAATTTTAGCATCTATATTCTTTGGGTTCAGTTTAAAAATTGCAGTTTATTAACCAATGTTGAATCTATATTCTTCGGGTAAATTAACCAATCTTTAGTGGCTATAAGTTTTGTGTATACTGGTTGGCTGTTGGGTAACTTCTTAGCATCATGCGATGCTCATAATTGTTTCATATGCATCGTAGAGGCATATTATCTTTCTATCTATCTAATTTTAACCCTTTAGCATAACCAGAAGTGGATATTGTTTACGGGACAGAATTTGTTTTCTTGCTTCTCGTTGGGTCTGTGTCTCATGAGGATTTTGATGATTCTTATTCCTCCATTAATCTCAATTAGCAAGGGATCTTGGAGATTTTTGCTTATTAAGACTCATATTCTTTTTGGAAGGGTAAACTGTTTTCGGTATAGATGTTTGGATTTTGACTTGTATAATTGATGGGTACCTTTTATCGGGCTATTTTGGTAGCATTCTGGACCTGTGTTTAACTTTTGTGTCTTTTTCCTTTTCATTCTAATAATATTCTTTTGTTTCCTGTCAAAAAACAGGAAGTGGACAATTTGAATTCAGGATTAGTTGTGGGAATGAATAAGTGCTTGACAACTTGCCATTCGAATTGGATCTGGGGATTTTTTTTTAAATTTCTTTTAATTTCTTTTGTTATGGATTGTTACTGGAAGAAACGTAACATATGCCATTGATTGCTTCTTTGGGGATTTTGTTAGTAGCAATTTCTTGGCATTTTTATGTTTGTTGAAATGATACCACACGTGCTTCCATCATATTGCAATGTAACTTTGATGCATGTTCTTCACTTTTTCTTTCCTTTTTAGTCCTGTTAAATCAAGTTGCTCCTGCAGGTTATTGGAATTGATCTATTGTCTCAATCCTTATTACCAGCCATTGTTGAGCTTGCAGAGGATAGACATTGGAGGGTTCGTCTTGCAATAATAGAGTACATACCATTATTGGCTAGCCAGTTGGGTGTGGGATTTTTTGATGACAAACTTGGTTCTCTTTGTATGCAGTGGTTACAGGATAAGGTTTGTGCTTCCCATCTTGTGTAGCAATTTTATTTGCATATTTGTTCTGTTTCCCTCGAGTGTTCAGTATTTGTTCTTGGTAGAGTGAGGTGAGAATTTAGCTGTATACTACAATGGCATCTTTCAGATGTGCTATCAGAAATATGTTGTCAATGCTATATGAAAAAAATTCTGTCAACCTTGATCTCTGGTTACATTTAAAGTTGCAAAAATTTTACAGCTCTTTATTGGGGAAAAGAGAAATTCTTGTTCGGTAATTCACTATTATCATGTTTTCATGCACTTTGCACCTTCATGTGTAATGCATTTCCCTTTCTATTACATTGAGTGCATCTTTTTGCAATTGTATGAACTATTTTACTCGGGTATTTGTTGCAGGTTTATTCTATTCGCGATGCTGCTGCAAACAATTTGAAGCGTCTTGCTGAAGAATTTGGTCCAGAGTGGGCGATACAGCACATAATTCCCCAGGTATGTCCATTGATTTTGATGTGAGCTGCTACCAGTTTCTGTATAAGCCTAGTTAACCGCCAAAACTTGAATAGAGAGCTTTACGTTTGAAATGAAATTCAACTGAAATTCATACCAATGATATGTGCTTAAATGATTTAGGTTTTCTAATACTGGTTTACTGCATAATGGCCACTGATAAGGTGGATGTTTTTCCTTTTTCAAATAATGATTTCCTTCTCGGCCATTGCTACTACTGGAATTTTGTTCTGTGAAGTGGTGCCATAGCTTTGCATATGAATCTCTTATTTTTTTTTTCAACATCAGTTTGTTGGAAAACCTGGTTGGCCTGTCACTTTTGTTTCAGTTATTTCTTTTTTCATTTCTTTATTCTTGTGCCCTCTATTTCCTCTTGACAAAACAGTTGAAGTTGGTTTTTTGTTGGGGCAGGTTTTGGATATGATTAATAATCCACACTATTTGTATCGGATGACTGTTTTGCATGCTATCTCTCTACTTGCACCGGTCATGGGATCAGAGATCACTTGTTCTAAACTGTTGCCAGTGGTTGTCAATTCATCAAAAGACAGGTATTTGGAGACCTGTGTGATCTGTCAATCCATCATGAATGATCTTTTATTATTGGTTTCTGATTGTCCACCTGATTCACCTTTGGCAGGGTACCTAACATCAAGTTTAATGTGGCAAAAGTGCTGCAGTCTCTTATTCCCATTGTTGATCAGTCTGTATGTATTTTTACAGTTGCAGTCTCTCATTCCCATGGTTTATAATTGTTTCCTTTGATTTTTGTTAAGTAGTTTTCATCCCTCAGTTTGAATTATTGTAATAGGTGGTGGAGAAGACAATCCGTCCCTGTTTGGTTGAGCTTAGTGAGGATCCGGATGTTGATGTCCGTTTTTTTGCCATCCAAGCCCTTCAGTCGATTGATCACGTGATGATGTCTAGCTAGGTGAGATCAGACAGTTTATTAAGTTCATCCCTGAATCTATACAGGTATTGAAGACCTTTCACCGGAGATCTATTTTCTGCTGATCGGATTAGTTCTATCTTCTGACTACCGAATGTATTGTTTAGTATCACATTGACTTTGGAGATATGTTGTTTTTTGCTTGTATTTTGTTTATTCTTAATTGGGTGCAATTTCTATTTTCCTCAAACCTTTATAGACGAATGCTATTGTTGTTATTTTTTCTTAATCATTATTATGTGCCAATGAAAAATTTCTCTCGATGCCATGGTACTGGTAACGTGGAAAATGAATATTTCCCTTCATTTTCTGAGCAAAAATTTCTGAAATATTTAGTTCCACCAACCACTTTGCATTTCATTTATCAAGGACAATAACTTTCAAAATTCTTCTTGAAAAAAAAAAACAAAAAAAAAAAACAACTTTGTACGAGTTTATCGTCCGAAGGTTAGGTATTCAAGAGATAGGTAGGTGGTGGGGGTGGCACAATATGCCCAAACTAACTAGATTTACTGTTTAGGCTAACAAATGTTTGGGTTTGTTTAGGTTAACAAACTATTTGGGTTCGCTTTTACAAATATTTAAGCCATTTAATATTTGGACGGAGTTGGACTCACTTGGGTTTCCTTTTATAATATTCAAGCCTAAATGAATCCAATATTTTTAAATTACGAAAAATTAAGATTTTGAGTTTTCCTCGTATTAAAATTTAAAAGCAAAAAATAAATATTATTTTTTATGAAAAAATAATAATCAAAGATATTTAAACAAAAAAAAAAAAAAAAAAAAATATATATATATATATATATATATAACAAAATTCTTGAATAATTGAACTGGCCGATATCAAAATCAAACAAATAAATAAAACCATAGATTTTGGTGGCAAGTCTAGCTGCCCTTCCTTCCCATGGGAAATTGCCGCTTTATTGGGCAAGTGGCTGTGACAGGTGCGCCGCATACTGGGAGTTGTGAACTATGGGCCGCATACTCACCGTCATCATCAAACTTGCTGTTAAAAACAATGCCTATTGCCTCATTTGGAACCACAAAAAATTCTTGTAAATTATCGGACGCAATCTAAATGGATTATGGATGTACGCATTAAAATAAAAAATAAAAAATTCGATAAATGTTTTAAATTATGAAAAAATTTTAATTCATAATAAAATATTATATGAATAAGAAAAAAATTTTAGGTACGATTGAACATACCAAATCAATCTTATACTCCTTCAATAAATTTTAAGCTTATGTACATATTTATTAATTATGATAATAATAATTATAATAAAAAAATTTATCATACATGATATATCATTAGTATTAAAAAATTATCTTAGCTAAATTTTTCTTTAAGAATAATAAATATATATTGGTTGATGTATAATTGTATATTCCCAAAGTTCATAAGCCTATACGATATTTACCAAAAAAACCAGTACTCGTCACCCTATGTAGGTATTGCAGGTTGCAGCTTCTCGCACGCATTGATATGAATCGCTCTAGAAACCATAGAGCAAAGGCGCACAAGTTTCATACAGGGGAATTAAGGTAGCATGCAAGGGGCACACACCGACCGCGTAAGCAAACAAATGTTCATCTAAGTTTTTATTGAATAAATTCATAAGTGTAATGAATAATTAATAAATAAAAAATATAATAAGTAAATAAATCTTAATATTACATAAATATGAAAAATATATTTGTAATTTTTTTTTTAAAATTAAATAAATTTTAAATTAGTACTGGATTTAATTTAACAAAGACACAAAACGTCTGCTTACAAAATTAAGATTGCAGAATCTTGTGCTAATATGAATTTATGTTTTTTTTTTATTTATATAAAATTAAGATTTATTTTTTTAATTTATTAATTATCAATTATACTCTTAAATTTATTGAATAAAATTTTTATACATCACATTTTTTACATAATTACAACATATTTTTTTAATTATTGAATTTATATTTTTGGTAGTTAGAATTCAATTTAACATACATGATATGTTATTATGGGTTAATAAAAATACAAAATTAATGTAATTACTAAAAATAAATTATATAAAACAATGAAAAATAAATACGATTGTACCATGTCATATCAATTTGTAAACGAGAGTATGTATGTATAAAAAATTTTATCCTTAGCATTATTCTTAACAAATACATTATCCTTAGCATTATTCTTAACAAATACAACCCTAACTATTTAAAGAAAATCATTTCAATAAATAAATTAAATTAGGGTTATTGTCCTAACCCCATTATATATTTATTATATCTAAACTTATAACGTTGAGTCCATGTATGAAGTAGTTTTCGGGGTTGACGCACTGTTACCACAGACCGGTAGCTCGCTAGCTCCTTAAACTTCAAACTCCCCAACCACCATATATTTTTGTTTTCTTCTATGTCCCATTCAAGTTGTCCATTGATTATAAATACAAGATTAGTTCTACGTATAAAATTCATCTTAAGCCTTCCTTACAAGAAAACGATATCGTTGAAAATGGAAGAAGCTCTCAAAGAAGGAGGAGATAGTCAAGAACCTCAGGTAAGTAATTGATTAATAGTTAATATATTGGTTGAAAATCATTTTAGTTGCTTGTATAACTTACAAGAAAACCGATTAAATGTCTACGTACTTAACCTGGAATTAATACATTTTTTTTTTCTTTTTGTTTAAGGGAAATCCATATTATGTAAGTTCTTTTGGAATACTCATTTGAGCAAGATCATAGGAGCAACTCTCAGCATCGAAGGATGACGTTAATGAGCTTTTAAACAACCTCAACCTCGAACCTTCATGGTTGTTGAGAGTTTTTATTTTAAAAAATTTATAAATTTAAGAGAAAATTAGGGTATTATAAGAACTATGAAATAATAGAAAATAGTAAAAATTTTGTTTGAAAATATTAAATAAATAAAAAACGTGCTACACATGTGATAATTCTAAAGAAACATAGAAAAGTATATAAGGAAAAGCAGCATCAATAATTGTAATGTAAAAGGGTTTTGTTGATTTCTATAAGTTATGACTACAAAGAAAATTCTAAGCTTAGCTTGATTGATCTTGATTCTATATCTCTTTATGCCCATTTAGTTTTGCTCTTTTTTCTTTTCTTTTCTTTTTATAATTTTGCATTGGGGTTATATTTATTCCACATCCATATAAAAAAATGTAAATTTTTATTATTTATGGACGTTATCAAATATTTTTATAATTTTATTTTTAAAATTATATTACATTAATAATATTAAATATGTTCTTACACTTTTTTATTGAGTATTTAGAGTTTATTTCTATTAAGATAGCGCACTACGATGCTAATTTTAATCGATTTATTGGAGTGTGCCAATATTATCAAATACTTTTATGATTTTATTTTAAATTTGAATAAAAATCAATAACACTAATTATACCTTAACACTTTTTGAAATATTTAAAGATGCCTCATTATATTCAATAAAATAGCTCAATAGAAGGCCATTTCTAATAGAATTATCGAAGGGTCCCAATTTCAAATAATTAAAAAAAACTCTTTATTATTGCGATAAAAAAAAAAAAATCTTAATTTTAGAATGATTAATTATCTTAACTTCGTTCATACTAATGTGTCTGGATGATCCACATCTAAAGCTTTTTAATCATCTATGAAAAAGTTTTAGACACTGAGAAATTTTTATTTCTTATTTAAGATGGGAAATGATTGAATTTTTTATTTAATAAACTCAATTGATATAATGTGTAATATCTATGGTTGGTGGGCTGGGCAACTTTATTGAAACAGAACTTGGTTAGAATACATTAAATATATAGTTAGATTTTTTTTTTTTAATATTACATCACAAAGATATGGCAATTGAGTTATTAATAACATATAATTAAATTTATTAAAAAAATTATTACTTGTATAAAATTCTAATTATTTTTTATAAATTTTTAATGAGTGAAATGATATAATAGTGATAACTCAGTTACTTCATCATTTAAAATGTAAATATTAGAAATACTAAAAAAAACTGGACTAAACATATATTTAGTACCAAAAATTTTTATAAAAAAAAAGAAATAATATTAGAGAAATAATTTAATAAAATAAAATAATAATTAAATAGATATTTGTATCTATTTATCTGATTCAATATTTCCAATCTCATACATTACCTCGCGAAAATTGGATGGAGAAGTACGCAACCAATTTTGAGTTTCTCTAATGTCGTTATAGATAATGAACTTGGAAATAAATTGAGGATGTGACCACTAGTATTAAATACTAATTTAAATGGTACATGTGATATAGGTGTGACAAAAATATCTAGAGCAATGTATGATATAAAATTTAATAATTGGAAGAATTAATCTTCTACCAACTGACTATATCAATATCGTCGTCTTTTGAACACTTAAGACTAATTAATTAACGATAAATCTACTTGTATTTTGGACTCTTTACCTTCAAATTATTTTTGTTTAGGTTTTATTTTTATTTTTTTTAAAAAATGAAATTTATATAATTATTTTATTTACAAAAAATAAAATTAATTACTTTATATGTATTCTAACCCATGTCTAATTCATGATCTATTAATTAACAAAATGTAGATCGAATTAAATTAGAATGTGAAGATTATACAGATTGAATCAGATTCTAAACATCTCTAATAAATTAATTAGAGTTAAATAATCTGAAAAAAATAAATTTATATTTCAGTAAATTAGAATTAAATCCCCTCTTAATAAATATTCTGCCTAACAACTAACATTATAAATATTGTCTAAAAGCAACATTCGTATTGATAATTTAATTTCATGGTACAATTAAATTAAATAAGGACCATAGAATATAACAACAGTTATACATGATTGAATCCCGAACAATAGCGGGTCACCTTTATGGCATATCCCCACCTATATTATGCTTGGTAGAATATCTTATCAAACAATATTAGCATACAAAGAATTGAAAATTTGATTTTAAAAGTGGGTTATAAAATCAAAAGTTAGAATATTAAGATTCTATTTCAAGATGTCATTAGCTTTTTATTATTATAAAATATTAAAAAAACACTGAAAGTTAAAAGTAAAATTTTGATGAATGATTATTCTATAAATAAATAATCTCGTTTAAATAATAAAATATTCTAATCTCAAGTTGGACTAGTGTATTAAATTAATAATCTAGCAAAATGTATAAAATAATAATTTTTTAAAAATTTTCTTTAAAGTCTAATGAATATATAAATTAGTAACTAATTAAATATAACCTAAGGGGTGGCTCGATGGTGGGGACGAATTTGTGCGGATTTTATGTCTCAAATTCGATTCTCATCTTAGGATTCTTTATGTTGAAATGCCAATGAAACGTACTCTGTGATTTAGGACGATTAGCAGATGATACTTGTGGTCTCACTCTGAGGAGGTTGCACCGATCTCATGCACAATTGAACGCTTCGATGATGGATGAGTGTAAGAGTTTTTCCTACATACAAAAAAAAAATACAAAAAATATAAAAATTCATAATATTAATGAATCCTTTATTTGATAACGCATATATTTTTATTCATTTTTTAAACATATATGCATATAAAATTAATTGCATTTTTTGTGTTTAAACAAATTCAATCTCATTTTTAATTTTTTTTATAATACATACACTACATTTAGTATTTTTTTTCTTCATGTTATAATAATATGTAAATAATTTAAAGTTTTCAAGTCAAATTATGACTATTTATAAAAATTATATTATACAATTATGAAATATCTTAAACTTTTTGATCTTTTAAGATATTAAAATTTGGAGTTGCAACCGTTATATATATGTATTTATTAAATTTATATATAATATAAATTAATTTTTGAGTTTTTAAGTATATAAATATAATATCCATAAACTTTTAAGTATATATATGCCAACTTTTTAGTTTTACATGTACACATATTAACTTTGGACTCTTTGTCAACTTAATAAAGAGTTATTTATTAATAAATTATTTATTATCAATTAATTAATAATTTTAAAAAATAATAGTTCTTATTAGTCTAGATAATATTATTCTATAGAGGTTTTACTGTATTATTGATAGTCAAATAATTGTTTCCTATTCACATAAATAGTTTTTTTAATTATTATTCCTATAAATAGTTACTATTATAATCCTACTATGTAAATATAATTTAATTATAGAATCTAAATTTTAATTGTGACTCTATTCCAATTGTTGATTTTATTATTTTTATTAATGCAAAATTTGTTGCACCTATAACAATTTGTATATTAATTTCATATTTATAGCATCATTTTAATTATTAAAAATTTTAAAATAATGTTATAAAATATTTTGAATATTTACATTTGGTTGCAATAATTTTTTAAGTTATAATAATTATTATAAAATAAAAGTTATTAATATTAAATATTAATATAAAATATATAAATTTTGTTAAAATTTATGTTTTCAAATATTTTTTAAATTTATATATCATAAATTTATGTTTTAAAATGGCATAGCAAATATCATCAATTATTATTTATATATAATTTATTGATGTAAGAAATTGTTTTTCTTTAAATTTCATGTATCATTGTGATCTTTTAATGTTTGTAAGAACGAATTTTACCTGAAAACATAGAAATGATTAGGGAAAAGCTGGTTTTCTAGCGAAAATTTTCTGATACTTAGATTAGAGTTTTGCTTGTAAGAGAAAGAAGCTTAAAAGTAAAAATAACAATAATTCATTACTGTAGAAAAGTTATCTATTTCCTTGATCCTTCAACCTTAAATAATCGAACTTCATAATCACGGAATATATTTCTTGAGATCATCGTTTGTCTCTGTATATCATGAAATCTGTTATTGAAATCATGGGTTATAACCGTAGTTACTATTATCTGTATTTATCCGATAATCATTATATGTATTTATCCGTTTTAAATTATCCCATTTAGAAATTGTTGAGTGGGTTAACACAACGTCGTAGATGGTTTCAGGGATTTAATTATCAAAATATATCACCTTGACCTCTTGAAAACCCCTAAAGGCTTTATCTTTTTATGCAAGTCTTACGTGTTGTAGTTCTTCTCGAAATCTCAAAGTTCTCGTTTGCTTATTCTAATTAGTGAGAGGGAGTTTCAAGTATCAGGTGCCCAACTTGAGATTCATATGGTTGTGTGTGTTCACCTCAGAAAATTATCCTAACCATTAAGAATAGGGTTCTAGTGGGCTTTAAGCCATCGTTAGGGGATTGATCTCCCTGTTGAGCTGGTAGGATCCGAGATTTTTCCCAACAATGAGCTAATCCCCCAACGATGGCCGAAAGCTCACTAGGACCCTATTCTTGCCTCTAACTTTTTAGTTTTTACCCATACCATGCATAATATGATCGTTAATCTTAATTTTGTAAAAATAGAGATTAAGTACTAAGTGAAAGTAAGAAAGAGTTAAAGAAAATGGATAAATTAGATAAACAGAACGAGTGGGTGTTAAAGCGTATGGTATCTATCGATTAAGAGCTTGACCATTGAAGAAATAGAATTTGAAGAAAAAAAGACTCAATAGGCCAAAAAAAAGATTCAATAGGCCAAAAAAAAAGGAGGAGTTGGTATCACACCTGTGATTGTACTGCAAGGATATAGTTGTAACATCACCTTAGTTTCTATTCCTGTTTTTGTATCTATTGTGCATAATAGTAATTCGTTCGGTTATTTTTGGTTATAATTGATGTTTATGATGGTTAAAGGAGTTTCTATGTTTGAATGTTGGGACCCCGTACATGATTTTTAATTTCGGAAAGGACTTAAGTGGAAAATCCTAGTTTTGGCAAGTTCAGTCGATCAAATGGGTAATTCGTTCGACCGAAATTCTGGCTTTCGATTCGGTCAATCGAATGAGAAGTTTGTTCAATCAAAATGATGATTCGTTCGATCGAATATTGAATCGTTCGATCGGTAATTTTTGAGCTCTTTGAATACTATTCACACCAATGGATTCGGTCGATCGAAGTTACTATTTGTTCGACCGAAGGGATGGTTCGGTCGACCGAATCTTTGATTTGTTCAATCGAATAGGCATAAAATGACGATTTTGCCCACTTCTAGAAGCTGCCTCCTTAAGAAAACTTAAGGGCAAAATGGTAATTTCACCTTTTTTCTATAAAAAGGGGTGCTGAGGTCGAAATTTTTGGGTTTTTGCTCTTCTTTTCTCTTCCTTCTTCCTCCTCACATTCTCTCCCTCTCCTTCTCTAGGTTTTCTTCAATTCTTGCCCAAATCTTGATTTCTCTTCGCAGACGACCCTCATTCCGCGTATCTAACTTGCTGGGAGCATCAATTTGAAGGAAGAAACGCGGATTTTGCGTGGAGGAAAAGCTAAGGTTTGAGTAAATTTGGGGTTTTTCGTGATAGAGGCGAAATCGGAGCAAATCGACCACACCACGAGGTTCATAGCGTTAATTCTAACACGTTTGTATATTCATTTTCTTGTTTTAAGCCATTTTGATCATATGGGTTTCCGTATCTAAAATCTTAGATTTATCACTCGATTCTTAGTTTTTATGCATAATATGAGTTGTAGGAGTCGTAGGAAGCTAGAAATATAATTTCAGAAATTTTGGGTATATGTGAACAGTAACTCCGGTTACTGTTCCGACGACGGCATGGGGCTCACAACTCGAAATCGTGTGTTTTGACCGTAATGAGTCGTCTTAGCCATAATGTGGGTCTATAGTGGTATAAATTGGTTAAATTTGTGTATAATGGAAATTTTAGGATAAATCGCGTAATAGTCAGTATATTAGAAACTCAAAATTTCGTGTGCATTCCATGCATTCGAGCATATGTACAGAATAGCGTGTGACTAATAGAATTGTTATGTGTGATTAGGCGACGGTTCGAGATCGAGGCATTCGCGTGAGTCATTGAGTAACGAGGGGAATTAGGGAGTGTGTACCCTCCCTATACAGTGAGTGGACTTGTTTTTTAATTGTTCATGTTCTTTATATATTTTATGATGATTTTGAACTTATTTTCAGCTTTAGGGCGATAGAAACTTTTATATTGATTTCATATGTGGCGGAGTTGGCTTATGTTGTGTGGTGGTCGGGAGGGCCCCTTATTTGTGCTAGAATAATGCTTTTATGAAATGCTTTGATTTTGATTATGATTATGATGTTATGTGGTCTTCGGGCCTAATTCTTGTTATGATTATGATATGGCCTAAGGGCCAGGTTTTGTGATACATGTGCATTGGTGATAACGGCCATGAGTGCCGGTTTACTGTAGCTACAAAGTGGTAGCCTGGGGTGGTGTTCACTGGGATATGGACCCCCAGATGAGTGTATAGTGGTAGCCTAGTGTGGGCCAAGGAGGAGGCCACCTAGGTGAGTGGAGGCTGCATATGTGAACTGCTATGTGACTATGATGGTGACGGGATTTGTTCACCTATGAGTCTCGTCGAGTTAGTCGTGGATGTCATCCCGTGACGGCTTGAGGCAAACGTCAGTGGTGGGCATCTTTTCTAACAAGTTGTATATTTTATGATAATTGCATTCTAAACTTGTTTTCCCAAAATAGCATGTCCACTGACGGGTTCGGAACGCCCTTGGCCAGGGTAGTTGCCGGGTACAGAGCTAGCCCAATGATTTTATGATATAATTTGAAAACTTGATTGAAAAATGTGCATGATTATGGTATTTCAGTTATTTATGTTTTTCTTGTTCACTCACTGAGTATATTCCTGTATACTCACCACCCTCACTTCTCAGTTTCAGGGAAAGTGCTAGGTCCAGATCCAGTGGTGGTGATCTCTTCAAATTGAAGGCTCAGGTATAGCCAGATTGACTCACCTGATAGAGTTCTTAGTCCACTGATAGCTATTGTGTTTTGATTTGTTTATGGATGTTTTACGAATGAGAAACAGATTTGTATTAAATACTTGTTATTTGTTTTGGGACGTATTGATCCCGTGGATTTTATTCAGGATGAATATTTTATCTATAATGTTGTTTATGTTGCAGTGCTTATGACTTTATAAATCTTTGTATACAATTCGGAGTTTGGGTGTTAGATTGATTGGTTATTGCAAGTGTTTTGGAAATCCGGATTTTTGTGAATGCCTTACAGGCCTACAAGGGGTATTCTGTGTGTTTGAGTGCACCCTGGAGGTTTGTGACGTCTGTCACAGGTGAGCCCCACGGTTTGGGGTGTGACAGAAAAGTTGGTATCAGATCTTTTGGTTCGAAAACGGTTTTGAGAACACCCAAACTTGTTTTTGCAAAATGATTTGAATATTGCATTTGATTTTTATTGTTTTTGAAAATCCAGTGGACTAGGTGAGTCGAGTCAAGCATCACCACCATGTTAAGTGTGTATTGTTAAACTTCCGTGTTCTTTTGTAGTTATGTCTTCGAGACCTAGGCGAGGTCGGGGTAGACCTCGAAGGGAGGTAGTGCCTGATGTTGATGAAGAGGCTACGTCGTATATGCCTCAGCCTGAACCTGAAGAACAGCACGAACCCCCTCCGTCTCAGTATCAGCAACCGGGTATGGGAATGCCTCCGAATATGACCCCAGAGCAGTGGATGGCTTTCATGACCTACTGGAATGCTCAAGCTGCTGAAGCATCCGGTTCAGCTCCAAAATTGTCCAAGCTGCTTAAGGAAGTGCGACAGTTGGGAAGTGTGCCTTTTGGGGGCACTACAGATGCGGCGGAAGCCAATAGGTGGTTCAGAAAGCTAGATGGTGATTTGACTGATATGGAGTTGGAGGACAGATATAAGATAAAGGTGGCTGTCAGATTGTTGGAAGGTAGTGCAGCCACATGGTGGGCTAATGTCCAAGCCAGAGCTTCTACCCAACTGACTTGGAATGACTTCGTGCAAGAATTCAGAGATCAGTACTATACTCCTTTCCACTGCAACCAGAAGAAGCAAGAATTTCTTCGTCTGAGACAGATGGGTAAGACAGTGACCGACTATGAGACTCAGCTGAGAAAGCTGACAGAGTTTGTACCCGAGTTTGCTAATGAAGAGAGCCTCTGTGCAAAGTTTGAAGAAGGACTGAATTTCGAAATCCGGGAGAAGATGTCTTTATCTGGGACACAGGGATACAAGGAGATGATTCAGATGGCTCTTCGAGCAGAGAAATTGGTAGGAGAGAGGAGATCGAGAGGTCAGTTTCAAAAGAGGAAAGATTTGAGCATACAGATTGGTTGTCCCTCCAAGAAGAGTCGTAGTAGTGGTTCATCTAGTGGGGCCTCTGCTACAAGCCCAGCCAGTATATCTTCACATTCTCCTCAGAGTCAGGGGCCTTCGAGATTTAGATCGTCAGCTCAAGGATCGAGGCAGGATCAGAGGATGGACAGGTGTAATCACTGCAGACATTATCATATGGGGACATGTCCTCTGCTATCCGTATGTTATCAGTGTGGGGAGACAGGCCATATAAGAAGATTCTGTCCCAAGTTAGGCAGAATACAGGCAGGGGGTTAAACGAGTCAGCCCTATTCATATCACCAGCAGCAGCCACCAGTTGACCAGGTAGCAGCTTCTGCTGGTAAGAGATCGGGAGCTGGTGTTTCATCAACTGCATCTCGAGGTGCTCAGAGATCTAGAGATAGAGTGCAGACCAGGGTGTTTGCTCTGGACTAGGAACAGGCTCAGGCTAACCCAGATGTGGTGATCGGTATTGTTATAATTTTTGATCAGCCTGCATATGCATTGATGGATCCGGGTTCCAGTCGATCGTTTATCAGTACGGCTTTAACATCTCATGCTAATGTTCTATTGTCACCTTTAGACCAGGAAATCATTGTGCATACCCCGATGGGTCAAAAGTTATTAAAAAAGACTGTGTTCAAGAATTGTGTTGTGGTCCTAAGCGAAGTTGAGTTAATAGCAGATTTGATTCCTCTAAGGATGGACGATATCAATGTGATTTTGGGAATGGATTGGTTGTCCGGGCATTGAGCTAGAATGAACTGCTTTTCTAAGCAGGTGATTTTCAAAGGACCCGGGGGATCAGACGTAGTTTTCTCAGGTGAGTGGAATGTTTTGTCTAGTAGTATAATTTGTGCGATGGAAGCTCAGAAATGGATGAGAAAAGGGTGTCAAGGGTATTTGGCACATATTATTGTTAGTTCGGCTTCTGATTATTCAGTTGAGCAAGTTCCAATGGTGAGGGAGTTTCTGGATGTCTTTCCCGATGAGTTGCCAGGAATACCCCAGTACTAGAATTTGATTTCAGTATTGACTTGGTGCCAGGCACTACGCCGATTTCAATGCCTCCCTATCGTATGGCACCAGCTAAATTTAAGGAACTAAAGGTGCAGTTACAGGATTTAGTAGAAAAAGGTTTTGTCAGACCAAGCATATCGCCTTGGGGTTCCCTGGTGCTGTTTGTCAAGAAGAAGGATGGAACTCTACGATTATGTATTGATTATCAACAGTTAAATCGAGTCACTATCCAGAATAAGTATCCATTGCCCAGGATCGATGATCTATTCAACCAGTTGCAAGGGGTAAGTGTGTTTTCAAAGATTGACCTGAAATCTGGGTATTATCAGTTGCGGATTAAGGATAGTGATGTGGCCAAGACAGCTTTTTGGACTCGGTATGGTCATTATGAGTTCCTTGTTATGCCGTTCGGACTAACTAATGCCTTAGCTGCGTTCATGGATCTTATGAATCGGGTATTCCATCCCTATCTTGATAAATTTGTGATCGTCTTTATTGACGACATTCTGATGTACTCGAGGACCAAGAAAGAACATACTCAACA
>JAVXUL010000012.1:11900830-11915851 GCA_035590515.1 Trichilia minutiflora | reverse complement strand
CACACGAGCCACATATCACTCCCACAACCCCATGAAGCCTGAGATAAATGCAGAGACATGACTTTAAAAGAATAGGATATGACAACTATACCCTCGAGGTGAGGTACGGGTCGTTACATATACAGTAATACTAACTATTATACTAAATAATTATTTTTTAAATATATTAATATGTTTTTCTTTTTGGCCATGTTTTGTCACACAAAGCATTTCAGTAACATTTTGTTTTATGTAATATCAGAAGGAAAGATCAGCTATTTGTATATCTAACAGCGAGATCCAGTCTGGGCCATCAGTTCGGAAACACTAAATTCTCTTGCGGCCTTTCTCTCAATTTCTTCTTAATCTTGCCCGAGATGAATTCCTGCGTATACAACTATTGGCATTGACACTTAAGCTTGTTTCATATCTATAATCAAATAACCGTACAAAAGGAACTTTTGAGCACTACACTTACAAGACTTCTTGAATAAAAGATTGCACTTATTTTTGTTTGTTGATTGCTATGTTAAACCCCGTGTTTTGTTATTCTTTGAGAAATTGGTTTTTGTGAAAAGTAATATGGTGAAACCATGAAGTGTACTCTTCTGCCCTTCACGCAGCTAAAAAGCCATATTATTGATGGAGGTAGCATAACTTTTCCATAGTTATTAACAGAAAAAGAATATGCAAGCTAATATTTTTTATTTGACCTTTTGAATTTATTTTTGAATTTATTTCATTTGAAATGTTGGGAGTCGATATCTCTGTACTTTTTCTTTTCCCCCCTTTTTCTTTTTGAGGGGTTAGAGGGACCCAGAACCCATCTTGTTTAATAAGACTGAAAGTGAATCTATTTTTTTATTTTCGAATTCTGTACAAAACCTTATCACATTCTATACTTTATAATTTGTGCAATGAACTTTTTGGCAGAGTAGTCTGGATTTGTCTGACTGATGCTTCAGTCCTTAATCCAGTAAGGATTATTTAATAAAGTGAATGTGATTGCCATTGTTTATTTTACACCATGGATATTAATGTGCATCAACTGTCAAGACGTTTCTTGACACTTGTATCATATTTAAAAATATTGATCGTTGAATCGATATGGTTTGTGAAAATTCTTTATAAATAAGATTCTTAAGAACACAAATTGATCGACATTAAAAATTAATTACCAACATTTAAACCTTGATCGATTGGTCATCTCAATAAATTGTATCTAAATAATATCATATAAAATATGATTTTCCCCCAAAAGAGTTGTTGAATGAAAAAGCTTAAAAGAAATATCATGCATCCATAGGATATAATATAGTGATTTTATTTTGAGAGGTATTTATATTAGTTTTGAATTTGAATATATGAGAGTATATTTAGGTAAAAGAGTTTGATATAATTTCGGTATTATCTAATCGTTTGGTATCGTCTATTAGAGAATCGAGTTAAACACCTATTTAATTAAAGGTTTGAATTCCATCTCGATGATACTGTTTAAGAATAATCGAGGATCTGAGTCACTCTGATGGAATCTCTCAAAACATTGACTCACCGTCAAAATTTTTGAGTTAAAAAAAAAAAAAAAATACTTTCTTAAGCGATAACAATTTATGTATTAATTTTCTTGTTACCAAGATCTGTGAATGAGTGGAACAACATATCTTATCATCTTCGCCTTCTTTAATTTATATCATGATATCTAAGTTTTAACCATAAAATTCAATGCGTTCAGGGAAACTCCATAGTCTAGATATCTTTCAAATTGCTAAAATCATACTTCCCATTGCCAGATTACGTGTCCTGTCAATTGCTGAGATTCATATGGAGGTGGAAGCTGGATTTTATTATATTATAGGGAGGGTTAATATATAAAGATTTTAAATTTACATGGGCTAAAACAGTATATTTCTATTTTTTGGGGATCAAACTGATAAAATTATATTAAAAATTTTCAAATATTGTGAGATCGAAGCTGCAGGGAGGGGTGACAATTTTCAACATGGCTCGTTTATTTGACATGAAGAAATATATAAATTATGAGTTTAGTTTAAATTAAAATGACACGATTAATGTTGATTTGAATTTGTGCCATCCGTTCAATAAATAGTTGATTTCGTTTATGAAATTTTAGTCTTGATTACTCGTTTATAACACAATTACTTTAGATAATATATTTGAAATTTTATTTGTAGATTGTTATTGAAATTATTAGACGATACGATTTCAATTTTTAAATATTTTATTTGAGATTAGATTACAAATTATACTTGAATTTGTATAATATGTTATTCAGCTTATTTTATTGATTTATTTGTGAAATTACTCTAATGTATTAAACTTTGATGTAAAATTTTAATTTGTTATATTTTCTTGATTTATTACATATTATTTATTTATTTTTTTCATAAATTATATAATTATATAATTATTTTTTTAAATATTGAATTTATATTTAAATAAATAAATAATTAAATATATAAATTTTTATATTAATTAATTAATAAAATTAAATAAATAGGATTTAATCAATGACTTAATTATTTATTTGGTAAATAAATAATTATATCATATTTATCACTTATTAAATTGTATTTAAATTAAAATTTTAACTATAATTAATATAAAAAATATTATAAATTTATTAATATGATATAAATATGAATTTTTAATCTAAATTATTATTACTAACTCTAAGTAACGACACTATCCTATTAAAAATTAATTTAATTAATTTAATATTTTATTGCTAAAATAGAAGGATAAGATTTTAATTCTTCTCAACACAATTTTAAAGAAAAAAATTTTAATTTATGATATAATTAAATACCAACTTTTTTTTTAAAAATCCTAATCAATTAATAGAATAACTAAAATTATTCAATATTACATACATAACGTGGATATTAAATTTTAATAGAAATTAGAAACTATTTTCATTTTCATATATATATATATATTTAATTGTGTTTTTTGGGGCGAGAAGTTCTATTTAATCTCCAATCATGCATTCGAAGCCAAGGAACAATCAAATCAAAAGTGCTGACCCCAGTGACAGGACTCGATTTATTTATTTATTTATTTTTTGTCATTTGAATTATTGTTTATTGCAATAATTATCCATAATGGTTTTCATAAAGAAATTGAATTGATGCAGTGATGGTGGATACACTGTACACGTTGATTTCTTTTCAAGAAATAATAATGAATGACACGTAGATTTCGATAAAGATTTCATGACAGTACATATTAAACGACGTCATCGGCATGTCGTTCAGTTGGATCTTCTTCTTTGCCGCTTCCCTCAAAATGATTGTATGTTCTTGATCACTGCTCAGTATGATTTATGTCCCGCTGTATTTACAAAACAAAACGTTCATATTCCCTTCTCAGAAACCTACTTTAACGTCCTCTTAATCAATTAAAATTACAGTCTTTGTCGAGAATAGCAGCTAGAGATTCTAAATTTTTGCTTATAACCAAAAAATGGCTGCCAAAATTGGATCTTTTAGGCACAGTTTTGCAGAAAGGACCAAGGAAAGATTGCTATCTAGAAAGGGATACTCGGACTTCGGACTGAACAACTCGGATGGTAGTGAAGATGGAGTTAAGAACACAGGTTTTCGCTCGCTATTAGATGCAGTTGTAAACTACTGGAATAGTTTGCAAAATGTTCGTATTAATTTATACGAGATGGGTCGTTCGGATCCTCGAAAAGTCTGGTTTGCTGCTAAGATGGGGTTGTCATTAGCACTTATATCATTGGTCATATTTTTCAGAGAGCCTCTGAGTAATGTTAACCAATACTCGATCTGGGCAATTCTTACAGTTGTGGTGGTTTTCGAATTCAGCGTAGGTACTACTAGCTTCAATCCTGTTTATTTCAAGTTACAAACCTGAAAGCAAAAATGGGATTAAGATTTGTTTCCGAAAGTGATTTTTGATTTTGTTTTTCTTTCATTAGGAGCAACGCTCAATAAGGGATTTAATCGAGCTTTGGGGACGTTTTCTGCGGGAGGCCTTGCTCTGGGCATTGCGGAGCTGTCTCTGAAAGCAGGAGCTTTCCAGGAAGTTATTGTTGTTATCAGTATTTTTATAGCAGGTTAGCAGTTAATATCAATCTATGAGTTACACACTTTATGATGTTAGTATGCAACATAACCCTTTAATTGATTTGTTTCCCTTGTCGTCTTCAGCGTTCTTTGCCAGTTATGTGAAATTGTACCCCACCATGAAAGCTTATGAATACGGATTTCGAGTATTCTTGTTGACATATTGTATCGTGCTTGTATCTGGAACTTCAACAACATTTTTCCGCACTGCTTTTTATCGATTAGTTCTTATTGCGGTTGGTGCTGGGATATGCTTGGTCGTAAATGTATGCATATATCCCATATGGGCAGGGGAGGATCTGCACAAATTGGTGGTAAAAAATTTCAGGGGTGTTGCTACTTCCTTGGAAGGTTAGGCCCATTTTCTATAGCTTTTACATTGTAGACTTTCTGTTAGACAATTTCCATGACTAACTTGGTTGCGCTGAATTGTTTTGAGTAACTTGATTGATTCTCTTGGAACTTGTTTTTAGGTTGTGTTAATGGATATCTTCAGTGTGTTGCGTATGAGAGAATCCCTTCGAAAATTCTTACCTATCAAGCTTCTGATGACCCGGTTTATAGTGGTTATAGATCAGCTGTACAGTCTACAAGCCAAGAGGAATCTCTGGTATGATCTCATATCGCTTTATTGGTTCTTCCCCTTGCTCAATCTTTGTATCTTCTTGGGTAAGGCTTGTCTTTTTAGTAGACCAGAGGGCTTGTCTTTTAGGATCTGGTTTGGTATTGTATTTTGCAGATGGACTTTGCAATATGGGAGCCACCTCATGGTCCTTATAGAACGTTCAACTATCCCTGGAAAAATTATGTGAAAGTAAGCGGTGCATTGAGGCATTGTGCATTCATGGTTATGGCTATGCATGGATGCATCCTTTCAGAAATACAGGTGGGTGGGCTTTTTCAATTTTTTGTTCCTTAACAGTTGTTTCACCTATTTATCCTGTTACAGAGCTTAGGATTTTTGTTTGACTTTTTAAAAATTTTTAAGGGGTAAAGGAGAGGCGCAGCAGAGATTATGACTAATATCATGTCGAGTGAACCATAATTATCTTATGGTAGTGGTAGACTGTCTGGTTAACTTGTCCTTCCAGCAATCTTTTGAGGGGTAGGTTAAAGAGCAAGAGATATTATGACTAATTTCATGTTTAGTGAACCATAATTCTCCTATAGTAGGGTAGACTGTCTGGTTAACTTGTCCTCTGAGTTATCAATTCCTGCAGATTTCTTGAATTTACTTGATCTCAATTCCAGTCATGGATATTGAGTTACTGAGCTTCAACCTACTAACCATATTTAAGTTGAGTCCCAGATTTACCATATTGAGTTAATGTTCATTCTTATTTGGACATATCAAGCACGTCACCTCAATGGCCCTTGGCTTGTGCCTGGTAAATCGATCTTGATTTCTTGTAATGATTGAGATAGCCATATCTTAAATGAATTTATTGCTATGACTATTTAATGAACTTATTTAATGCTGATCTTCTATAATTTTGTGAATTTAGTGAACAAGTGATGGTAAAACACATTTAACCTGTAGGGTACGGCATCACCAACAAATAAAGTGATAGTGTGCTATTGTGAGATACTGGTCTTTTGTTTCTCTCAGCAGATAAACGAAAAATGAAAAAAAAAAGAAGAAGAAGAAGAGAGTTAGATGTGGGAAGGTCACAAGAAAACATGGAAAATAACAAATGAATAATTGAAATAACAAAATGGGATTGCATGTTACAGGCCTCTATTTATGTCATACAGCCCTCATGCAATGTCTATGATTTGTAAGAATTAAAGGTTTAGATTCTAAAGATCAGAGATAAAAGAGAGACAAAAACAACCTTTTAAGCTGTTGAATATGTAATTCTTTACCTCTATATTATATGATTATCCATACGAATTTATATAGTTTCACTCCCATGAAGGATAGAAAATGATTTCCCTTTCTTAGCTGATACTGTGTTATTTGGCCAGCAGCCTGCCGTGTGATCTTATTGTTTCTATGCATGCTTCCTCCATGCTCTTCTATGTTGAAGGAAAGGCGAGTTGTTTATGGTTCTTTTGTATGCTGCATTTCCTAGTTTCATGTAAAGTGAGGTTGCTATCATCCAACAGAGAAAAGAAAGAAACCTTTGATTAAATTCCAACAATTTTGTATTCGTGATCATCCTTGAAAGGAAATAAAGCCCATAGTGAAAATGTATGGGATTCAAAATTTTGTTTGAGGTTACACGTATTTGGAGGCCATATGTTCAATATTGAGAGTAATAAGGATCCATAATTCGAATTGGAGATTCGGTCTTGCATTAGTGATGTTTAGAGCATACCAGAAATCTTCAATTTTCATCACCATAGAAATTTATTTCGTCGTTTCCATATATACTTAGGCTTCATTTGATGCTTAAAATATTACATGTAGTGACTTTTAAGCAACAGTTGAGAGATAAATGCTCTAGATGTCAAATAGTAATGTGAAAATGTGTAGATTATACTAAAATTAGTGTTATTAAACACTCTTTTAGCTTTGCTTTCAAAGCACAACAAAAATACAACAATCCCAAACAAAGTTTTAGCGAAGGAGGACTCTTATTCCCCAAGTTATTTGTCAAGAAGTTTGTTAAGAAAAGAAAAGATAATTTCATCCTGTAGGAAAATCTAAGTTTCTTTTCCCCTTTTTGCTGTATTTAACATTACGTTTGCAAAATTTTATATGAAGGCACCACCAGAGAAGAGACAGGTTTTTGGTAGTGAGCTCCAAAAAGTTGGGAATGAAGGAGCTAAGGTGTTACGGGAGCTTGGAGACAAAGTTGAGAAGATGGAAAAGTTAAGTGATGGAGACATACTACTCAGGGTACAGGAGGCAGCAGAAGCTTTGCAAATTAAGATAGACGAAAAATCATATATTCTAGTGAATTCAGAAAGCTGGGCAGACATAACAGAACGAAAGGAGTTGCAAGATTCCGAGAACCTTAATGACATCAAAGACGACAATAACAAAGTGATTAAATCCTTAAGCCAAATGTGGGATATCCAGAGCCAGAACCAGAATATAGGCATGAACCCTCCTCTGCAAGAATGGGTTTCCTCAGAAAATATGTCCAGAAATCCAATATCATGGCCACATCTATCATTTCAGAATGTGGAATCGACGATTGTTTTACAGGAATCCAAAGTATATGAAAGTGCTAGCTCTCTTTCTTTAGCAACATTTACTTCACTCTTGATTGAGTTTGTTGCAAGGCTCCAAAATCTTGTGGATGCATTTGGAGAACTCAGTGAAAAAGCAAATTTTAAGGAACCCATTGAACCACCATTAGGAAAGGAGGTGGTAGGATTTTGGACCAGACTTAGCAGATGCTTTCAGCTGAAGAATTGATATTTTGGTTAGATTGGATTGTTTGATTTGTGAATTATGATTTCTTGAGCTTGCTTCCCAAATGCACTTAAATTGTAGAATGCTTTTGGGAAGTATTCGTTATACACTTTTTTTTTTCCGGATTTGGTCGCATAGGGGGTTTCAAATATATAGAAATAAAATACATATACAAAAGAGTTTATTTAAAGAAAATAAACTTCATATAACATATCATTTTACTTATCATAACATCCAACATAAATAAACAAAATGTATATTGATTGCATATTTAATATACAAAATTTTTTATAATTTTTTTAGAAATTAAAATAATAGTATGCATGATTGTAATGTATTTCAAATCATAAATTTTTATTTTTTTTATAAAAATATAAAACGTATAATGATATAAATTAAAAAAAAAAATTGTATAAAGTTCTATCTCTACCACACCTCTTTTATTATTCTACAAGCAATTGACTGTGAGCACTGTTCGTTCTAGAGTTATTCCTTGGCTACAGCCCAAGATTCAAGAAGCCCCGGAAATATCGTTTATCACATGGCGGGCTTTACATTATTGGTTGGCTTAAGCAGATAATTCCAAGTTTCCAACCAAAGGCTACAACGTACAAAAGCAACGATGGCATTTGTAAGTCTTCTCTTTCTTTCTGATCAGGGGCAGCCGGTGGGAAGGCATTGAGATCGGTGAGGGCATTTCCATTTCTCCCTTTTCCCACTTAATGTAATTTTTTATATTTTATATTTTTTATTATTTGTTTATCAATCAGTAGTAAAAAAAACTCGAATTCATGCTCGAACTGATAAGTTGCCGAAGAATCTGATGTCTAGAAAATAAAATAAAATAAGTTAAAATTCTAATTATTGTGTTTTATGATTTTAGTTACTTCCGTTTGTTAGTAGAAATGTTTAATGGAAGAAGTTGGTCAAGTTTACCTGTTGTTCTGTTAGGAATCGTTGGAATTAACAATTTTTATTTATTTTCTAATTTAGAATTTCTTAGTCCTTTATTAATCGATCAATTATTAGTTTGGTTTTAGTTTCTGGCATTTAACCGGCAACCAAACAGAAACAGTGTTTTAGCTTCGAAATGCATATATTAATCTCTTTCTTTTATTTTCGAACCATTTTCTTAGTTTGTGGATTGAAACTCTAGGGTTTATTCTTGATCTTAAAAGTTTCGATTTGATGTGATTTTTACTTATGCTCTGTATGGTTGCATAAAATCTTTCTCTGACTCTACTAATACACCATAAATTTGGGATCTGGTGCTATGTACTTCTGTGTTTAGATCTCTATGGGCTTCTGTGTTTTTTCAACTTATGTAAGTGCTGTTCAATTTATATAATTTACCTAGTATTGGAGAATAAAATAAAATTATTCCAGTTTCATATTTTACTTTAGTATGATGTGGATTTGGTTGTTAGTTGTTTTATAATTACGAGTTGTACTTTATGTGGTTTGCAGTGCTTCTGTGAAGGTAGTTGAGCATTAGAAGTTTAATAAAGATCTTTAAAACACAATGGCTATGGTTGATGAACCATTATACCCAATTGCTGTTCTTATAGACGAGCTTAAAAATGATGATATCCAGCTTAGATTGAATTCAATCCGTAGGCTGTCGACAATTGCATGTGCTCTTGGGGAGGAGCGAACTCGGAAGGAGCTAATTCCCTTTCTCAGTGAAAACAATGATGATGATGATGAGGTGCTTCTTGCGATGGCAGAAGAGTTGGGGGTGTTTATTCCATATGTTGGTGGAGTTTCTTGCGATGACAGAAGAGTTGGCGGTGTTTATTCCATATGTTGGTGGAGTTGAGCATGCCCATGGTTTGCTCCCACCTTTGGAGACCCTTTGTACAGTTGAGGAGACCTGTGTTAGGTACAAAGCTGTGGAGTCTGTGTGTAGGATTGGGTCTCAGATGAGGGAGATTGATTTGGTTGACTGGTTTATTCCTCTAGTGAAGGTCAGATAATACTGCTTTATGTTTGTTTGTAATTTAATATTTTATTGCATTGTTTTTTTAATGTTCTAGAGATATGATTATGGCTTTTGGGAAGGATTCTTCGCTGCTTAGTCACTGTATTGTCAGCTTGTGACTCAATTTGTTCTTAGACATCCAGAAATTATATCAACTTTTTTTATGGTTGAACTTATATGGGCACTTGAAACTTGTTCCGTCATCTATATGTTTTACTGCACTTAGTCTTCTGTCATCTGTTAATTGTTGTTTATTGGAAGTTAAAAATTGAGAAGGAAGCCACTGTGGTAGATTTGGAGTAGTTTTAGATGTGCTTGTAAGTCATTCTGTTAATCTCTGTATGTTGAGGTACCTTTTGCTGTCAATATTAGTGCATGGGAAACATTTTCATTTACAATTTAATTATGTATCTCAGTGCACTCTTGGCTGTTAGTTTCTAGTTGCAACATATTTGGTTATTTTTGGCGGCTATCTTTTTTTAAGTTCTTTTTGTTAATCTCTTTCTGTTAATTAAATTTGTATCTCAGTGCACTCTTGTAGCTCTTTCTGTTAATCTTTATATCCAGAGGTACTTTTTGCTGTCAATATTAGTGCATGGGAAACATTTTTATTTACAATTTAATTACGTATCTCAGTGCAGTCTCAGCTGTTAGTTTCTAGTTGCAATATATTTGGTTATTTTTGGCGGCTATCTTCTCTTAAGTTCTTGTTTTCTTTATATTTTAACTTCATATCTTCAGAGGTTGGAGGCTGGCGAGTGGTTTACAGCTCGTGTTTCTGCATGTGGGCTGTTTCACATTGCTTATCCAAGTGCCCCAGAGATGTTGAAGACAGAATTGCGGTCAATATATACCCAACTGTGTTAAGATGATATGCCCATGGTTAGGAGGTCTGCTGCATCAAATTTGGGGAAATTTGCTGTTACTGTTGAACCCGCTCATTTGAAAACTGACATCATGTCCATATTTGACGATCTTACACAGGATGTTAACTAACAATTCAATACGTGTTTGATAGAGGGCATGTTTGCCTCTTCAATTATTTGATATGGTCTTTGTCATATTATAGAATAGGCATCTAAACTATGTTATACTGTTAGCTTTAATTGTGCCAGCTGAATTCTTTAGTGAATGTTTGAATTGAATGCATTTTCTGTTACCTATCGCTCTAAAAGTTGGGTAATTTTTTTTTTATAGTTATCTATATCTCGGTTTAGAAAGTGGTTTTGTCTCCTTGGATTTTTGGAACATTTGGTGGTGGGATAAATGGATAGCTCATGTAAAGAATGAAACATGTATGGAATGTGAAATTGTGATGGCTACACAGAATAAATAGTATGTCAATTAAAGGTTAATCTGACAAAGGATAAAAGCAATGGGGATATGATGCTTGGGTGGATCAGAATAACCTTGAGTTAGGGAGGGATGTAGTTTGAGGGGGGCCTGGAAGTATAGGAGCTGGAATCTGAGTAGCAGACATATGAACTCCTAAAATTGAGATGGATTTTGTCTTTTTATTTTTATGTGTGTGAAAACATTTTTCTTTTTGTTTGATTATTGTAACACATATGATACAATTGACCGAAGATGCATTCTTTGGCTCAATTTTCCAACTGAAAAAATTTGTAGAAAGGGGAGGAATACTTTCTCACCTTAATTTAGAGAGAAAAAGAGTACAAATACAAATGTTTGGGTTTTGGCTGGAGTCTTAAAATTATAGAGCTTCTTTCTAGGCTAGAAATAGAATCTCTAAGCCAGCTATTGATATAAATTAGGAAATTAGATCAGGAAAACTGATTTGTAAAAAGAGAAATTAAATTAATTGCATTTTCATACTTATCTTGGCTTTTATAATATATCAGGGCTACTATAACTTGGGATGACATAATTGAGCTAGTAGCTCATTGACCTAACTGTATAATTGTTTCTTAAACATATGATTCATGTGGATACTAGCACATTTGACTTCTAGGCAATTTCTTCGTTTGTGGTATTTGTCTTCTATTTTGGTATTAGCCTTATAAGGTTACTTGAAATTTGGAATTGAAGACAACAAATGTTCATTGAAACTTTGACTAAGTATCACTTTCTTTTTTATCCTGCTCAACACAGAATTGTGTGATATACGTAATTTAATTTTCATCACAAGTAACTGCTTTTAAATTAATATGAAAATCTTAGACCCAAATAACTCATGGCTGATGTTCTTTTTCACTGCTAGAATACAAGGGGCTATGTGTAGTGCCCAAATAACTATGCATACAAATCACTTTTTTTTTACAACCGTTTGTTGACAAACCCACATAGCCTTTCACTTTTGTTTCAGTTATTTCTTTTTCCACATCTTCATCCTTCTGCCCTCTATTTTCTCCTGAGAAACCAGTTGAAGTTGGTTTATCTTTTGGGCAGTTTTTTTTTTTTTTTTTCAGTTATTTCTTTTTCCATATCTTTATCCTTCTGCCTTCTATTTTCTCGTGAGAAACTAGTTGAAGTTGGTTTATTTGGGGCAGGTTTTGGAGATGATTAATAATCCACATTATTTGTATCGGATGACTGTATTGCGTGCTCTCTCTCTCCTTGCACCCGTCATGGGATCAGAAATTACTTGTTCTAAACTGTTGCCACTTGCCAGTGGTTGTCAGTTCATCCAAAGACAGGTATTTGGACTTGTGTGACCTGCTGATTCATCATGAATGGTTATTGTTGGTTTCTGATTGTCTGCATGATTCACCTTTGGCAGGGTACCTAACATCAAGTTTAATGTGGCAAACGTTGTGCAGTCTCTGATTCCCATTGTTGACCAGTCTGTATGTATTTTCACGGTTGCAGTCTCTCTCACTCCCGCTGTTGATAATTGCTTCCTATATTTTTTGTTAGTCTTTTTCATCTCTTGGTCTGAATTAATTGTTGTAATAGGTGGTGGAGAAGACAATCCGTCCCTGTTTGGTTGACCTTAGTGAGGATCCAGATGTTGATGTCCGTTTTTTTACCATCCAAGCCCTTCAGTCGATTGATCACCTGATGATGTCTAGTTAGGTGAGATCACAGTTTATTGCTTAATTTCATCCCTGAATCTACACTTGTATTGAAGACCTTTCCACCAGATATGATCTATTTTTCTGCTGTTCAGATTAGTTCTATCTTCTTTTCTATTTACTCAAATTGATAGTGCGGTTGTATCTTCTGATTACAGAATGTGTTGTAGGATCTTAGAAACAGATCACATATTGACTGGGATATGCTGTTTTTGGCTTGTATTTTGTTTGCTTCTACTTGGGTGCAATTGCTATTTTCCCCAAACCTTATGGACGAATGCTATTGCTATTATTTTTTTCTTGATCATTAGTGAGAATTCGATGATTATAAGCAATGAAAACTCTTGAATGCAATGGTATTGGCAACATGGAAAACGAATATTACTTCTTATTTTCTGAGCAAAAATTGCTGAATGTTTAGTGTCTTTTGTCATAAAATAAGTAAGGCTAATGTAAACTAAAATAGATTATTTTGGTTAACTTGTTTTAGGTTAAACAAATTGGTTGGGTGGTTTTACAAATATTCAGCCATTTAGTATTTGGAATTTTGGATGGAGTTGGACTCGTTTGGGTTCCTTTTTACAATATGCAACCCTAAATGAATCTTATTGAAAACGGCTGAATTTTTCTTCATGGTATTTTATAAAATATGTAAAATATTTCTTTACTGTTTATAAAGAAAATATTAAAAATAACTTTTAATTGTTTTCTTGTTTTGTCAAATGACTTAAGAACCTATGACAACATTAGTTTATAATTTAATTAAAAATAATTATATTATTAATATATTTAATAATATTATAATAAAAAACATTATTAATTTTAATAATTACTTTAAATATATATTATTTTATTTTTATTAATATTTTATGAGACATTTTTATTATTTTTATGTTTTAGAGATAATTTTTTTTGTAATTTTATTTTATTTTTCTAAAATATATAAAATTTAATAAAAGAAAGACTTTAATTTTTTTAAAAGATAGCTATTAAAAGAATTTAATTTAATTAAAATACATAAATTATATTTTTAAAAATATTTTTTTTGTTTTTTATTTGACATTTAATCTAATTTTAAAATTTATCCTTATTTCTTACAATGTTAAAAGAAAATGTATACTTAAGAGATGATTGAAATCCATCAATATATAACTGAATTGATTTATAAGATTCAAATATGAAGAATATCTAGACTGATTTTTACTTTTCCCAAACTTTATTGGCTATCTATCATTAACCCTTTAATAAAAATGTTTACAAATGCGAAAGTTAAAATGACAATTAACTATGGTTAATTATTTTTTAAGAATGTATATAAAAAAGTATTAGAATAAAAGAAGAGTAAGGAAATGAAAAAAATAAAACATATATTTATTTATATAAAAAATGTGTTAATTTTGTTTAAAGATAAATTTATTTTATTGTTAAAATTATAAATTATAGAAGTGAGATAGTATTTGTGATAGTCAAAGGTGACCAATTGTTATCATTAACAAAATATTTTAAATATAATGCTATATGTCATAAACTTTAATTCAAAATAATGTCGTAGGTGAGATAACATTTATTTATTAGATATTAAATTTCAATTATTTTTAAAATTATTTATTATATTTAAAAATTATTTTATAAATAAATACCATATCATTTCATATGAAAATTTGGAATCAAAGTCGGTAGATTTAGCATTAGTTCAAAGAGTGTTATGACTACTTTTGAAAGTGTAATATTGTGAAAATATTAAGGGTAAATTAAAATTAATCTAAATTTAATTTTAATTAATGCCAAATAACTTATCCACAGTGTTATGAGATAAGATATTCCTATACGAATTAAATTGTGGAATCAAGACACTTATCCTTACTTTTGTTATTGTTGTTCCTTCCAAACTACAAAAAGTTGTTCTATCTCATTTATATATTGTTGCATCTGGCCTAATACTATCAACCATATCATTTGATTTAACGTTAATAAGTATAAAATTTTAAAAATAACGTCACTTAAATTTTTATTTATATCAAAATTATCAAATATCAATCATATCAATTATAATCTGTTTCTTGAAAATATTTAAAATATTATTTCACAATAAAAATAGAAAATCTAAATATATCAATGAATAAGGTATGTAATTTTATAAATTTTTATACAATTTCTTTTCAAATGAATAACTAATATAAATATTTTTTCAAAATCTCTAGTGAACTCTAGTTCTACGTACCTGTGAATCAAATGTAAAAATGTACCTGATAACTCTTAAACTTGTATGCAATTATTATCATCAAATGTCCTTAAGCAACTAGTGTACCTAAAAGGGGTATTGATAGATGCCCCCCTGAGGTTGACAGAAAATCCAATCACCCCCCTGTGAGATGTGTGGCAAAATCTAGGCCATCCATTACAAAAATCCAACAGCTGAGATTTTGCCACATATCTCACAGGGGAGGTGATTGGATTTTCTGTCAACCTCAAGGGGGCATCTGTCAATACCCCTTCCATGATATTATATTAATCTTTTGGCAGGTTTCATGTCCTTCAAGAGTTTGATGA
>JAVXUL010000012.1:11860901-11879985 GCA_035590515.1 Trichilia minutiflora | reverse complement strand
TGATGTCAGTATATCATCTCTTTAATACATTAAAGAGTATTTAATATGTATAACTGTTACACGTATCGATTTTGATCTTTTTAATATTATCATAAATGTGCTAGCCCTCTCTCGATAATATTTTATCTCTCTCTCATGTGAAGAAGCTTTCAAGGATCTCAGTGGACCATAAAGGTTCACTGTGACTGAGCCGTGAACATATACCGAATATTTTAGCTCCAAACATTTTGATTGCTCATCGACTATGGTTGGTATCTAGCAATGCACCATAGTCCCTAAGTCACAATGAAGAAAGACCTTCATCAAATCTTTCATCGATTGCACGTAACGTGTGAGTAATATCTTTCCGTCGTTGTATCCTAATTAAGATAAGGGTTCATGGACTGTTAAAAGCTTAATCTCGATTCTCATTCAAAACGTCGATCATATGTCAATATTATGCTGTAGCCACAGACTTATAATCAAGACATCATATTGACATTCGATTAGGAACTGACTTGGACTGAGGCAACGGAAATTCTCAACCCAATATGTCAAGTCAACGGATCTCTTCTTGACTGTTAATCGAACACCTATATGAATAAAGTATACCCAAACTGGCTTTTTGTACAAGACGTGATTAGCCTTGTATGTATACACCATATAAAATATACCCATCCATACAGAGTCTGATTTCAGATGTCTTAAGTCAAAGGATTACATTGCACACTATTACAATCTACCGATAAATCATTGACTATATGCATACCATGTGATTCATCGATATTCGATCCTGTTTGATAAATAGTTTATCAACTATAAATCCACACTAATGCCCTTATGACAATACTCATATTGTCAGCCTACATATGTTATCATATAATATTATTAGGTGTCAACTAGTGTGCTTACTATACGATATAATTGCCCAATCAATACCACGTACGTAAGAAACACTTTAATAATTTATTTAATAATTAAATAAAATTATCCAGGTAATTTGCATATATTCAATATTCATTTGCATGATAAATAAAGGAAGCAGTTGATGTATGTAAATAAAGAATAATTCTTCTATTAATAAATATAAAGTTTATATAAGATCATAAGTCTTGAAATTGATAACACGAACGTTTTCTAGGGCATACACACTAACAATTGTGATGCAAAATTTGCAAGTGATTTGGATGATAAAATATCAACAAGTGGAAATATTTTTTTATTTGGTAGAGCATCAGTTTTTTGATTAAGTAAAAAATAAGATTGTGTTACAAAGTCTACCATGAAGGCAAAATATATATCATGTGGTACAGCAGCTAACACTACTGTATGAGATAAGAGGTTTAATGATAATCTGCAATTAAATTTATCTAAAAAATTCGTAAATATATTCTATAATAATAAGTTTGTCATTTATTTGATTAAAAATAGAAGAAATAGCTTCAAAGGTAAACATATTAATATAAATTACTATTATATTCAAGATATAGTAAAGAGGAGTGAAATTAAAGTTGATTATGTCCCCTCGAAAGATATGGTAGTAGATTCTATGACTAAAGAATTGTCTCTTGAGAAATTCAGAAAGCATGTAACTATTATAGATTTGAGAATCATCTAGATATATAGTTAACATGTAGAAAAAAAGATATCATTTGTTAAGTCTCAAGGACTCTTGAGAAAACAATGGTACATCTAGATCTGATTAATTGTGAATATTAGTTGGAGAAAAAATAAAGAATATTATAACGAGTTTAATAGGGATTATAATAAATCATTTTAATATAAAGTTCGTGTGAAAACATAAAAATAAATATATATAAAATCGGACACTTAGTGTGTAAGTTGTTATGAATACTAAGTATGAAAAAAATCTTTCTTAATTTTAAAAATGGATCATTTTTCTTTTGTAAAATGTGCATACTATAATTTTTATGATTTAGGTATGATATGATAATAATGATTGGTTGTATGCATAGAATATTCAATTATTAAAAGTAAATCATATCACTTTGATTAAGTGAGAGATTATTATGGCATGATCAAAAGAATGGTATGCAAAAGTTATGTTCTATTGTGAAAGGATATCATGGTGGAAAAAATGCCATTAAAATAATAAAAAGACACAATTGTTTATGAATAATTGTGTCCAAATTAAAATATTAAATCGTTCAAAATATTGCTATGTTATTTGTCTATAAATAGGTAATTAAAGGCAAAAAAAATATAAAAAACTTAGAAATTTTAGAAACAAAAGCTAATTAATTTATTAAATTCTTATAAACATATTTTATTAAATTTTTAGATGTCCTAACATACAATCACCAGTCTTATAATGATGTAAACAAGCTTTAACAAATTTATGTAAGTTCTTCTTAGGTTTTCTTATGTTGCTCAAAACTAAGGGTAGCTAACGGGGCCATTTCCTTAATGAAGCTAGTTATTTCTCTATCTTTGTTGCATTAAGCATCATGTAAAATTCAGGGTGTCGTCTACCATGCCATGTATCATATTGGTTGTGGAGGGCTCTATATTGGTATCTATCGATCCAAATTGCGTAGAACTATCATTACTAGAAGCTCTCTGCTCAGACTGATTGGCTCATTGTTGTTGTTGCGTTTGCGCACGCACTCAAGAGTGTAGAGAACTCAAGAATCGGGGAGTCAATCCATAGGTAACAAAATGTCGAACCTAGCTTCTCCATTTTTTATGCTAATTATACATTTTTAAAAAAAAATGTTTTAGTATTATAATCCATTAATATTACATCAAACATTTACTGAGAATTTATATAAATATTATTGTAATACTACCTAGAGGTATATGCCTAGATTTAGGATAAGATCCACTTTCTATATCAAGAGGTGACTCACACTATTTACAAAAGATGGGAAATTTTTCACATAAAATTAAAAAAAATTTTGGGATAAACTCATGTCCTCCAAATAAAAGGCATGTTTATCAACCATTGTAACTAAGAGTGTGGTATAAACTGCTGTTTATCTTTCTTGTGACTTATAGTGATAAGCTAAAATAAAATTATTAGAGTTTGGTTTGACAGAGGAAACTAAGGTCTCAACGTCAAGAATGTTTCTTTTAATAACTTTTTATATTCTCAACTTTATTTGCTAGTCTTTAAATAGACTTACAATCGATAACAAACAAAATACTACGGATTAAGAGTAATAATAGCAACAAAAGAAACTAATCCTAATAGCCTTAGCATTATTCAAATACTAACAGTTAGGAAATAAATTTATTCGCCACTCCTACTATCTAGGAAAATTAATTGAGTATTGTGTCATTTCCCTTCTCCTAAAAAAAACTCTTGTTCTCAAGAGAAAAAATCTGGAAATTGCTTCTAGATAAGCTTCAACTTTTCCCAATTAGCTTCTGTTGAGGACATTCCTTGCCATTGAACCAAAACTTCTTTACTCTTCCTTCTGACTCGATTGCCCATAATGGCTATTGGTGTTAGAGTTGAAACCTCAGTATAAACAGCAAGTATTTTGGCTTATACTGGGGTTTTAGTTCTAATATGCTTTTTAAGAAGAGATACGTGAAATACCGGATGTATTCAAGCATCTCTCAAGAGATCCAACTTATATGCAATAACTCTAATTTTTGGCAATACCTTGAATAGGCCATAATACTTAACAGATAACTTAAGGTTCTTGCTCATTGAGAGAGATTGTTGTTTATAAGGCTGTAGCTTTAAGTATACCATGTCTCTAACTTTGAATTCCCTTTCTAAGTGCTTCCCATCATAAATTTGTTTCAACCTATTCTGGGCTTGTAAAATTTTTGCCTTGTCCTCCTTAATGATGGAATCTCTCTCCATAAATTGTTGTTCCACAACAACCACTCTAGCTGTGCTTGGAATGTAAGTTAATGAAGTAGGGGGTGCTCTACCATAAACAACTTCAAAAGGAGACTTTCTAATAATTGAATGGATACCAATATTATAGTAATATTCTGCCTATGTTAACCACTTAGCCCACATCATCGATGGTTGTGAGGTCTGTCAGCAAAACAAGGTAGAACAAACTGCTCCTGTAGGCCTTTTTCAACCTTCCCTCTTAAGCCTTTGCAATAAAAATTTTATCTAATTCGATGAAGAGGTTTTAAGAAGCCTTCATAAGTATTGTTGTGAAATTGCCCAATAATAATTTTAACCAAACAAGATTTTGCTACCAAATAAATTTTTTCTTTGAAAAAAAAAATTCCATTTTGAAATCTCCAAAGGCTTATAGCCTTTCCATCTATCACCAAGCGAATCACTTTCTGTAATTTAGGATCAGACCGATTTTTCTCTTTGATTGCCTTTAACTAGCTAGGAATTGGCTGAGATAATGCTAATATCTCTCCCATATTTTCTTCTTTTTCTTCTCTTCTTGAAAGAGTATCATCCACCAAGTTTTCTTTGCCACTTTTATACTCAATGATAAAGTCAAATCCCATCAACTTAAACAACCATCTCTGTTGAGCCATTGTAATGATCTTCTGGTTTCGTAAATGCTTTAGGCTTTGATAATCTGTTCGAACAATAAATTGCTGACCAAGGAGATATGGTCTCCATTTTTGAACAGCAAGAACCAACGCCAAAATCTCTTTCTCATAGGTAGATAATAATAAATTTTTACCTTGCAAAGCATGGTTGTAAAATGCTATCGGTGTTCTTTGCATACAGTTCCAACTTTAGATCCAGAAGCAATACATTCTACAATGAAACTTTCAGTAAAATTTGGTAGAGCTAGCACAAGAGCTTGAGTTAATGTTTTTTTTAATTTTGAAAAAGCTTCTTCTACTATTGAAGACCATATGAATGCATCTTTCTTCAACATTTTTATTAACGGACCAGCAATTTTCCTGAAGTTTTGAATGAATTTCCTGTAGTAACCACACAAACCCAAGAATTCTCACATAGCTTTTGGTGACGCTAATTTAGGCCAAGTTAATACAGCATCTATCTTTTCTGGATCTATAACAACTCCATCATTAGAAATCATATGACCAAGGCATTTAACTTCCTTTTGGCCAAATTGACATTTTTCTAATTTTACAAATAATTTATAAGCTTGTAAAACAGAAAAAATAATCTCTAAATATCTTAAATGGTCATTCCAATTTTTATTATAAATAAGGATGTCATCAAAGAATATAAGAATAAATTTTCTTAGATAATTCTTGAATACCTCATTCATGAGAGATTGGAATGTTAATGAGGTATTATTAAGGCGAAAAGGCATTACCAAAAATTCATAATGCCCTTGATGAGTACGAAACGCCATTTTTTCAATGTCTGCTAGATAAACTCTGATTTGGTGGTAACCAGACCATAGATCAAGTTTAGAAAAATATTGTGCTCCATTTAATTTATCAAGTAACTCATCAATCATTGGAATTGGATATTTGTCTTTCAATGTGATCTTGTTTAGCTCCCGATAATCAACACACATTCTCCACGAGCTATCATATTTTTTTACTAAAATCACTGGAGATGAATAAAGGCTGTTATTAGATCAAATAACCCCACTTTTTAACAATTCAGCCACTATTTTCCCTATCTCAAACTTTTGGAAGTGAGGATACCAATATGCTTTCACTGAAACTGGATCTTGCCCACCTTTTAGAGGAATTTTGTGATCTTATGTATGTGGTAGAGGGAGCCCAACTAGCTCGGCTAGCACCAATTTAAATTTCTATAAAAAATTTTGAATTTGGAAAGGTGCAACAGATGAGACTGATAGCTTGGAAGGACTTCCCATAAGTTGTAAAAGAAGTCCTGACTTTTTCTTTCTAGTCACATGCTCCATTTGAGAATTGTTAACAACTTTATCTTCTGGAATTAAAGATCCCTGCAAAATCACTCTTTTTCCTTCCATATTAAACTTCATTAAGACCTTAGAGAAATCCCAAGTAATTGATCCCAAAGTACGTAACCATTGAGTTCCTAAGATCACATCATATCCCTCTAATGGTAATAAATAAAAATCAACATATAAAAGAACTCCTTGCAAATATAACTGAATATGGTTACATTTACTTTTGCTTACCAACCTTTCTCCTGAAGCAACAACCACTTCAAACCTGCATTCATAAGCTGGTTCCAATCTTGCTTTCCTTGCAAATTCTTCGTTTACAAAGTTGTGAGTGCTGCCTGAATCTATTAGAATTGTTGCCACCATGTTAGCTACTTTTCCTTTCATCCTCATTGTTTCCGGATCAAAAGCACCAGATATTGCATGCAAAGATATTTCTGGAATTTCAATTGACGAATCTTCTTCAATGTCCATGTCTATGTCATTATCGCTGTCATTTAGTATGGCTTGGATAGAGAATAGCTTTTTACACCTATGACCGGGCCCAAATTTCTCATTGCATTTGAAGCAAAGACCCATTCTTTTTCTATCATTCAGCTCTTCCCAGGTTAGCCGCTTGACGTTGTTGTCTGCAGGTTTACGGCTTGGAGAAGTTCGAGACGTTTGAGCAGTAGCTTTGTTTGTGGACAATGTTCCTTTCCTTAGAGATGCATTCTTAGCTTCATAAAGTCTAGCCAATCCTATTGCAGCAGATAAAGTTTGAGGATGATTGGCTTGCACTTATGCTCGAATTGAATCATTTAAGCTACTGGTGAAACAATTGACTTGTCTAGATTGTGCCAATGGCCCCACTTTTGCTAACAATTTTTCAAATTAAGCTTGATATTCTTAAAATGAACCATAATGTTGTAACCTAGTCTGTTCTCTAAAAAAATCAAAGAACTAAGTAGGACCATACCTTGAGTGGAGTCCATCTTTGAATTCTTCCTATGTAATAACTTGCATCTCTTGTTTAGCAATTAGTACCATAATTGTGTATATCCTTCCAGATGAAAAAAGGCTAAAGAAACTTTTTCTATTTCCAAAGTATCATGAAACAGAAAAAATTGTTCTGCCGTACATAACCAACTTGTCGGATCTTTGTTGCCACTGAAGCGTGGAAAATCCAACTTAACCAACTTTGGAGCGTATGTGGACGATGAGCCAACACCATTGTAATTATTGTTGTTACTTCTCTGTCCTTGTTGTTATGGCTTTACTGAAGAATTTTCTCCAGCTTCCTTACTTGTAAACTGATCTGTGCAAGTGTTGAGTTTGGAGAAGAGCTCATTCATTTGGTCAGTAATGGCTTTCTACCCTCTTGCAAGAGCATATATAATTTACTCCAGTTGCTCCACTCTTTGGTCTATACCTAGGCTCTAATACCACTTTGGTATAAACTACTATTTATCATTATTGGAACCTATAGTGATAAGCTAAAATAAAATTATTAGAGTTTGGTTTGACAGAGGAAACCAAGGCCTCAACTTCAAGAACGTTTCTTTTAATAACTTTTGATATTCTCAACTTTATTTGCTAGTCTTTAAATAGACTTACAATTGATAACAAACAGAATACTACGTATTAGGAGTAATAATAACAACAAAAGAAACTAATCCTAATATCCTTAGAATTATTTAAATACTAACAGTTAAGGAATAAATTTATTCACCACTCCTTTTATCTAGGAAAATTAATTGATAGTTGTGTTAGAGTGATTAACACCGATCATAAATCTTGAACATGGAAAATGATGAATGGTATAACCACTTCAACTAGGAGTGATTGACACCGGTAATAAATCTCGAACATACAAGAATGATGAAGGGTATAGAATAAACTAGCTAGAATGAATCAAATCTTAAGTTCATATCTTGTATAGAACACATTAAAGGAGAAAAAATAATATTCTTATTTCAAAAACAATTTGTTGGCTAAACCTAACTCATCAATTAATAACTTTGTTAAAAAGTAAAAAAGGATCATTCAACCTAACTCATCTATAGCTTATCTAAAGGCCACTATGAATCTATGATCCTTTGAAATGAATTCTAATAAAGTGAAAGTAACCTTAGCCCAACCATTGACATTCTCACTTAACGTAAATAATTATTTTAGATTATGTATATGGTCAACTTAATCGATGATTTATATATATATATGTATAGTCTTATAATTAATTAGCACATGTTGATGGATTTTAATTTGAAGGTTGGAAAGGCAACGTTGAGAAGTGGAATGGTAAAGGACTGAAAACCCCATTTGTCGCAAAAGACATGGATCGTTAGATGGCATCAGGATCAATTAACATCCACACTAAAATATATAATTGCAGCTCTTTCTTGCTTGTTTCTCCTTGTTTTTATTGGTGATTTGAAGTAGTGGAAACATGTTTAAAACGAAAAATCGAAATCCTTCAAAAAGTTAAAAATACTAAAATTTAGAAGAAAAAAAATTGAAACTAATTAAATAAAAATTTTAAAATACTAAAATTTAGAAGAAAAAAAATTGAAACTAACTAAATAAAAATTTAAAATTTTTATCGAAGTCATAAATCCTATAACATGAGTCATACTAGCTTATATTAAAATTAGGATTAATTAAATTCAATTATAATAATATTCTTGAAATTTAAAATAAAACAACACAAATTAAAACACATAAAGGTAAAATACCAATCCAAGTGCGATTCAGTCCAACAAATTTTTGATACTCTATCAATAATTTTTTAATGAAATTTGTTTAAACGATTAAATCAAATTTTTCATCCTCTGTTACCATTTTTAATGAAAAGCTCCCTATTATTGCATGGCAAGCACCTTCTTTATACTCTTAAGTTGATTTTTGTCTGTCGATTAATTTTTTCATTTTCTTATTTAACTCAAGACCATTGATTATTATTTACTTAAAGCAGATAAATAAATAAGAAAAATAAAATTGCTTAGCTCTCTGAAAATGGAGGCCGGAATCTAACTCCTTACATACACACTTGGTTCAAGAAAGCGGTCTTAATAATTTCATATTAATTAAGCAATTAAGAAAGAGACATGAACTAACGTACAAATACAGAGACATTCTCCTCGAATGGTTTCCAATTGGAGACATCAGACATTTCCTTTGAACCACAATTGTTAATGTTGACCACAAAAAAAGAACTTTGTTTTCCTGGATTCCCCTTTATAAATCCTGAAACCATTTTCATTTTCATGTATTAATCTGTTACAGTTTCAACTCAATATGAAGTTCAAAGTAGATCCCAATCTCGATCAATATGATGAAGATGATGCCTTTTATGCAGAGATTAGAAGGCAGATTCTGCTTTTGACTGAAGATGAAAATGATGGTCTTCTTGAAAGGAAAAATTCGAACTCCATGAATCTTAATGCTACCAAGAACACAAGCTTGCATGGTTCAACTAGTTTGTATTCAGTATTGCAACCAACAGGAAGCTACTTCGGCTTGTGGGAAAGTGAGAATACTAACTCAGTGCCAATATGGCTTGTGAATTTGTGGAGAAATGGCGATGGAACTGGTGTATTCGTCCCCCATCTTGTAAATTCCAGACGATATAAGCCTCATACGTACTTCATTCTTGGAGAATGATTTTATGTAATGCCTAACAAGCATTTGATGTTTTCCAGGAAAAACAAGAAGTCAAGAGGACTAAAACATTAACGCGATTGGGGAACTAGATGTGAACTTTCACAATCTTAATTTGTATAAAATTAAATTTGCTCAGAGATTTACTTTAGGTAGCAGTTAAATGATAAAAATTGGATCGAATTAGTGTACTTTACCAACAATTAATATGCCAAATGAAAGATACTCTTACAGTTTGTACAATCTCATATTCATAGATAAACCCGATTTGGAGAACATAATACATGGAGAAAAGTGCCCATTAGTAATGCCTAATATTTACCAAATACATAGTTGAATAAGCACTACATGAAATGTAAACTCTCGGTTATCCACTTTCACTACGAGGCATACAAGGAGTCCTCAAGATGACTATCCCATAAATCATGAAGTTGAATCCTTCCTAAGAGAGTTTATAAATAGCAAAACAACAACAAATCCGCAGCTAGCTAAGAGCAACTAACACGACTCTTCACCATAATCATCTGAACATTTCCAGTGAGTTCCAAATGTGGGTGAAATAGCCAAACGTTTGTATTAAAAGCATCAATGAAATCCTCAGGAAAAGTTTTGTGGAAAGAAGTAACCATCATTCTCTAGGCCGAGCTAACCATAAAGAGCTGAGAGCCCGAAGGCGAGAGGTGTAATCATTTATAACAAGAAGGGCCCGGGCAGCTTGACGAGTTGTTAAAATTCGATGCATTTGTTGAAGCGTTTGCTGCCTCAGAAGGTCAGCCTAAAGGAGAAAACTTAAGTTAAAATTAAATTAATACTGTTACAACACTAGACAAGAGGTTCTAGTTTGACCTGGTGGAGGAAATTCTCAAGCATGGCAAGTTTTCCCATTGCTATTGCCATTTGGCCCATGTAGTCAGCAACATTCCCTGATCCAGTAGGACCAAGAGCAGAAGACGAGAGTGTGTCTACAAGTGATTGCTGTAAAGCTTCCATACCTTGGGATAAAGCATCTTCAGCCTGTTGGGAGGACTGTTGTAGATTACAAATACCCATCAACTGTTGATCCGTCAAGGGTTCAAGGTGATTCCCAAGTATCTTAAAATCAAGAAGTGAAAAAATTGGAGATGAATCAACCCGAATATAAATATATGTTGCCAATGCTTTAGATAAAGCTCAAAATGTTGGAACAGTTAATTACCTTGAGAAGTTCGGATGAACGAAATCCACCCAACCACATGAAACACCTCTCAGCAGGTGTTTTCCACATGCCAGAAAGCATGTGAAATACATCAGCCTTTGTGCCAATGCTTTTTAGCTGGAATACTTCATCATAATGCGCCATTACTCCATCAACATGATGGCGCAATTCATTATCACCCATGCTAGAGTTTACAGCTGATCTTAGATCATTTATCAGCCTCTGATGTTCATCAAGCCAGCGAGCATAGTCCATGTCAAATGCCAATGCACCTGAAAGTAAGGTCAATAACAATACAAGGTCATATTTTCAGAGAGGAAACAAACCCTAAATGTTGTATATACAACAGTATTGGCAAGGTGTCATTCTGTAGCCTCACTAAAAGGCAACAGACACAATGGAGATCACATGAATAATAAAACTTAATCCCTTTGGTACAGACAAGTAAATAAAAAGAAAATTGAGAATCAAAACAGTCTTCAACCCAAAGTTAGCATAAGTTTGAACCTCATACCTTTTGTACCATCACAAGAATTTATCAATCACAAATCACAAGAAACATAATTCTTCTCTAAAACCATCCATAAGGTCACAACAAATAGACAATCCATTTTACTATTCACAATGATTAAAGCAGAAAACACTACCACTAACAAGACTGTTTTATTAGCCATTTCTTCCACTTACTGCCACGTAACTCCACCTTGAGCAGTTAATTTGCATTCATGTATAAAAAAGAAGCAAATGGCATCAAATCCATCCATCTCACTCTGCCAATCTGCTCTCCCTTCTTTGCTTACACAAAATTTTACCTATTCGTCATTGCTTTCAGTTATATGATAGCAGTAACTACCAAGATCAAAATTATCTGAAATAAAGCTCTTCCTCCAGTCCACAGTCCTTGCTCATGTATTAGATCCTTTCCAGGTGCTTACCACTTTAACCAGACATGATAGAAGGTTATACAGTAAATTGAATCCTCACCCCATACCTATTTGGTTCCAAGGTAAAGATTTGTTAGTCCTTCAAGCAGAATGTATTCAGAAACTGGCTGCTCTGACATAGCCATCTAGACCACAAATCCTTCATAACCAACCTTGTTCTTCATAATTTAATACTGCTCAAAATAAGTTTTTAGGTTTAACAATGGTTATTTTTTCCCTGGAACTTCTATTCATTTCACCAATCTTTGTTTGTCTTCTAGCATCTATCCATGTAACATTTAACTTATTTTGAGCAGTAAGGCTCATCACTTCCCCAACCCTCCTAACTAGGTTTCCCTAGTTTTATTGTTGATAAATTTCTTATGCCTTTGCAGTTTGCCAGAAAAGATAGTATAGAAATTTAAAAAAAATCACAAGATAGTTTTTAATGTATGAAGGAATATCGTTTCAACAACGTTATAGATGTCATTTACCGTTTCCAGCCATTGAGGGGCAATGATCCCCCGAAACTCCAGTAGCAATAAAAATACCCTGCATGCATTCAAATATGAAACCAGGGATAAGGGGTCTAGCTGTCCCAGAAAATAATTCAACTACATTTGAGTACAGGAAAAGGGGAAAAAGGAGAAACTGAGAATCTCATTCTGTAATTCATGACCTCAACTTAATGACAATTATGTACCTGCTGCCGTGCCCTTTGAAGCTCTTGCTCTAGTTGTGCAAGCCTTAGGCGACTATTCTCTAGCTGCTGGACATATGCCTATCCAAAACCAAAACCTATAAATGACCCAAGTATGCTTCATTTATTAACACAGGACATCACAATACAAGCACACAAGGAGACTGATACTAACCACATTCAAATGCACACTAATTAACTAGAACCCTATAAATAAACCCAAAGGTTAATGAATGCACAAGAAATAATCAGGAGGTGCATGATTGAAACCTAAAAATTAATAAAATTGAACTAAATCAGGAAAGAACTTAGTAGATTAGGCAATTCTTTAATCTGTAATATAGCAATTGGCTGCAACATTTTATTTGTTCTCCACCAGCCTGCAAATTGACCTAGTCACATCCACGATAAGGCATTACCTCACACTCAAATTAACCAGCCATCAAAAGACAGAGCATCTAAATTGATTGTAGAGAAGACCAAATAGAAAGATCAGATAGCAGCTTAGTGCAGAAGTAACTTATGTCATCTATTACCCGAAGATCATGCGTTTCATAAGATTTGGGCAGGGAAGCCTTCACATACCAAGAGTTACATAAAGGCAAGAGAAAATTTGCAAGCGATGCACAACTACCACTGTATAATGTCATAACAATGAAATATCATCCTAAGAAAGGACATTGGAAAACTGATTCAAATGCATATTATTCCACAAACTTTGGACAATGCCAACCCTAATTTGAGCATTTGTCCTATCTTTCCAAGTTAAGAGTCAGGGATGCCCGGTAAAACTAATGAAAATGAATGAAACACCAGTACAATAGCAGCTCATTCAATCTTGAGCAAGAAAATAATATTTACAATTGTCATGCTACATGGCCCATCAAAGACATGAATGCCGTATGTCAAGACATTGCAAAGCTATCCTATCCAATATGTTAAAAATTGCACGCAAAAAGCCAAGATAAAGTCTTGTGAGAAAACCGTCTGATTAGCACACATCACATATGCATATGTTTCAAGTTTATCTAATGTACAAGGAATTGTCACACGGAATCACAGCAAACATTATTCAAACCTAAGAAATGATACTAGAAAAGCAAAGAATTTGGAAAATCATGAGAAAAGAATAAAATGGTATCGTTGTCCACGTGAGAAGAGATTATAACTAACAGTAACAACATTACTTTCTTCCTCAGTCGACTCTTTCTCGCAGCTTCTCGATTCTGAGCAAGCCTCCGAAGTGCCTGTAGAATAATATCAAAAAACCTTAGAATTAGATAACTCAGAAACAGAGTTTTCAGCAACACCTTCTAAGGAAGCATCATGTTAACAACCTTTTGATCACCAGATTTTGACCTCGAATGCTCCACAGAATCCAGGACTACAGGTGCTCCACCTTTAACTCCATGAGTCTACATCACCATCAACCACCAAAATGAATTTGAATCACAAAAGTACTAGCCAGTAAAAAAACAATTAATAAGATTGCTTAGCCACAGTACACAGATAAATCAACAAGCATATATAACCGGCCACATTTCATACATTTAAAATTCCCACTAGCTCGTTAAAGGATAGCTAAGCTGAAAAAATCAACTAGTATGCCTTGTCACATTCCATATATTGTAAATCAGATAGCACTATCAATTCTTGATCAACACAAGTATTAAAATCACTTATAGCCAACTAAATAGGATGGTAGCATATATTGCGAGTATTGATACTCCGAATCAGATATAGGCCCCATAATGATCAACCCAAACAAAATCACTCAACAAAAATCAGATTATTCTCTACAACTACAAAAAGTTTACACAAAAGCATGATGTTACTGCGATGCATAATTCACAGTTGATTCTCAATTACCAAGATGACCCACCATTAAGCCCAAAAGATTCCCATTTCCACATTACATACAGATGAAAGAAAACGGAGCATTTTCTTTCCAGAAAACAAAACATGTACAAAGAATAAAATCAAGAAAAAAACAAGTAACCTGGTTTTTATCATCAGTGTCAACATCTGTGGAAGTGTCAGTCTGTTGGCTGTTATCAGCCATACCTGACTCACCCCAGTTCTCAATATGCCCGTTTCCCAACGAGGAACCAATCGTTGTCCCCTTCTGGTACATGTATTGCCCCGTATCCAAACACCCCCCTGGCCCCGTTGTAGCAACTATCTCGGGAGAACACCCAATGCTCTATACAAAAATACATATAGGTATAGCACCATTCAACCAATAAACAAAAGGAAATCAGCAAAATATGGAACACAAACACATATACGTTGGGTGGGCTAAGATATTTACCGTGCTTAAGGTATTATACTGCAAGTTATTAGAAACAACGGTGACATTGTTGGATTTTAAACTGAACACGGAGCCTAACAGGATCATAAAAGCCAAAAAGAAAAAAAATAGTTAGACGAACTGAACGTTCAAGTGGAGATAAAAGGAGTATTATATTAGGTAATTATATTTAATATGAGGAGACAGAAGGTGTGTAAAGAAAGCATACTTGGACTTAAATCAACAGCATCGTTATGAAAAGGTTGTTCAAGGTCTCCAAGATCCACAAAACGCGTCTGGTTTCGGTTGCTTTCATCTATTCCTCTGTTTTCAACTCAACAAAATAGTTAAAGAGAGACAATCATATCAAACTCAAAACAGAAAGCTTACCATATATAAAAACTCATCATTCCTACCACCTCATCTTCAAAGCCATGCACTTTCTCATCAACCAAACAAAAACTTCAACCACAAATAAAAGAAGAAACAATACCTGAGAAAGAATGAAGATTGGCAAAATATTCCTGGGGCTGGCTTGAAGCTCTGCATAGCTCAAAAAACTCTTTCAGTTTTCAGCTCCAGTATCTCTACTCTACAGGGTATGTTTTCTTTTTTCTTTCGAACAGAGTGAAGAAACGTTGATGAGCAAAGAAATTATGATAAGAAGGGAAAACGGACGTCAGTGGAGAAAATCTTGATGTATCTTTATTGAAGAAGATATGGGATCAGTACGGCTGCTTTAGTTTATTTGATATTATAAAAACCATCAGGCTTTTTTTATTATTGCGTTCTGACTTGGGATTTTAGTTCCCAATACTTACACATTTCCATAATTCTGCTCGACTCAATCTCCTTGTAGAGTGCGTTCATTACACTCTCTTATCGAAGCTAAACACTTTGGTTACAGAAGGATATAAACATTAAACAAGAGCAAGAGATATTTAATCACGAGGTGTTTAATTAAAAAATATTTTAATTTTTTTTAAACATATGTTAAATATTTTATGAAACTAGTACATTGAAAATGTCACGTGATATTAAACCTCAATTTTAATTAAAAAATCAATTTATAATATTAATTTCAAAGTATTTCATATTAAAGTATAATATAAATCTTATAATTGTGCAAATTATAAAATAATGTATTTTTATTATAAAATGTTAAATTAATAAAAATATTTTTTTAAAAAAAATTGATATGTCTGTTTTAATAATTGTAGCCCAATGTTTTTTTATCATAATTTTATTCATTAACTATTAACCATAAACTTAAATTTGCTCAATTAAGATTTTAAATAAACACTGAACCTTGATTTGAAAGAAAAAGTACAAGAGAAATATTTATTAACTAATAATAGTTAATATTTATTAACTAACAACAAAGGTACACTTTACACGGTTTTGATTTCGATTCTATTCTCTATTTGTAATATAAGTAAAATATTTAAGTGATAGAATATTTAATTAGTATTTTTATAAAAATTAATAGAATCAAATTCGTTAATCAAAAAAATCTAAATATTTTAAATTATTTAAAAAAAATATTGAATAAAATAATTATCATCAAATTATGCATTATATATATATATATAACTCATCCTATTATTTTTATTTAAAATAAAATAATGGGATTATTTTTTAAAAAACTTAAATAGAATAAAATATTAATTATGAATATATTTATAATTTTTCAAAATTAATCCGAACAAATTATTATATTTTGACAAATTTTGATAAATTATAAGATAAAACGGATAATAATAGTTATTAGGGTTTATTTCATATTCCAAGGATTTATATATAATTCAAATAGTGGGAAATAATATATATTTTTCAAAAGGACAGGGAGTTGGTTGATATTTGCCTTAACAGTTAGTTGTCCGAGGTTGATATCGATTATCGAAGGGTACTTGTACTAATTTGCTATTTAAAGAATTCAAGTTTTTAATATCATTATTTTCTTTCTTTTCTTTTCTTTTCTTTTTTTTAACGTGGATTGGTAATTAAATAAACAAAAAAACAATATATGAGTATTTACAAGTATGTACAGAAAGTTATATAATTTTTATTTTTTTAATATTTGTTGATAAATAAATTATTTTATCACTTTAAAATTTTAAAAGTGCACCTCCTTAAAATAGTATTAGAGATTTTTTTTTTATATAGATTGTTATGATATAATATTAATTAATTAAAATATAAAATGTATACAATTAATAAAAATAAAATAATGTGATAGTGATAATTAATATTATTATTCTAAATTTATTTATACCAAAAAATTATATTTTGATAATTTTTATTTCTATTTTTATTAATTACATTAACCTTTATTTTTATTTAATTATTGATATTTCATTGGGTTAATATCATCAACCTATTTCAATTTTAAGGTAAAATTAGTGATATTTTATTCAACAAAATTTATCAACCCACCCTGACCCCACATAATTTTTTTAATAATATAATTTATCTACAACCTTTTAAAAAATAAATCCCATCATCTAAATTAATATTATCATCCCACACGTTAATTTTTATTTATAATATTAAATAATCAAGAAAAAGACAAAACAATTTTCATTTTGTTTTTAATATTATTTTCACACACGCTCTTTACCAACGTGTGGGAATATGAAGAAGTAGTTGTGCATACTACGTAACCAAAGATTCTTTCTTTCATTTTTTTTTCTTTTTTTTTTTCTGTCAATATAACGTAAGATGATTGATTCCCTCTCTTTTCTAGCGAGTTTCTTTGTTCTTCTTCTTCTTCTTCTTCTTCTTCTTCTTTTTCTTTATTTTTCTTTCTTTTCTCACAGACTGATCAGCTCAGCTGCCTGATGAGTAAATGAGTTTGATACATTTGTTTGTTTCTCTGGAATCTCTCCCTGGAATTTAATGACAAACATTTTTAGGGTTTGATACCCTTTTCTCTGTGTACAATTCTGTACTGTACACATACGTATAGGGAAAAGTGTATAGATAAATGATGGTGATCAGATGTCCTTTGAAATTAAAAATCAAATCAAATCAAATCCCATAAAAAATAATTTTTAAATAACAAGGAAAGATTTAAATCCAAAAAATTTATTAAGGGTTTGCTTGAAAGGAACCTCTTGTTTATGAAAAGAAGCTAACTTCGAAAAGGGCACATAGCTCAGCGTAGTAGCAGGAGCTATAGCAGTTGCAGAGGCAGAGACAGCCTGAGAAAACAGGATCCGCAATCCAGAAACAGAAGAAAGGACAATTTGGTATTTAATATTATATATCATCATTTAGTTTAATTATTTATTATGTACCAGCCAGGCCAACAAACACACACACACACATAATAATAATAACTAAAATTTATGAAAATCAACCACATTTTAATTAAAAGTATTATAAAATTTATAAAAATATTTCTCACTACAATATTTTTATTCGGTAATTATCAATCTACTCCTACTGTCTACGTAATTTTGTTCGAACTTCTTTGCGTTCTGTCCATCTTATCCAAAGAAGAAAAATGAAATAGTTTCTCGCATGAAGTAATATTTGAAGTAGATTCCTGTACCTGTACGAACTTTTTTTTTTTTATTTTCTTGTATAAACTATAAACCTACTATAATTCTTTGATTTTTTGTGTTGGTTTCTTATTTCAATTTTGATCTGGTCATCAATTAATGAAATTTATATTTGGGTTTCACCAAGAATGTGATTTAGAGGAAGTTCAATAAATTTTGCAAAAGTTCTATTTTACGTAAGAATTAAATTTAGGGTTTCATTTTTTCTATTATTCTTAAATCGAAGAGCCAAAGCATCGCCACCTGTCCCTACCACGTTATCCTAATTCACCTTATAGATCAAAGCTCGATTTAAATTTTAGTCATCATAATCTTCATGGCTACTATGAAAAAAAAAATCTAAATCAATTGGTTATTTCATAGTAAAACTTGTTAATTTTTAACTTCTGATTATTTATTATTGTGTTTTGCCAAAATTTATAGGTATTTTTATCTTAATTTGTTAAATTATTATGTGAATTTTTGTTTATGTATTTCTTCGTTTATATTATGTGGGTTTTATTTGTTTATTAAATTTTAATTATATTGTGTTTCAAAATAGGTTTGCTTCTTGTTTCCCCATCAATTTGTTTCTTTCAACATAAGTTCGATGGCTATAATTTGGCGTGGGTCTATTTTAATTCTTAATTTTCTAACGTGAGTTTTGTGTACTTTTAATGCACTGGTTTATTGGTTTATATTTATTGTTAAACAAAATATATCTATCTATATATCTATTTATGTAATTTATTTTTCTAATATTCTTCTTTTCAGTACAAATCATATGAGTTTTTACTCTTCCCAAAATTTAGAATGCAAATAGTACCAACATGTTATTAATTATTTCTCTAAGGTATAATTTATAGGAGTGTCACTATCTGAAAGAGAGAAAATTTAATATTTCATAAATAATTAGTACTTTGCATCTGTTTTTTTTTTTTTTTTTTTTTAAAAAAAAATTGATTTTTAATGGGAAATAAAAAAAAAAAATAAA
>JAVXUL010000012.1:11800945-11825204 GCA_035590515.1 Trichilia minutiflora | reverse complement strand
GCTAAGTGAGCAACAAAAGCCCCAAGGTATTCATCTTTAATGTCCCTTATTTTTCATGTATGTAGCCTAGGGTTTTTGATGAGAAAAACTTACATTTACGCATGATTTAGGCCATAGAACCTTCAATAATAACATGTCATATAATATAAACTATTAGATTTCATTGAACACCCATCTTATTTTAATCTGTATGATCAATTCTTACCCTCAGGTTATAGGATTCCCCCTACCCTATTTCATGTTGTATGGAATTCACACCTATCATAAATTAATTTGGACATGCAAGGTCAATAATTAGTACCATGCCTCACAAGGCCAAAACCAATATTAATAGTTTACAAGGTCAATATCAATATCAATAACTCACAAGATCAAAATTAATATCAATGGCTCATAAGACCAAATACAATCAAAATATAAAATATTGGCTCTCTGGCTCTATCAATAAAAAAAAATCAATATTCACATTCAAGTAAGGATCGATAAAATCATCAATTATGTATAAAATCATGTTGAAAACCATTTTATAATAATGCAAATGATTTTAACATCAACCTAACACTTGATCAGCCTGGCCTTAATCATAGACATGGTAAACTTTTATTTTATCAAAATATATTGGTTCTATAGACCTAACAAATCATACACAAACCTAACTAATGATGAATATGATAGTGAAAACCATTTATAAAAATCCTAACACACACACACACACACACACACACACATAAATATGTACACACGTAATCAAAATCATTTATAATGAAATGCATGTGAAAATCAATATAAATCATAGGTAAATTAATTTTTGCTTGATCAACACCCTTTAGTCCTACAGACATCATAAAATCATGCTACAAATCGTCACACACTATATAGATATACAAGATTGACTCACAAGGCCACTATAATCAATATTTCATACATCATACTCCTTGTATAACTAGTTAATGATTAACCAGATACAACTTCTTTCCATATCATAAAATAAGTTATGAACTCCTAACCTTCTCAACTTATTACCATACTTATAACAAAGCAAATCACAACTATGATTATACCTTCTTTCCAATCCTCTATTATGCCATAATCATCTCATAATTGTCATAATCATTTCATAACAAAGTGATCAATTTTAATATTAGCAATCCGTAGCCATATCACCACATACATAACAACATATAGACCCCTATAAAAGTCATGCATGGTTTATTTCCCATAAAGGCAATAATCATTATCCAATCCAAATATATATTCATAAATGGATTTATCATTCTTTATTCATAATTTCATCAACCAAGTAGTTTATAAGGATTCAAACTAAAATATGTAACAATCCTAACACAACAAAACCATTAAGTATTCTCATTTCCAAGTCATACTTGGACTTTTATATATATATATATATATACACCATAGGATCAATACAACAAAACTCATAAATTGATTTTATGTTAAATCATAGCCTTATGAATATAAAACATACCATAATTCAACATAAAATCATCATATGTATTCATAATAAGTAAGTTAGTCCTCTTCCTAACCTTAATCTTAACAATTCGTCATTGTCTCCCAACATAATTCATAATTCAAACTTCAATCATCCTAACACATAAAACATATAAGTTTATAACGATAGCTAACTTCTTAAGCATTCACAATCTTTAAGTCTAATAACATATGACTAGAAATGAGAATAGTCCAAAGTCCACTCATCTCTTAGAAAGAGTACGCACTCTCTTAATCGCTTGCTTGGATCTTTATTACATGAATTTAGTATCTAATGTCACAAATCAACACTTATCTTAATTTCGATTTTCATAGAATAATACTATAATTAGAATATGCAGTTAAACCTACTAATATTGTATTTTTTATCAATATTAATTTATTGCATTTAATATAATTCTCAACTACAATTCTCATTAATAACACTTCATAACTAATATTTTAGTATCAACCGAAAGTAATTAAACTTTATTTGACTTTTCAAAATTACTAACTCATTTAATTCTCATTAAATAATTTTTAATTTCTCCTCAATTAGCCTCTAAACAACTAAATCTATCGCATATATATCAATTCCAATCTCAAATAAACCTAATAATGTATTTTCTAAATTCGGGTAAATAACAACCCTCATCATAAGCAATAACTCGTATTTGTAAATTTGATCAAAATGTGTAATCGAAGTTGTAAGGATACTGAGAATCTTACCAGATGAATAATTTAACCCTCAAAAGCTTTATTTACGATAAATCGTAAAATCCCCCAAATATAAATAGTAATACATGTGGTTCGGCTCATTTCTTGATCGATTTCAATGAAAGAATGTGTATAGGATGTAAAGGGTGACAAGTAGTATTATTTTATAGCAAGAAATAAAAGATTAATTGGTTCAAAAAAAAAGAAATTGAAGGAAACTGATTTGGGAACTTACTGTGCATGGCAACTTTATAAACCCTAAGAGGAAGGCAAAAAAACAAAAGCTAAAAATGAGAGATTTAGCTTCTGTTCTTTCATTTAAATGAATCATGGCTTAGTAAATGACTGATTAATCCTTAAAAACATAAAGAAATGAAGAAAAATGAAGCCAAAATTGACAAAATTGGAAATTCCCAATCAAAACTCATATCTGATGTCGTTCTGCCTTTAAGGTCCCAAACCAGCAGCAATTTTGGTGCCATTTCCAGTGAGCTAGTCATATACAGGTAGACAAAACCATCCTGAAGTTCGATGCCAGTTTGGGCTACATTCTGGACTGATTTGGTCCTCTTCCAAGCCCTATGTTTTCAATGTTGTCTGAGTTCATGTTTAGCTCTGTTCTTGACTTCATTTTCTTTTATCTAACATTAGATTTGACTCAAATTTCTTTCTATAGATTTTTCTATGAGTTCTCTTTAAGTAGGAACAAGTGGTTTGTCAATTGGAATTCCTAATCAATCAAAATTTAGCTCGAAAGCTTAGATATACAGTTAAGACCTTAAGGATACTTTTCTAAACTCAACCAACCCATCTCAATCTTCTCAAAACTCTTATTAAATATCAATATGGATTTATTTAACAAATAATAACTCCCAACATGCATTTTTTAAAATAACAAAAATATCCTTATAGATAAAATGATTAAAATACCTCTAAACAAAAATTCGAGACATTATATAATAATTATTTAACAACTTTAACAAAATTGGTCATGGTCTTCATAAAAGAATGTTATTGTAATTACAGGGATGGTTAACATATTAATAAAATATTATTAATAAAATGGTTATTTAACCATTTTAAAATAGAATAAAAATTTTCAATAGTTAACATATTATAATTTTAAAATTAATATTTAAAGTAAAAAAATTAATATTACTAAATTCCTAAACTATTGTGTATTAAGAAATATAAATATTTATGAATTTGTTTCATTCTTTTAAGAAAAAAAAACTTTCATTAAGACCAAAGAAACATATTCTAGACAAAATAAAGAGGTTTAGAAATAGAAAGGGCCAATAACTGAATTTGATTCAAACATTTATTTTAGAAAATAATTATTGCATAATTTTAAGTGTGAATTTATTTGCATCTTAATTTTTATTTTGAATAATCTTTTTACTCTCTACACTCATTAAAAAAATTAAAATATAATCTTTATTTTGTATACTCTCATAAATATTCAAAATATCTTTAATTAATAATTTTTTATTATGTTTATTGATTTCTTTCTAAACTCATAAAAATATTATTCTACTTATTTTTTATTATATTATATATACATATGATCATTATATATAAAAATAGAATATAATAAAAGAATTACAAAACTAAAAAGAAATATAATACCCTTGATTATTCTTTATAAAAAGTTAAATAGAATTTGAATGGGAAACATGAAAAAAAGGAGTTATTAAAGTATAAGTAATTAAATTAAAACAAGACATCCTTATAACTAGAAATAATATTTTATGAACTCCATTATAAATAATTCATAAATTATAAGAAAATAATTTTTGAAATTAACATGTAAGAAAAATACCTTTAGATTGTTTGAATTCTATAACAAATTAATTTATTTTTTACGAGTTAATTGTAAAAAAATTATGATGAATTGTTGAATATTAAAGAGATAAAATTTAAGATTTAAAATTATATATGTATATATGTACTTTGATAAGTGTCAAAAGTAATTTTTTATATGTTTAGTTATATTATTTTTAATAATAATTTAAATTAAAAATATTTTTAATTAATTTTTATTAAACTATAATTATTCAAAGTAAAAATTAGAGTGTAAATAAATGAACCCAAATTTTAATTAAAGTTTTTAAGCTATAATAAATTTCTCATATATATTAAAATTTTAGGTTAACAGGGATTTATGAGGTGCAAATATCGCTATCTTATTCTTGAGGGATAATAACAGTATAACACCCAATTTTCTAATCTTTTACGTTTTTACAATTTAAGAGATGATTTATCCATTTATAAAAAAAAACAAGTTCTTAATCTTTATTGGTGATACATTTTTTTAATAGTCAAAAATTCAAAATTTAATACTATGAGAATAATTTGGTGGTGGTACATTTTTTTTAACCTATATGAGGACCTACTTGATATATCTAAATATATCTTACATTTATTTGTAAAATTATATACATGATGGAATCCAAATAATATTATCCCTATTTCCAGACAAGAGGATGCCAGGATGGTGGGCGTTAACAACCACAGCAACAAACCTAACGAAAGAGAGTCAATTTTGGGGAGTCTACGTACGAAATAGTTCATAAAAGCGTGTCGTACACGCTCCAGTCCTTCGCGTAAAATTCTCTTTTATATATTGGCCTTTTATTGATTCTACTCGAATCAGAATCAGAAGGGTTTCGGTCCAACAGCTTTTAGCCTTTACTCCAAAACGGTATTCGAAGGAATTAAAGTTCACGCGCCTCATAAAATGCGCTACTCTTTTAAGATTTTGTCGTCTTCTTAATTAGTTTAATTTATAATCTTCAACGAGTGGAGTTGAGGCGACAACACAGAACTCAGATTCCCTCAGCTTGTTTATATACAGTGAGAGTCAGAGTTTCTATTCTCTGATAACTCAGATAGGGATACTGACTCTCTCTGTTCTTGGAATAAAAGCGAATATGAGTTCCATTGTGCAGGTAATTCATTCATTAAATTAAATTTAATTTGTAATTAATATGTTGTTATTTTATTTTTGTTGGAAACTTGAAAATAAAAGTTTTTATCATTTTCTTTTTGGTTCATTAAGGGTTTTACCAAGTCGCTTGCCATGACTGTGCTCTCTGAGATCGGCGACAAGACTTTTTTTGCCGCTGCGGTTGGTGAATCGTTCAGATTTATTTTGTTAATTAAGTTTTTGATTCTTGGAATTAATTTTGATTGGATGATTTGTTGTTTTTCCGTGTTTTTTGATTTGATACGGTTTGTGATGTAATTTGTGATGATATTGAATCGAACAAGATTTCAGAAAATGATAATGGAATTAAAATAATCTAGATTTATTTTTTTTAATTTGTTTTATTTTATGTAAATGTTATTGTTGAGCTAGGTGAAGTGAAGTATCTGAGACTAATAAGGTGAAAATGGAACTGATGATTGTAATCATGCAAAATATGGTAGATAGTTTATCTAAGTTGTAATCAGTCTGAGGTAAATATTTGGGATTAAATGAAATTTCATTGCCTTGGATTTGAAAAATGGCGATCACCTTCAGTTCATTTTCAATTTATCTGTTGTAATTCATATATTACTAATGTGGAAAGCACACTTACACTGCTTAGGTTAGTTCAATGTCCTTGGCAGTTCATATTTACCTCAGAAAATATGGCTGGGTAGTTTTGTGGTCATGTTCCATGGTTTTGTGCTTACGTGTTGTCATACTACCAACTATTTCATATATCCTTTGCTTGCAATTGTGTTATTTTAGCAGGTGGTCCGCTTGAAGCCAATATATATAGAGGAACAATTTTCAAAAAGGGGAAATTTTCTTTATTTTATATTACTTTACCTCAGTCTTGCTCCAAATTTGACCTTTGCATCATTTGGAAAACTTTTGTGTTGATTGGACCATTAGCATGGTCTCATTCAGTGATGCACATGCTTTAACGAGGATCCTTTTTGTGGGAAATGGTTCTAACATTATTTACATTTAGTTGATGATTACACCTAATTTGTATTGAAGAACTAGACTTTGAACAAGGTTCATCTTAGATTCCTGATAATTTCTTAGAGGACATTCTATGAGTATGCTTTTGCAATTCAAGAGGATCAAAATATTGAAGATTGTCTGGATATAAAATTCTACCTTTCCCAGTAATCAGTAGTACCTCAACTATATTTTATTCCTGTATGCATGATAACTCAATGTCAATGATGTTTCTTATTTGAGGATTAAGGATAAAGTTTGTTTTATTGTTGATAGTTCAAAGACTAAAGGATGCATTTCAAATCAATTTTTTTGTAAATAGTTTGAAGTAAGGAAAGTTAGCAGTTTCTTTTTGTTTCTTTGGAGTTGGATGACTGTCTTCATTGTTAGTGGAGCACAATACCTTCTGAAAATGTAAAACAGAGAAATGTCTAAAATTTTGAAGAATGCATATGCCTTTTGGGAGGCAAAAATTATTTCTTCTCAAATATTTCAAGGAAAAAACCGTATCATCCGCCCAAAACTTTTCTTTTATTGTTATTCTATATGTGTATTGTGATTAAAATTCTATACATTTCTGATTCTAAGATCTTACTATGTTTTTTCTTTCCCAATCTGGAAAAGTTTTTTCCTTAGTATGCTTACATTTTATTTTATCGTGTGATTCAAGATCTTGGCAATGCGTCACCCAAAGCGACTTGTCTTGTCAGGTTGCCTGGCATCTTTGATTGTGAGTTTGCTTTTTTACATCGTTGTGATTTTAATTATTTGTTGGCAAATCTGAACTCTGATTTTCTGGCAAATTCTCACGACTGGATATTTCTGATTCTCTATAGGTAATGACTATTCTGTCTGTTGTTGTGGGCTGGGTTGCTCCAAACCTGGTAAGCAGTATGACTGGCATTTGCAATGCACTCATGCTTTGGCTTATTGCTTGAAATTGGTTTCTGCCTGTCACTGAGTGCACAAGTGGACTCTTGATATAACAGCAGTTTCTGAGTGCCTTTTCCCATAGTATTGTTACTGATATACAATCAAATGTCATTGGCTCAGACACATAAAACAATGAAATCAAATATTTTATTTGATTAGGTTGGTGGTCATTAGGACCTGATTAAATTCAACATTTGTTGATTCCTGATCTATAACCTGTTTAGTTGTAGTAAGACTGTTGTTAATTATGAATTTCATAGGAATTCTGGAGCATTGTTCTCAGATATATACCCTAAACTCTTTGCATATTTTTTATGATCTACTGTCATGGTTAAGACATGTAATAGTTTTTTTTTTCACTGTATCTTTTATGGGAACTGGTGATGCGATTAATCTTTTGTAAATGGTAGCATAAATTTTGTTTTAGATCTTTGTGTCCAGTTCAGTTATCATGGGTGATTGATTTCATCAGTTAATTGTCCATATGCATGTATCCGTTAATGCAGGTTCTCTATTTCTTTCTTTACTGTTCTGCTTTAATGTTTTAACTAATGTATACTGATCTGTAACATTTAGATCTCTCGTAAATTGACTCATCATATAACAACATTGCTGTTCTTTGGATTTGGGCTATGGTCCTTGTGGGACGCCTTTAATGATGAGGGGTAACAATTTGACAACTCATGTTTCCATTTCTTCGTACTCTTTTACCTGAACACGCTTTCTCATCTTCTTGCTTCAATAAAATTAGACTCCACTTGCATAATTGATTGCTCTTTTTTCTTTTGATAGGGTGTCTGAAGAATTGGCTGAAGTCGAAAAGGAGTTGGTAAGTTTTTCCCTTATCATCGTTTGCCTCGTTTTTAAACCAAATTCTTTTTGACTTGACTATGGTCACATAATAGGATGCTGACTGGAAAGGAACAACCAAAGAAGGCAGTAAGGTATGTCTATAAAAAACCAATTTCATGAAACATTTTGCTTCATATTGTAATTATTGATTTTCTCTCTCTCTCCCCCATCTCTCTAAAGTATGTGCAATGTGTATTTAACTGCAACAACTTAACAAACTTAATATTCTAGGGCGCTGTCATTTCTTTGACTTCTCTGATAAATTTGACCTGCCCAAGCTCTGCGTAGCATACGTACTGTCATAGAATATTATAAATTAATATGACAATGATGCAAAAATATCATACCTATTCGTTGTCTTTAGCCATAGGGATGGAAACATGTTGTTACTCCCTTTTTGTATGGTTTTGTACAGGGTTGTTTGCTTTCCAGGTGGTATTTTATCTGACAATAGCAGCTCTTTTCTGTATACTGTGTGGTATCATTTTTCTCTTAACCAGCATTTTGTTTTCTTCTTCTCCTCAATCCTCAAACATACAACCTTATCTTGTGTATTTCAAGTCCTACTTATTGTTATCTATATAGAAGTTTCTTGAGCAAATGTAAAGTTTATGAGCATTTATTTGGAATCTTTTCATGATGTTGAGCATTAAGAGGTAAATCTATTCCATGTGGCAACATTATTGTTTGTTGAGCATCTTTTATCTGCATACTATTTGTTCAATTGTGGTGCTAGTTGTGGTAGTTATATTCAAGATGCTATTTGTCAAGTGGCCCCTCATTATTTTATTTTTATTTGAAAATATTAGTTCCACTGTCTCAAAATATGGTAATGTTCTCTCTCATCCCAGGCTGATGATGAATTGAAAAAGGAGAAGCGGCCATTCCTCTCTCAGTTCTTCTCACCCATCTTTTTGAAGGTTATAACTTCTGTTAATTGTTGTAATCTAAACTTAGCAAAGGTGCATATAATTCACCACTTTGACATTGCCTATTCTGCAGGCATTTTCTATTACATTTTTTGGGGAATGGGGTGACAAGAGCCAGGTATAGCTTCAGTTCCAGACTGCATGTATTGGCCTATATTCCACAATTCTATGTTGCTCTAACATAACTGCATTTTCAGCTAGCTACTATTGGTTTGGCTGCCGATGAGAACCCTTTTGGTGTTGTACTTGGTGGAGTTGTGTATGTTGCTACTACTGATGTCTTTGTTTATTTTGTTGAGGTATGGAGCTGATACAAATATACAGTGCTTTTATTTCTGCTGATTGCTTTTCCTATCCTTAGAGGACAAGCATTGTGTACCGCTACTGCTGTTATTGGAGGAAAGAGCTTGGCATCTCAGATATCAGAGAAAATAGTAATCTGGACATTTTCATTTTCATTTTTAATATGGCTATTATGGCTTGGCTAGTTTATCTATTCATTGAGCAATTGTAACTCTGGACTATTATGATGCAGGTTGCTCTCTCAGGTGGTATTCTCTTCATTGTTTTTGGAATACAATCCTTCCTTTCATCGGTCAAGTCATAATACCTGCTATGTTCTTAATGGTTAGTACACAATTTTAATTTATCTTTCATATCCTGGAGCATATGCAAGTTAGAGTGGGAAGTTGGATAATATTGCTCCTTTGCTTTTGGTTTATATCTGTTGATTGGTCAGACTGAATAATACACCTAAATCAAATCTCAAAATTAAATCTTTAGAATTGATTGACTGGTAAAGGTAAGTTTCCTTTTTGCCGAGGAAATAGGCGTGTGCAGTTGTATAGACTACGCTCACAGGCACATATGCATACGTGCACACACATGTACAAATACACATTATTTAAAGTGCTGTTTGGAGCACAATATAATAACCATATTAATGCCTTTGGAGCAGAATGCAATAGCTGTATTAGAAAATAATGGACGTGTATTTAACTTGTAAATATCACAGGCTTGACATTTGGCCAAGTAGTAACTGTACACAGATTTAGGCTTTGAGCAGATGTGTGTATGCACATGCATGTACACGCAAACACACATGCTGATCATGATGGATGTTATGCAAGCATATACTGCATTGAATCTTAATAGCAACCTTGTTTTATGCCTCCTACTTCTCTGCAGGGATTGAATGCTGACTCTTGGACTCTTTTAGGGCTCTAACATTTACCCAGTTGATGATTATGATTATTTATGAAAGCATGATTTAGAAGCAAACTGACTTAGGCAGCTGGAAATGTTCTAAAGTTTATATCATATTGATGGCAACTTTGACATGGTTGAATTAAGTTTTTTGCCACTGCAATTATTGTTCCATTCCATTAAGTTTTTTTTCCCACTTTTCTATTGCTGTGTCTCCCTCCTGTGTTTCTTTTAGTTTAATTTAAACCTTAAATGAATGGAAAGTTCATTTATGTCTGGTTTTCAGTATGGTAACCATGAAATGTTGTCCATTGGCTAGATGATTTTTCAGAGAATGTGATCAGGATGCTTGATAAACTGTACGAATAGGGTTGGCAAAACACCTGAACTAGCATTACAGCACGTAAAGCAATGCAATTTGTGGTCATAAATAAACATTGCTGTCTCGAGTGTTTGTGAAATGTTTCTTTCTAATTCTTTACCCAATTTCGGCATATTATTTAGGGGTCTTTGATTCTTGAAACTCTCTGCACTATAGCCAAAGCAAAAGATAAGAGTATGGTATATTTATTAATTCTATTAAACTATCGGATTCAAATATGAACCCATGTTGCTTGTGCAATTTAATGAAGATATCACTGAATTTATGTCATTATCATGAAAATGGTGGGGGAATCGAGATGGCATCATTAGCTTGGATGACTATTAGGGTGGGTTTGGTTGAAGGGAATCATATATTATTTTGATGATATGATCGGCATCTCCCTGTATAATATGACTGCGTTTGATTGACAGTAATACAACATTCTTTATATTGTCTTTTATAAAGTTGTCCTTTTGTTAATAAATGAATGAATGGCATCTAGTTCTCAACTATTGTTATATGAAATAATTAATAACATTTAATTTAGAGTATTAATTAATAGAGTTATTAAATGCATCCATTCAATTTGGTTTGACTCAGTCTGTTACGAATTGATCTTAAATAAATCGAGTCGATTTGAATTAACTTATTTATTGTGCGGGTTAATATTTTATTTATTCACGGATTGATTTTAAGAATTTTAAATTTTAAAAAATATTATTTACTAACAAATATAATATATCAATAGTAATAATAAGTTCATAATTTAAATATAATATAAATTAATTATATTATAACTTGACATATAAAAATTTTAATAACTCAAATAAAAATTTCGTTAATAATTACAAATTCAAACATATAATTTCAAATTTTAATATTAATAAATCTAATATCATTCAATATTAATAAATAATAAGTTCAATACCATTGTTAATATTCAAACATAATCAATCATTATTCAAATATAAATACAAAAAATATATATATTTAATTTTTTAATTAAATAGGTTGGCCTGCGGGTTAAACAGATTAGTCTATTTAACTTGCAGGGTAAATGAACTAACTAAATCGGCTCGTAAATTAAACAAACTATTTTTTTTTATCCTAATTTATCTAAATAGTAGGTTAAATAAGTCAATTTATGGACTATCAACTCATTTAATAGCTCTACTTATTAATAATACTAGACATTAATAATATCATACTAAATATAAAAACAGCTAGTAATATTTACTTGTTAACAAATATTGTATTAAAATATATTATAAAATAAATAACATTAATATAATACTACTCTACTAAGTTACATATTAATTAAAATATTAATTATAGGTTCAAAAGTAAATCGACTTGTTGTATTAATAGTATTAGATGTTATTTTTTTATTTTATATCTTCGTTTTAGAATTTATGTAATCTAATAAATAAAATTTTTATCTAAATTCAATTTCAAATTTTAATTTAAGATTTTTTTTAATTATTTGATATATTAATTAATATATAAAATAATATAATAATTTATTAATTTTATATTATTTAAACTATAATTTGAATTTTTTTTCAAATGTAATATTAATCGTAACATTAAAAGTAGATTTGTAAATTTATTGTCAAAATTCAAAAATAAAATTAATAAAATATGTATATAAAATTAGTATATTTGATAAACTTTAACCCTCTCACGGGTGACCTGGCGGTAGAGTTGAATTTGTGTGAATTTCGTGTACTAAATTCGATTCTTACCACAGAATTTTCTCTATTAAAACGTTAAAAAGGTCAGGTAAGGAGTTTTATACTGTAGTTGATACTATCGCATGTGATCCCCATGCACGTACTATCTGGTTTAAAGATAGTTATCAAGTGATCTATGAGATTCTGTCCTTAAGAGATGCATCGATTCTGTATTTAACTGAACGCCTCGATGATAACTGGATATAAGAGTTTCCCTTTATATATATATATATATATATATAAAAGAAAAAATATTTGAGAAACTTTAACTTCATCAAAATTAAAGGTAATAAAGGTAGATTTTGTTTAAGTGAAGATAATATTATTATCCAAAATTTAAGATGACCTTAGGAATGCACAAATAGCCCAGGGAGAGATGAGAATGAGTTTATCACGTTATGCTCGTTGACTATCATTATTGATCATTGATCAATTATTAATTTTCAGTAATATTACTCAACCGAATGTGAAAATGTGATACTGGAATTGACGATATCGCCCGAATATAACGATACTCCCGAGCCAAATGCACGCTTAGAGTTATCCAATAATATTTATCGATCAATGGAGTTAAACACAAATAAACTTTTTATATCATTGAAAACCACCAGATTGTATCTTTGTGACAATATTTCTGCCTTCATACTAGAGTAGCATATCAATAAAAGTAACTCCTCCATCCATTCAACATGTTTTCAGCAGATTCTCATAACCCCAAAAATAGAATAATAATAAAAATAATTACAATAAATATTATAGCCACTATTACAATTTGCTCTGTGTCCTTCACTAATTGTTTTGTCTTCAAGTTTGCTCTATTCTTGCCACAATTGTTTTTATTCATGACGACCTTCAGATCTAAGTACAACAAGAACATCGATTCCGAACAAATCAAATTAATACAAGACAGACAGATTCATTCCTCCTTCGGAGATATCTAGCATTTACATACTGGATTCTTGCTTTATTCAAAAATAGACTCTGTTCATGTTCATATAAATGTCCACTACTTGTATATACATAATCTAACTCTTTGAAAAGGGCATTTAAACAGTATAAACCTGGTGAGCATTTCACACAGACCATCTTTAGCAACCACCACTATCAGGTTCGATAGAACTCAGCAGCCCGTTTCCCCTCAGTTGCATGCAGTGATCTTCGGCATCAGCCTGAGAACAAATAATCACAACAGACAAGCCATTGTAGTGTGCTTCTTGCATGATGTTAACTGCATTGTCCAGAGTCATCCCTGGTATAACCTTCATTAATACCTGGACAACATATTCTCGTTTGTTATAGTCGTCATTGTGCAGTATCACACGATAAGGGGGAGTTGTTTTCCTTGATTTCCTGAACAAGAACAGTAATATTATCAAAGCTTCCTCCTGTTCTTTCATTTAGTTCTAAATAAGAGAAAAAATTAATTAACCTAGTACATTCAAGAAGAAAATGTGCATTAACTCAAAATATTCAAGCACCTGAAGATTTGAAGGAATATGGAAGATTCTATATCAAAGAAGTCAACTTGCATACACAAAGTGGACATTGAAAAGGCAAATGAAAATCCCCTTAGTGTCTTCAACTAAAGAAAGGTTTCTCCACTCTGTCTCGACTCATAAAAAAATTAGAATACACAAGACTGGTTTTAAAATAAGGGTCCTGATACGGGTGTTTTGGATATTATTATACCCTTTTAGTGTTGTGTATAAATTGGTCCATTTCACAATTTGAAACCGCATATTGCTTATCAGGTCAAACTACAATTACACCGAGCAATGGCTTCTATTCTTAGCTATCCTGTTTATATAACTACCCTGTCCAGTTTGGTACATCTAATCACTTTCACGAAAAGGTTGTTTGTTTATTTTGCATAAATTGGTCCATTTCACAACTTGAAACCAAGCATATGTGCCAATCAGTCCAACCTACAATTAAACCAAGCAATGGACCCTAGAATCCCAGTTAACAAGTTTATACACACTTACCCTGTCTGATTTCCTACATCTAATCACATTTATGAAAAGGCATTTGTTAGTTAACGATTCTAACGAACGATCTCAAGAACATAGTTGCATCAAGCTATTTTTATGCCAACAAATTATTGCTTACTAGTTGCCCCACAGAAAATATAAAAAGGAACAGCATAAAATTGTAGGCATCTACTACCTCAAATCAAACTCAGATTCACGACCAGGAGTAGTTATAAGTGGTCTCTCCAAAACCCCTCCACCTTTACCTGGTGTTGCTGCTGATACAGTCATGAGAATGCCTCGGTTGGTGCATGATCCTCTACAAAGTGAGTATTTATCCCCTGTTTGTACATGATCATCATCGTCACTGAGAATCACTCCACCATTAACATGTTTGAAAATGAAATTATAAGAGAACAGAAAAGAAAATAGTAAAAAAGAAGTGCTTTAAAGTGAAGTCCACTTTATATTCAGTTATAGTGTTAAGACAAGTAAACAAGAAGCAATGACAAAGAAAAATATAACACATTAAATCTAATTGGATTCTTTTCTAGCACCTATTTATGTATTTTGAGGAATACCCTTGAAAAAACCCTGGCAATATAAATTCTATTTCCTTTCCAAATCTCTCCACTCATGAGTAGTGATATTAAAATTGAACCCAGAAAAAAATTACTTAACAACAGACGCTCTAAACCTTCTCTTTTCTCCATTTCTCTCCACCCAACACATAGGCATAACATCAGCACATTCATTGATTAACAAAACATAACAAACAAAAATTCTCAGGCTAATGTTCTCCTGATTAACAAGTACATTCCTATGTTTACAAACCAAAATTAACAAAAATTTACATCAAAATCAAACAAGAATTAATCTTTCAATAAATTCAAATTATAACATGCTACATATCATCAAGCAGTTCAACTTGAGCATTGAAATAATCAAATCAAAGCCAGCGAATTTCTCTGCAATAAATCCTAGATATAAAAGCTGTCGTTCTAGTAATACCCACTAGGACAAATTCTCTACTGCCAGTGTAAATCCCCCAAAATTAGTAAAAAAAAAATGTTAAGCTAACTAGTTCTAGCCCTTCTATTATTGATAAATTTCAGAACATCGAATGAATCAGATATCAGAAACAGGAATCGAATTAGTACCAGAAAATAAATTAAAATAAGATTAAGAAGAAGAAGAAGAACCTGGTTTTGAATAGAAGACGGTGTGTGGTGACAGAGCTAGTCTCCCACAAATAACCGTCTCCATTTCTCTCTCTTTCTCCTCCTTCCTCCCTCTCACTCTCCGTAAATGGAAAATAATGTTAAAAATAAAAACATAAAATGAAACTGGTGGTTGAGGGAGGCATTCAGATGAAAAGACGTCGTTTTCGTACCTCACATAAACGACGAGTTTTTGCTTCATAGCCTTTCCTTTTTCTTGAATTTATTTTTTTACGCAAAATATCGTCTTTCAAATTAAAATATAATGTGAACTTTGAAGGTAAAATTTGAAATATAGAACGTTTAACTTAAAGCATTGAATGCAATTATAGATCATTTGTGGTCGACCAAAAGCTTTATGTGGATTGATTTTTCATTGAACAAAATATGACAAGTGTTTCATGATTTCAGAATCGTATGAATTGGTAGATAATTTTTGTGTGACTGTTGTTAAATTATTGAAATGTGAATGAACAGTGAATTGAATTAAATTCAATAGAATATTTTTTATTCAATATAATAATAAAATATAGGATTTTATTTCGGGGGTTGGGCCAGCCAAGTCCTGATGATGAGAAAATCGAAACAACACTCAATTAAATTAAATATTATTAAATATTTGATATTTAATATAATAATAAAATACATTATTTATTGTGGAATGGGGCCAACTTGTTTTTTTCAGTATGTTTATTAACTTTTAAATTTTTTTTTTTTTTTTCATTTAGCCAAGAAGACTGAAGGGGCATTGAATGCACATTGGCTCAACAATCCGCCAGGGCTTTATTTTAGAAGAGAGAAATTTGGGGCCGGGGCTTTAGACAATTACTTAACAGTTTCTTAAACCTTAAGCTTAGCTGCCCTTATGTACCAAAATTTACCATTCTAAATAATTTGATAATCATCAATTGGAATGCATAATATATCTTAACAAATTTTAAAGTTGTTGATGTGAGAATTGTTTGTGGATTCTTTTTACAGTCAACGTGAAATGATTTAATTGATGAAATATAAGAATAATGAGACTGCTATTGGACGATGACTTTTTCATCAAAGGATGACTAAAAGCGTAACTGTTTTTGACAAAGTTTCATCTCTTAAACCTGCAAAATGATAACGCCTTTAGAGTGATGTCGGGTAGAGTTTCTAGCAGAAAAACTCTGATACCTAAGTCAAAAAATAATAAAGAAAAGAAGTGTTATTTCAGGCTAACATGGAGAAAGAAAATCGAAAATGGCGAACACAAAAGAAAACATTGAGGTTACCAAAGAGACGTTGAGGAGAAGAAAGTGATGTTGCCCGATCTTTCTTAGCCCCAAAGTGTTTCTTCCAAAAGTGTCAAAAGGTTAAAAAAAGGTCTTCCAAAAGTCCCCTTTCCGTAGAAGAAGCTGCCTTTATATAGTGTCCCCCCCCCTAACAGTGACTTGATATCGAAGAATGGGAATGATTGGATATTTGTCATAGGACAGTGTGTAGCCGAATATCATTAATAATGTGATATGTTAGCAGGTTGCAGGCCTGACACCGTCCCATCATCTGAAAATGATCAGAGGATGGGACGGGTGCATTTATAGTGGACGGCTACCTTGATAGTGGGTCTACTGTCATCACTCATTCCCATTTTTGAATAGGGGGGCACATGTCCACAGGTACCCTGGTCAGGCATCGTTCATAAGCTGAATATGGAAGAAATTTCTACCTAGAGCAATTGCTGAATGTATACCAACTGGGTTGCATCCCCTGAAAGACTGGCCTGGTTCTTGGGGTGGAGAATGTCTGCAAACCCCATCTGTTGGGTGCCTAGGCCGAGACATGTGGTTGATGACTGAGAGAAAAAAACCCTGAGAAGAAAACCATGTCACCTTGGGACCTGAGACGGTGAAATCCTGAGGCGGTGAAACGCTTGGGGCGATGGGATTCCTGAGATGGGGGATTCTTGGGACACGGGATTCGTAGGACAGCCACTTAGTCACCTACCATGTATCTTGCTGATGGGGTATCCATGTGTCGATCCTGCATTTTTTTCAAACATCCAGTCCCCCAGTTTCTGGTGTGAGACTTGCAGAGCTTGCGCCAGAAAATCATGGCTGAAATGATCTATCTAGGGGAGATTGTTGATTCAAATGGTCCGATCCTACTGGTGGGGTAGTCAACCACTGGGGTGATTGGTGTGATATGGACGCTACCTGATCACTGGGACCTTTCCCTTTTCTTCTAATGGAATCATTAACCCTTAGGTGATATATCTTTCCTGGGCTTCTGTTCCTTCTTCATTAATTGCAGTCTATCAAAAGTTATGTCGTACGTCTGTCAACAGCCGTCAATAGATATCTCTGAGTTGATGAATCCTCGTGCACTGGAAAGATTTAAAATGCTGGGATGAGAGCGTACCATGTGTTGAAACCCTGTTAGGAGGACATAACCGTTCCTCGAGCTGTCGGGGGGTATTTATGGACTGAGACATGTGGCTATCCCTTGGTCATTTAGATCAATGGTGGAGATCGGCTCTTTTCTACTATAAATACCCTCCCCCTTTTCCCTTGTCATTTTCACACATCTGAATCTCTCTCTTGCTTTTGCTTTTCAACTCCGAATTTCTTTGACTTGATTTCTACCTTTCTTCTTCTTGCTTTCTGGTTTTTGGTTTGTTTTTCGGTTTATTTTTTGTGCTTTTGTTGCAGGTGTTTGTTGAAGTTTTATAGCAAAATGGCTCGCAAAGGAGATTCAAAGAGAACTGCTCGTTGGAGAGAATTCACCCACACCGTCACGCCGACCCGAGAGAGAGGGGAGGATGAGAAAAATGCCTCAAGATAAGCTCGGGCCAGGGGACTAAATGAGGCAGACTGATTCCCTTTCACTATCACTGAGGCAGACATATAAACCTACTATTAGATCTATGGCATGAAACTTAGGGTTCCCAGGACTAAAGAAATTCCAAGTGCTTTGGGGCCAGGAGAGGTGGCCTTCAACGAAGAGCATTTGCTGCTAGGGGTCAGGTTTTCCCTTCAGCGCTACTTTGTGAGGATGCTTGAACAGCTGGAGGGTCCTAGGGGGATTATTTGTATTGAAGGTTGATGCTGGATCTCCTGCCCCCACCCCGGATGAGGTTTTGTATTTTTACTCCCTCAAGAAGAACACCAGCCAATACCCGGGGTGGTATTATCTGAAAATCTGCCTTGGGTACCAATCGAAGATCAAGGGGATTCCTTCCTGCAGCAAAGACTGAAAGGACTGCTAGTTCGTAGTTAGCGAAGATTGGGTTGAGTCCCCCCAGGGCACCATCCCCACTTTCTTCCAGGAACCAGGTATAACATATTATATTTTTAAGGAATTTTATCTCCAAATTACTTTCACTGACATCTTCTGACGTCGATATCGGATGGGAATAGCCAGGAATTTCGATCAACATGGTCAGTAATATAGAATCCCTATCTCCGATTGATGTCAGAAATCTTTTGAGCGTAGATTCTCAGGTAAAATTTGGGTTGGTGTTCAAGGCCGCGACCAGGAGTGAGCTGACGAAAGTAAGGACTCACTTGAATAAGGATAAAAAAATCATCAACACTACTTCTTTACTTGGACTTTTGTTGACTTTCTTCCCTAACCACATTTTTTACTTTTGTACAGCGGCTGTGACAGGGGGGACAATGGCTGATAGAAAGCATAAGGCAGCTGACGTCCTGAAGAGGCTACTCTCGAAGGGGGGGTCAAAGGACGTAAAGCCCACAGACCCCAAACAAAAGACCTCAGGAGACAAAGGCAAGGGGCTTGTGAAAGGGGATCAGAAGAAGACCCCCGAGAAGGGGGGCCAGAAAACTGAGCGCCTCAAACAGAAAGGGATCTCCTTCAAGGAGCCGTCCAGGAACGAATCAGAGAAATGCTCTCTTCAGGATGATATCGCCTGGAGGAAGGATAAGGGGAAGAGGCCCCTGCACGAGGGCCTGCTTGAGGCGAGGAAGAAATTGAAGGTTACCATTCTGTTTTACCCTTTCTCGGCCCATAAGGAAGACACAATGGCTACCCAGGGCCTGGGACAGAAAACCACAAGCCCTATAGGTTAGAATCAGCAACAGTACCCTGACCCCGAGAATGGGGAGGGTGGCTCAAGAACTGGTGGGGGTCAGGATCAGAGGCAAGAAAACCTTCCCTTCTTTGAGATTGAAGACCCTTTCCAGGCTACCAAGGATAATACTGAAAACATGGATGGAATTTCTTGGAGGATCTCCTAGAAGAGAAGTGGGAGAATTTTGGATACCTCTTGCTCCTAACTAATTCAGTTCGGGAGGTAATTTTTTTGAAGAGGGGCGGAGACATGGCCATGTTTCCCCTGAGGAAGCCCTCAATTGGCTCAGCATCTTCTCTCACTAGAAAAGTTACTTCATTCCTGAGCTTAATCTTCGACGAATGGCTTAGAAGATTTTCTTCCTTTTGAAAATGCTAACATTTCTCCTTTGTTCCTTTGGGGCAGGGCACATATATGTTAGATCTTTTCATTGACGATTATCGAAATGCCCTGGCCTTCAGGAAGTAAGCCTTCAATACAGTCAAGGAATTGGAAAAGAAGTCCCAAGAGCTGATAGCTACCACCCAGGAGAATGCTGAAAAAGAGAAGGAAGAACTGTCAGCATGGCTCTCTTCCCTGGAGGGGGAGAAGACCCAGCTGCTCTAGGAGAAATCTCAGTGGTCTGAGGAGGAGAAAACCTGACAAGAGAAGTTATCCACTTTAGAGACCTAAGTTAAAACCTTGAAGACGAACAATGCCAAATTTGCCTAAGCTAGGAGGACCCTTACGGGTCAGTACGAAAAATTATACAAGCAACATCATACGTTGTGAAACAATTATTCCTTGACCGTAGAGGAACTCGTGGAACATGAAGGCAAGATAAACTTTTTGTTAGAAGAACTCTGGACCTTAGAATTTGAGCACAAAAAAACACAAAAGTCCTTGGAGGATAAAATAAGGAAACTGGAGAGGGTTTCGGCTTAGTTAGAGGCCCGTCATGATGAAGGCGTAAATGAGGGGGTAGACCTGACAAGCCTGCTCTTCCTCCAGGAATAACCCAGCCTAGACCTTCAGTGGCTGTTTGATCAGCTAGGGCGAGATATCCCAGGGAATTTTAGGACTCAAGGTGAGCTTCCCGAGACTCCTGACTAGGAAATCGATCTAACTGGTGAAGAAGAAGAAGAAGGGCCTAGGGGTGAAGAGCAGTCTAATGACTTGACTGGGGAGGAAACAACTGAGGCAACTGAAATACAGCCTTCCCAGGAAAAAGCCTTCTTCTCCCGATTAGAGATCACCGAAGAAAACCTTGAGCAGCTGGTCGAAAAAGACGCCCCCGCCCCGAAGAAAATAGATGGAGATGCCCCTGACACACCCTGGGTCGAAGACCAGGTGATAGAATTGTCCAAATGATGAAGAGAGATTCTCCAATATAGTTTATAAGACTTAAAAATTTTTTTTGTAAAATTTTATAAACTCCTGACCCCGTTGTGATTCTTTTTGTATAGATATATACACTATTTTTATCACTTATCAATAAAAAGAGATATTCATTTTTTTTGTAAGTCTTTCTTTCTTCCTACTACTTTATCTAAATAGAATTCTCACTTTTATCTTGAACAATGAATCACTGACTAAATTCACTAACCTTGTCACGCGAATGACAATGAATCCTTTGGGGTTAGGCATCCTCTTAAAGGAAGTGTTTACACCATCTTCCTTCGGGGCTTTAGGAGCAAACTAACTAGGATCGGGGGTCTTTGAAGGTCTTTAAGCTTCTGAGTCAAACTCGATCAGGGTTTATCACACCTCACTCAATCAGGTCTTATTCACTAGGGATGCTCGATGCGGCCAAGAACTTATGGTACCTGGGACGAATCATGATTCACTAATTGGCTAAGTGTTAAGGGTTTTTAAGGCTTACATCCAATCTTAATCTTAGAATACCTGACCTGGCTAGGGTTTATCATGCCTTAATACGGATCAGGTCTCAGATGTATGGGACGTCTGATCTGGGCTTAAGGACTTATGGCACCTAGGATGGATAGGATTTTATAAACTACTAAATGTTAAGGGATTTTAGGGCCTATAGCCAACCTTAAGCTTAGAATACCTGACCCGGTCAGGGTTTACCACGCCTTAATACGGACCAGGTCTTAGATGCATTGGATGTCTAATTCGGGTTGTAAGGGATTACGGTACCTAGGACGGATAAGATTTTATAAACTACTAAGTGTTAAGGGATTTTAGGGCCTATAGCCAACCTTAACTTTAGAATACCTGACCTGACCAGGGTTTATCATGACTTAACACAAATGAGATCTTAGATGCATAGGATGCCTAATCCAGGTTTAAGGACTTATGACACCTAGGACGGATAGGATTTTATAAACTACTAAGTGTTAAGAGATTTTAGGGCTTATAACCAACTTTAACCTTAGAGTACCTGAATCGACCAGGGTTTATCACGCTTTAATATGAACCAGGACTTAGATACATAGGATGCCTGATCCGGGTTTAAGGGCTTACGCACCTAGGACGGATAGGAATTTATAAACTACTAAGTTAAGAAATTTTAGGGCCTATAGCTAACTTTAACCTTAGATTTAAGAAAGTAAAACTGAGAAGATGCTAAAGAGAACACTCAAATCACTTTATTTTATTCATGAAATACAAAATGATACAAAGAGCATTTTACAAACTAACCATCCTGAGAGAGAGCCTTCTCAGGGGTGATATCTCTTTAACATTTTCGCGTGCTAAGCCTTACTCAGGATACAGTCATCAGGTTGGGCTAGCTTGTATGTTCTTGGCCTGACTGCCCTAACTACTTGGTAGGGTCCTTCCCAGTTAGCACCCAAGGATCCTTCCGAGGCTATTTGAGTGTTGAGGGTGATCCTTTTAAGGATGGGGTCACCTTCCCTAAAGGAATGGGGTCGAACCCTTTAGTTGTATGACTTGGAGACCTTTTGTTGATGTGTAACTATCCTAATCAAGGTGCGGTCCCTTGCCTCTTCTCACAAGTCAAGTTCAAGGCGCATGATTTGCTGATTTCCTTTTTCAATAAAGTGGGAAGTGCGAAAAGTCGGAATGTCCATTTCAACTGGAATCACTGCTTCGAATCCATAAGTTAGAAAGTAAGGGGTCTCTCCTATGATAACCTTTTCAGTGGTCCGGTAAGCCCATAAAACTTCGAAAATTTCATCTATCCAGGTTCCCTTTCTCTCACCCAATTTTTTTAGCAACTTTTTGATGGTCTTATTAACTGCCTCAACCTGGCCGTTGATCTTTGGATGAGCCAGGGATGCTAGCCTTAAATCAATATTCCAGTCCTGGCAGAATTCCTCCAATCCCCTATTGTCAAATTGCTTCCCATTGTCTGTAATTAAAATACCGAGGATGCTATATCGGTAGAGGATATTCTTTTAGATGAAGGCAATGGTTTTCTTCTTAGTGATTTTGGACAAAGTTTTCGCTTCTACCCACTTGGTGAAGTAGTCAATGACCACAATGGCATACTTTGCTTGTGCTCTAGCAGTAGAAAAAGGCCCTATCAGATCCAATCCCTATTGCGCTAATGGCCAAGGGCTCAATAGTGTGGTTAGGTTCTCTGGGGGTTGTCGAGGAATGTCAGTATGTACCTGACAGGCATGGCATTGCTGCCCCAATGTGTGGGCATCCTTGCTCATAGTTGGTCAGTAATATCCCTACCTGAGCACTTCGGGCACCAGACTCCTGCTCCCACTATGATTTCCACAAGTTCCTTGGTGCATCTTATCCAGCACTCTTTCTGCCTCTTAGGGACTCAGGCATCTTAAATAAGGTGTGCTAACTCCTCGTTTGTATAAGATGCTATCTATTGTTGTGAACTTAGCAGTCTTTTTTCAAACCCTGAGAGCTTCGTTCTTGTTAGGTAGGAGAATGCCTTCATTGATGTATCTCAAGATCGGATCTATCCATGTAGCGGATTCCTCTTGAGCTGTTAAGACGTTGGTGCTCTCCGGTAGAAAGGTGCTTTTCTATCCCAGGATTTCTACAGGAATTACTTTGGGGATGTTCTCTTTGAGGGATGAGGCGAGTTTTGACAAGGCATCAGCTAGAAGGTTCTCAAACCAAGAAATCTTTCGCATCTTCACCCTTTGAAAATTGTTGATCAAGTGCCGTGCTTCTGAAAGGTAAACCTTCATGCTTTTCTGTCGAGCTTGATATGCTCTATTTAAGTGATTCATCAGAAGCTTTAAATCACTATTAGCGATGAGTGTACGAACCCCAAGTTCTTGTGCTGTTCTTAAACCTATTATCACACCCGTGATTGTAACACTAGGGTATATTTGTAACTTCATCGTATTTTCTATTCATGCTTTTGTATCCATCATGCATTATCGAAAATTCATCTGCCTAATTTCGGGTATGTTTGACATTATTGTTGACTAAAAAGGGTTTATGTGAATGTATGTTGGGACCCCGCTTGTGATTTTCAATTTCGGAAGGGACTTAAGTAGAAAAGTCCATTTTTGGAAGGTTCGGTCGATCGAATGGATAGTTTGTTCGATTGAAATTTTGGTTTTCGATTCGTTCGATCGAATGAGGGGTTCGTTCGATCGAACATCGTTTCGTTTGACCGGTAATTTACAAGCTCTCTGACTATTATTGACACCAAGGGACTCAGTCGATCGAAATACTATTCGTTCGACCGAAGGGGTGGTTCGATCGAACAAATCTTCGATTCGTTCAATCAAATTGGCGCAAAATAACGATTTTTCCCTCTTCTAGAAACTTTCTCCTTAAGAAAACTTAAGGGCAAAATAGTAATTTCATCCTTTTTCTATAAATAGGGGTCCAAGGGTCGAAATTTCAGCTTTGGCTTCCTCTTTTCTCCTTCTTCT
>JAVXUL010000012.1:11781875-11800845 GCA_035590515.1 Trichilia minutiflora | reverse complement strand
TATTCCACAATTCTATGTTGCTCTAACATAACTGCATTGTCAGCTAGCTACTATTGGTTTGGCTGCTGATGAGAACCCCTTTGGTGTTGTGCTTGGTGGAGTTGTGTATGTTGCTAATACTGATGTCTTTGTTTATTTTGTTGATGTATGGTGCTGATACAATTGTAAAGTGCATTTATTTTCTGCTGATTGCTTTTCCTATCCTTAGAGGACAAGCTTTGTGTACTACTGCTGCTGTTATTGGAGGAAAGAGCTTGGCATCTCAGATATCAGAGAAAATAGTAATCATGGACATTTGCATTTTCCTTTTTAATATGGCTGTTTTGGCTTAGTTAATTTATCTATTTTGTTGAGCAATTGTAACTCTGGACTGGTTTGGTGCAGGTTGCTCTCTCTGGTGGCATTCTCTTCATTGTTTTTGGAATACAATCCTTCCTTTCATCAGTTGAGTCATAATACCTGCAATGTTCTCAATGGTTAGTACACAATTTTAATTTATCTTGCATGTCCTAGAGCATATGCAAATTAGAGTGGCAGGTTGGAGAAAAATGCACCTTTTGCTTTTGGTTTATATCTGCTGATTGATCAGACTGAATACACCTAAACCAATTTCAAAACTTAAATCTTTAGAATTGATTGGCTGTAAAGGCAAGTTTCCATTTTGTTGTGGAAATAGGCGTGTGTATTTGTATAGACTACAGTCACAGGCAAAAATGCATACATGCACACGCATATACAAATACACATTAAAAATGTTGTCTGGAGCGCAATATAACTGTATTAGAAAATAGTGGTACATATATTTAACTTGGAAATATCATGGGCTTCACATTTGGCCAAGTAGTAACAGACACAAATTCGGAATAGGGCAGATATGTGTATGCACATGCATGTACACACGAACACACATGTTGATTATGATGGATGTTATGTGAGCATATACTGCATTGAAGCTTAATAATAACTTTGTTTTGTGCCTGCTACTTGTCTGCAGGGATTGAAAGCTGACTTAGTGAATCAAATAAAATTTTACATGGACACTTTTAGAGCTCTACAATTTACCCGGTTGATGATTATGATTATTTATGAAAGCATGATTTAGAAGCAAACTGGTTTAAGTAGCTGAAAATGTTCTAAAAGTTTAATCATATTGATGGCAACTTTGGCATAGTCGATCATAGTTTTACAACTGCAGTTATTGTTGTATTCCATTAAAATAAAATATCATTTAATTCAATCTCAAATGAGATATTTAGGGCGTACAACATGCGAACTCTTATCTTTTTTGTCAGGTCCCTTTTTGCCACTCTTCTATTGCCGTATCTTTCCCTCTCTTGCATTGCTTTCATTCTTTTATTTTAATTTAAACCTTATATGTATGGAACATTCACTTGTCTGGTTTTCAGTCGGGTAACCCTGAAATATTGACCATCTACGAGATGATTTTTGAACTCTGATTTTTTAGAGCACATGATCAGGATAGTTTTTCACGGTACGAATCCGGGCTGAGTTTTTGAAGCTATTATTACCGTACTTCGTGAAATGCAATTTGTGGTCATCAATAAGCATTGCTATGTTCGGTGTTTGTGAAATGTTGCTTTCTAATTGTTTACCCAATTTCGGCATATGGTCTTTGATTCTTTAAACTTCTGCTTGCAACCAAACCAGATAGTATGCTTTCTGGTCCAAGCGTTGTAGAACGGATCTAATAATAAATAATAATGATTGTCAAGTGCACGTTATACTTACTAATTTTATTTAACTATTGGAATCAGTTCTGATTCCTGAACCGACGATGAAGGAATCACTGAATTGATGTCATTAAAATCGTATGGAGAGGGAATCATCAAATCAGCTCGTTAGCTTGGACGACTGTTAGGGGTTATCATATATATCGATCATTTTCAAAATCTTGATTGATATTCTTATAAAAATCGAGTCGATACACTTGCTTCCGGACGGAGTTAAGCACAAATACAAGTTAAAAAATGTAATTAGTTTATATTATTACAAACCACTCAATCAAAATCCGTATTTATACTCTTATGAGCTCTCAGAATGGCGTCGAATACAATATAATTTAAAAAATTTATGAACTCAATCAAATACAAATATAATTTTAAAAATATGACTAATTTATATTAATTATTACGAGTTACCCAATCGAAACTTGCATTCATTCTGTAAGTAGCGATCAAAAAGTAAACTCCTTAATGCATTCAACACATTTTCAGCAGATTAAGTTGTTTTCCAGAGGGAAAAACCACAAGTATAGGAAAAAGGATAGAAAGATTTCATAAGCACATAATAACAATAATGTAGCCACTATTCCGATTTTTTACGCGTCCTTCACTAATTGTTTTGTCTTCATATTTGCTCTATTCTTTCCACGGTTTTATTAATTATATTTTGATTCATGATGATTTCAGATCTAAATAAAACAGAAACGTCTAAGCAAATCAAATTAGTACAAGTTGGCATATTGACAAACAGATTCATTCCTTCTTTAGAGATATCTAACATTATCATATTAGATTCTCATTTTATTCAAAAATAGACTCGTGTTCATGTTTATACAAATATGTTCACTACTTGTATATACAACATCTAACTCTCTCTGAAAAGGGTATTTAAACAGTTGAAAACCTAGTGCGTTTTTCACGCAGACCATCTTTAGCAGCTGCCACTAGCAGGTTCGATAGAACTCAGCAGCCCATTGCCCCTCAGTTGCATGCAGTGATCTTCAGCATCTGCCTGAGAGCAAATAATCACAACAGACAAGCCATTGTGGTGTGCTTCTTGCATGATGTTAACTGCATTGTCAAGAGTCATCCCTGGTATAACCTTCATTAATACTTGGACAACATATTCCCGTTTGTTGTGGTTGTCATTGTGCAGTATCACACGATAAGGTGGAGTTGTTTTCCTTGACTTCCTGAACAAGAACATTAATATTAACAAAGCTTCCTCCTGTTCTTTAATTTAATTCTAGGTGAAAGAGAAATTTGCTTAATTCTCATAGTCCATTCATTAAGAGAGTGTGCATTAACTCAAAAAATTCAACCACCTGAAGATTTGAAGGAATATGGAAGATTCTTTATTGAAGAATTCAACTTAAGACAGCACAACACGCAAAATGAATATTGGAAATGCAAATGGAAATACCCCCTAGTGTCTTTAACTAAAGAAAGCTTTTTGCACCGTGTCTGAATTCATGTCAAAAAATGAGACTACACAAGACTGGTCTTCAAAAGTTACATCATGCAACGACTTCTATTCCCAGCCAACATTTTTATATACCTACCTGGACTGATTTCCTACATCTAATCACTTTCACAAAATGATTGTTTGTTTTGCATAAATTGGTCCATTTCCCAGCTTGAAACCAAGCATATGCGCTTATCAGTCCAAGCTACAATTACAACATGCAGTGGCCTGTATTCCCAGCCAAAATGTATATACACTTACACTGTTATTTCCTGCATCTGATCACTTTTACGAAAAGGTACTTGTTAGTTAATGGTTCTAACAAATGACCTCAAGAGCATAGTTGCATTAAGTCATTTTTAATACCAACAAATCATTGCTCCCTAGTTTCCCACAGAAAATATAAAAAGGAGCAGCATAAAATTGTAGGCATCTACTACCTCACATCAAACTCGGATTCACGACTAGGAGTGGTAATAACTGGTCTCTCCAAGACCCCTCCACCTTTACCTGGTGCTGTTGCTGATACAGTCATGAGAATGCCTCGGTTGGTGCACGATCCTCTACAAAGAGAGTGTCTACCCCCTGTTTGTACATGATCATAAACATCACCGATAATCACTCCACCATCAACATGTTTCAAGATGAAATTATAAGATAACAGAAAAGAAAATAGTAAAAAAGAAGTGATTTAAAGTGAAGTTCACTTTATCATATTCAGTTCTAGGATGAAGATAAGTAAAAGAGAAGCGATGACAAGAAAAACTCTAAATCTAATTTTTATCACACCTATTTAAGCATTTCGAGAGATACTCTTGAGAAAAGAGCAATAAAAATTCTCTGTCCTTTCCAAAACTCTCCATTCATGCGTAGTGACATTAAAGTTGAGCCCAGAAAAAAATTACCAAACAACAGACGCTCTAAACCTTTTCTTTTCTCCATTTCTCTCCATCCAACGCATAGGCATAACATCAGCGCTGTAGTTGATTAACAAAGAGAAAACATACAAAAATTCTCATGCTAATGTTCTCCTAATTAACAAGTACATTCCTATGCTTACAAACCAAAAACAACAAAAATTTACATCAAAATCAAGCAAGAATTAGTCTTTCCAATAAATTCAAATTGTAACATACTACATATCATCAAACAGTTCAACTTGTGTATTGAAATAATCAAATCAAAGGCAACAAATTTCTCTACAATAAATCATAGACATAAATAGCTGTCATTCTAGTAATTCCCACTATGACAAATTCTCTACTGAAGGAGTAATTGTCCCAACATTTGTCAAAAAATATTAAGTTAACTAGTTCTAGCCCTTTATTACCGATAAGCTTCAGAATATCAAAAACATCGAATTAGTATTAAAAAAATTGAAATAAGATTAAAAAAAAGAAGACAAAGAACCTGGTTTTGAATTGAAGACCGTGTTGGGTGACAGAGCTAGTCTCCCACAAATTGCGGTCTCCATCTCTGGCTCGCTCCCTCTCCTTCTTCCTCTCTCCCTCTCGGTAAATGGAAAATAATGTCAAAAATAAAAACAAAAACAAAAATAAAACCATAAAACTAAATCAGTGGTTGAGGGAAATCAGTGGTCGAGGGAGGCATTGAAATGAAAAGACGTCATCTTCGGACCTCACATAAACGACGCGTTTTGCTTTATAACCTCTCCTTTTTCTTGAATTCAAATTTATTTTTATGCAAAATATCGTTTCACAGAGTAAAAATAATCGATGTTTTAAACTATTTTTCATTTTTAAAAGTATTTATTTAAAATATATAAATATATTATTGAGCCACTTTTTTGGCATTAAAAATATAAAATATACAATATAATAGTTTGTTCATATAAATACATATGTTTTTTTTTTTAATTTTTTAAACATTTTTTTTTGGAAATGGGAGATAAATTAAAAAAAATTATTTTATTATTTTAATAAAAATTCTCAAAAAAATAAAATCTGTCTAGAAAAGACTTTTCTCATTATAATTATTAAATAGGTTGTGTGCCACGTAGCACAAAGCTAGCACAGTTGTGTTTTTAATAGGGGTTGCACTAAAAAAAAAAATTCAACTAAAAAAAAAAAAAAAGAAGACTAAAACGAATCAAATTGAATGAAACCGAAATTATAGATTGGATTTTAGTTTCGTATATAAGAAATTGATTGTTATTTGTTTAGTTTCTTCAGTTTTCCTTTAAGGGTATGTAAATTAAATGAAACCGACAAGAGTCTAAAACACAAAATATTTAACAATTTTATGACTTTTTATTATATATTAATTATTATTAATATAATATATATTATTTAATTTAAAAAATTTTATTTTTATTTAATAAATTAAAAAATATTTTTTTATACATGAAAAATTTTAATATACCGAATCAAAGATAAACACCAACTAAATTGATCTGTTATCATATTTAAAAGAATACAGATAAAATCTTTTAGATTTCTTAAAAATTCATATTTTATCACCGAGTTAAACATAGAAAGAAAAACTGAATCGGGAAAAATAATTTATCAAAAATTAGAAATTAATGAGTTTAGATAAATTAAATTATAATTTTGGCCCCATACTCCAATCACTAAACTAAACCGAATCAAAACCAATTTTTTTGTCGGTTTGGTTTCAATTCAGTTTATTGTTTTATTAGTTCGGTTTTAGTTTGTGAATTGACATGATTCATTAGATTTTCGATTTGAGAGTAAAATTAAACCGAACCTAGTTTGCCCACCCCTTAATTTGCACCATATTATTAGAGGGGTATTAACAGATGCCTCCTGAGGTTGACAGAAAATTTAATCACTCCCTGTGAGATGTATGACAAAATCTCAACTGTTGGATTTTTATAATAAATAGTCTGAATTTTGCAACACATCTCACAAGAATGATTAAATTTTCTATCAATCTCAGGTACATCTGTCAATATCTCTATTACTAGAATAGCATGATAAACTCAATTATGGGTTGAACTTGAGCCAATTTATTTAACCTTGTTTGCGACCTCAACTTTAAAATATTTAAAGCTATAGTTTTTCTTTTTGCGTAAATAAGGAGGATAAAAATTTTTGCCAGGCTGAGCTCCTACTAAACTTAAATTAATTGAAGTGAAAATTAATTTTTTTTCCCCGAAAACAAAATCAAGTCGAAGAAAAGGGACTGAGTGATTTGAAAGATTTCAAGTTGTATTTTAACTTTCGAATTCCAAGTAGTGCGATAGTTGAGTTGGTAACTTTTGTTATCATTAATGATTCATGAGAGATGAAAATTTTTTAATAATATAAAAATTTATAAATATTTAATTATTAAAGTGATGTGGTATTATTAACTTAACTACCATATTATTTGGGATCTAAAAATTAAGATACTATTTAAAATATCTAATAATATTTAAAAAGTTTTTTTTTTGTTAAGGATACTATTTAAAAAGATTTTGCTAATAATTGTTGTTAAGATTTCTATATTTATTATTTATAATAAATATAATAATCTATACTTAAAAAAGATGATTGGATCGAGGATTACCTATTAACTATTATCCTCCTTGCATTTTATTCTAGTATGGGGTGGTAAGTTTAAGAAAGATAATATTCATTTATTATATGAATGATACGAAAGTAAGTTGTTTATTCTTTGTATTAATTTTTATAACTCAAATTTATTTTTTTATATTAAATTCATTTCAAATAATCGAGTCAAGACCTAAATTGTTACCCGAAATCTTAAACTTATCTTCCTCACTTTTATATTAAATATTTTTAAATTAAAAAATATTTAAAAATAAAATATAATTACTTCAATTATATTAATTAATATTTATTTATTTTCATATAAAATTAAAATATCAAGACTCTTAGATTTATTTGTCTTATTTGTACTTTTTTAATCAACCAAATAAAGAAAATATCAAAATATCACCAATAATTAGTTGATATCAAATCGAATGACCAACTACAATCATTAACTAAGATTAACAAAAAAAAAAAAAAAGAATTATGTTTGAAAGAAAAATGAGAATAACTAAATGATAAGAGCAAAACCTTGACTCAAGGTAAGGCGATTAGCTAAAAACTTTAACCTAAGGATCAAAATGATACTATGAGTCATTCTCAACTAACAGTGGAGGTCCTTACCCACATAGATTCTTTGACCACATGATCAAGGATTTCTAAGTCAAATAGCATAAAAACTTTCTAAGATAGAAGTCTTATTATGTGTTTGACCTTGATTCAAGGTTGGAAATATTGTTTAACATTCTTTGAGACAAGACCTTGAATAAAGTTCAAGAATTAAACCTGGGCAGAAGGTCAAGATTTTCTCTACAAAGTTAGAGCCATACAAGAATATACCATAAGACCACCCCAAGTAGAAATCCTTGATCATGGGGGAATGGTGAAGGAGGCCATATAAAAGTTACAACTTTTAAGCTCACTTCTAGCAAGTATGAATCGATAATAATAAAAATGGGGGAATGGTGAAGGAGGCCATATGTCAAACCCTATAGCTGTAACCCTTTATCACAATTTTCATAATACTATTGCGTGTTAAACAACCTCTTACATATTAATCATTAAAGTTGAGAAAATACAGTAGAATGACTACTAGATAATCAATTAGCCAAGGGTTACACACAAGCCTTCTACAGAAAATACAAGTAAATCTCATTCTCTGAGAGTCCACATGAAAAGATTTGAAACACATAATAGCTTTATATATAAAATAAAGCCAAATCCAATGAAAAACGGTTAGCTTTTGTTTGTTTAAAATATCACTATTAATCTTCATCTTCGTTTTTTCATTCCCATTTGTCTATAAAATCACAAGTGGTAACCCAAAAAAATACCATTTCCTTTGCTTTCTTTCTTTTTTCCTCACTTATTATTGTTTTATTGGATTTTGAATTAAATATCGAAGTTTTATCACTTTGAGTTTTCTTGTGCTTCTAGGTTTTTAAAGTACAGTAACCACTGAACCATTATTACTAGTAGTGTTATATACTCGAAAAATTATTATTGTTTAATTCTATAGATATTTATAATTTATATAGTGTATAAGTACGGGACTAGTCATATCTTATATTATAAAGATATGATAAAATCAATTTGGTTATATTTTAATCATATAAGTATACGAGTGATAAACAAGATGAGATTTGTTATTTTGATAAATTAAATTGAGAATTATCATTGATTTTTTTCAGGTTGAGTTCCTAAATGAACATCAATAAATATCTAAAATTTAAGTCTATGGTCACATTAGTTAGTAAAGATGAGTATAAGATAAATTAATAGATGTTTCATAAATAAATCGAGATTAAAATTTTAACATTCTATGTAGAGGTGGCAAATAGGCCGGGCCGGGCCGGCCCGGCCCATGAAATAAAGCCCTTACGGGCTAACGTGCCGGGCCCGATAAAAAAATCAAAGGCTCGGTACAGCCCATGAAGCACGGCCCAAAAGGGCCGTGCCGTGTCGGGCCAATGGGCCGGGCTCACGGATCGGGCCCGCGAGCCAAAATATTAATTTAATAATATATTATTATTATTTTAATAATATTTTATTATTATTTTTATTATTTTAATAATATTTTTAAGCCAGGCCCATCACGGGCACGTGCCGGTCCGGGCCCTTCACGGGCTCGTGTCGGCCCGGCCCGCGGGCCTAATCCCTCGGCACGGCATGGCCCTTTCAACAGGCTGAACCGTGCCGGGCTTTTACTGTTCATGAGCCAGGCCCGTGCCGGACCAGGCCGGCTCGACCTATTTGCCATCTCTAATTCTATGAATCCTTACCCAATTAGGATTAAATAACATAATGATATAACTTATATTGTATATATAATCAGTGTAAAGTTTGATGAAGAATTTTTCATCATGATTTACCGACTATAACTCATTGTTAGATGTTACCTAAGTTTGGACGTCTATTAATCTATCAGAAGGAATTATTCTTATTATCTACAAGTGAATTCTCAAGAAAAAGATTAGTAAGAATGGAAAGATAAAAATCTAAAAAACACAGTTAGTTACGAAAGGATACACTCAAAAATAAGAGATAAATTATGATGATCCATTCTTATTCGTAATTATAATTAAATATATCCAAATTATACTAACCACAGTTACATACCATAATTATGAAATCTGATGGATAGATGCAAAAATCACGTTTCTTAGCTGATATCTTGAGAAAAACATTTATATATAGCGATTCATAAATTTTATATCCACTACAAATAGAAATAATATATGTAAATTATATCAATTCATTTATAGTTTGAAGCGAACTTCTCGCAATTGGAATATATGATTTGATGAAGTGATTAAATTGTTTAATTTTGAAAAAAAATCTAGAAGAACCTTGTTTTTATAAATTGATTAAAAATAATACTATCATGTTTTTCATATTATATATAAATGACATATTATTGATGGATAATGATATTGATATGATGATTGAGACAAAAATTTAATTATTTAGAATCTTTTCTATGAAAGATTTAATAGAAATAACCTATATTCTTAAAATTTATATCTAAAAAAAAAGAGCGAAGAGGATAATAAGATTATCTATATAAAAATAAATTATGTTACAATATGTTATAAATTATAGTATAATATATTCTAGTTATCTATATGACAAATAATTTTATGCAATAATTATTTTAATGAAAATAATTTTTATTTAATATTATATCTATCTTAGTCATTTGTTTTATTATAATATTTTAGCAACAAACTTTATTAAACACATATGAATTATTTTTAAAATTCACATTACTTTTAAAAATAAAATTTATCAAATCCTTAATTGATTCTCTTTATTACTGATTTTTTCATAAGATAATAGAAATAATTTTTTTAAAAAGCTATAATAATCTCACATTAGTGCTTAAGAAATCAAATTTGAGATACAAATTTAAAATGTAGAACATTACTTTAAAAATAAAGTGTAACAAATTTTCTCTTTTAATAAAAATGGTGTGCGTGTAATCATATAAGCCCTCAACCACAACATTAAGTTCTCGAAAGAAACAAGGGGAGCATTGGTGAGAGGTTTGGTTATAATTGCAAAAGGAAATAGCTCATTTCAATGTTAGGTAAGTTTAGTGTTGCACTCCTTGTATGGTTGGTTCCAAGTTATTTTGCATGATTTACAATTTATGCTAAATTGTTATTGTTTCACTTAGGGCTGTTCAGAGAACCTAATTTTTTAGGTACCAGTTCGAATCCAAAAAATCGATACCTGAAAAACTCGGTACCCTTTTAAGTAGGATCGGATTTGGTCCTAAAATTTAGATCCGATTTCAAATCGAATCAGATCCGATTATAACTCATCGAGTATCGATTTTTATTCAATACCCGATTTTTATTATATATAAATAATTTTTTATTTATTTTTTTTTCAAATCCCTAATTGTCAACCTCCTTTTCTCTCAACTCTCGACTCTCGTCTACATTGCTGTTGCTATCTGGTCACTATCCTTCATGCTTACCTACCATTGGTTTGATAAGTTAGTATCTCTACAAAATGCTTTTTAGATTAGTAGTGGTTATGGTGTGCTCCCTTGATTCTGATTTGCTCACAGATTTCGATTAACCAATACAAAGATTTTTTCGATGCTAAGAAACAGAGAGAGGAAAATAAAAGATTTTGTTTTTGTTATGCTGTAGAGCCAATTAATGATGGAATTTGTTTGGGCTTTAACTTGCACTATGAATTTATGATTCTATGATGTATTCTATATGTTTACAAAATTCTATGTTCTCTGTTTGGAGATTAACGAACCTTTTTTATCAATAGCTATAGGGGACCTTTCAGTTCAGCCTTACCAATGGTTGTGGGTGATATTTTTTGCAGTCACTGGTTTCTTGATTGTTGGATTGAACTTTGGTCCTTCATCACTTCTCTTTACTTTTTTCGTCTGTTTCTTGAACAATTTACTCTGTTCACAGTATGCTTTATTTTCATCTTCTTTTCCAAATTCCAACAATCAACTCTATGGTCGTGTGCCCTATCCTTGCGTATTTGAATTTTGATTACCCACCTACTGAATATTTGAAAGTTTTGATTTTGATTTGTGCCGTATTTGGAAGCACAAAGTTGATTGTAATATTGTAATTATATTGTGAAATTTTAAATAGATAAAAATTATTTACTTGTCTATAAAACTTATTTACTAATCTGTGCAAAATTGTTACTCTTTTGCATTGATTGATACAATTTTTAGCTCGACATATGTGCCTTTAGAAATTTAGATGTTAGACAAAATAAAATATAAAATAACTTCTATAGGTGCATGGCTTTCTTTTTAACTTAGGTGTATATTATGCCACCCGAGCTGCCCTTGACTCTCATTTGAATAGAAGTGAGTTATTGTTCAAGCCCTCATAGTTTGTAGAATTATAGGAGAAGCTTCATGTCACCTCTTTAACTTTTTCTTGTAGTGCAACTGTGGCTTTCATTGCAACCTTTGTGACATTGTTTACCTGGTCATTGCTGTTATAAAAGATCTTTGAGATGTTGAGGGAGATCACAAGTAAGTTATGTCAGGAAACCAGAACCATACATGTTGCTGAAAAATAAATTTTCTTTTGATTTTCCTACAAGATTTATGCGACAAACCTATTGTTTTAAAGTTATAAATCCGAATATTCATACATTTAAGTGATTTGATCATAAAGAACCATAGAACGTAAATGAACTTTGCATCTCTACAGTATCCACACAATCGAAAAGATTAAAAACGAGTACTAGCTCTTGTTCGCGTATCTCTGTATTTTATGTTTCTATTGTGATTTTCTTCCTCTTACGAAAACGCGAAAAATGAAACCTAGGCAATAATACACCCTTAAACGCAATAAAAGCTTCTTTTATATTGTGTTTTAGGGTTAGGGCTTAATGACATAATAAGCTTAATATTCATGTTGGACTTGGCCTTACTATTAAGGCCCAATCCATTTAATAAAATTTTTAACCAACATCCTTAGCCTAACTTTATTCAATAGATCTAGGTAAACCCTAATCAACATAAATTTTTATGAATTAATATAAATTCATCTTATGAATTTATACTTTTAATTTTTTGATTTAATGTGTGACGCATTAGGTTTTCATAATGTTGACAGTAAGACTAAAATTCTAATTTTAGTAATATAAGTCATAAGCGGTGTCTAGCAACACATCATAACTATCCAAGTCACGAATGTAAGTGGCTTAACATCACTTATATTCGTGATTAATGTAACTATATATTTTAATCCCTTTATCCTAGATATCTTAATTGAACATGAGGCATGTAATGTGTCATCCCCGTAATGTTCAATTCTTTATTTTTTTGATGTCATGAGTATAATTATCTTATTAAATTATATCAATATCACATATCAATTTATTTGAGTACGTCCATGCACTTTATAATCATACCCTATCAAAGGGGCCTAAAGATATCACTTCGTTATATAGGAGGGATAAATCCTATCTTGATCAAATATATCCCATTATATTATTCATGATATAGCTAAATATTTTCTTTATAGTCAATCTTATTATAGATGACGTTTAAAAATATTAAAATATATCATTCATAATGTTGAAAACCATGATGATCTCAAGTCGAAGGATCATATACATCATTATCACTATGAGAATTACTTATGACACGCATATAATAATCCATGTAGTTTTCTCATAACAAGTCGGTCTAATACAATGGTTCACCAATTATTACGTATGTGTTGACTTTATATCTCATATAATGACTCATCTCATATTGTCATAAATCACTACACATACTAGTCTCAATGTATTATTATTACCCTTTCACAATAATACTTGACTAAGGACATTTAAGAATAGTACTTAACTAATTAAGTCAATTATTCTAAGAGCATTATTACATTTATTTAAATGCACAGATATGTAATAATAGAATAAAATATATTAATATAATAATATCATAATACATAATAAATAAATATCCAAAATCATTATTGGATCTTAGGGCATATACCAACAAATTTATCTGGTGGTTTGTACATTCTTCAGAGGTTGACTGTTACAAGTGAAGCTTCAAATTATTAAAAGTAAAAATATAGACACTACTCAGTTATGGTACTTGAGACTTAGATATATGAGTGAAAGTGGTTTTCTAGAATTTAGCAAAAGGGACTACTGGTTAAAGAGAAAACAAATCAACTTAAATTCTATGAACATTATATCTTTGGGAAGCAGTCTACAATAAAATTAAGAAATACTATGCATAAAACCAAAAGTACACTTGGTTATATGCATTGAAACTTATAGGATCCAAGTAAAGTAGTTTCAAAAGGTAGTACCACATACTTTATGAATATTATTAATGACTACTTTAAGATGGTTTGGGTCTATCTTTTGAAGATCAAAGATGAGATATTTCAAACCTTTAAACAATGAAAGACATTGATTGAGAAGCAGACAAAAAAATATGTCAGACATTTTAGGACTGATAATGGCTTAGAATATTATAACTCTAAATTTGATGAGTTCTATAAGACGAAAAGGATAGAGAGACATTATACTTATGCTAAGACACTACAATAAAATGATATTACATAGTATATAAATAGGATAATATTAGAAAGAGCTTGTTATATGCCTTCTTATTCAGGTTTATTAAAGATATTTAGGTTAAGGTAGTAAATACAACTTACTAATTAGTAAATAAGTTTCCATTTACAATTATTGAGTGTAAAACTCCTTTTGAACCAAGGGCAAGGCTACATATATTCATGTGAATGATGGTAAAGTTTAACCAAGGGTAAAGAAATGCATATTTCTAGGATATACATCTAGAGTAAAAGCTTATAAATTATAGTGCACAGATTCAAAGTTTTTAGGTTTTTTTTATCAATATGGATTTCACATTTAATGAGTCTATGTTATTGGATTGTTAGAAAGATGAGTTAGTTGGTCTTTAGTGTGTCTTAATGTTGGCCTTTAATGGTTTATAACCTAAGACAAATAACTTTGAGGCGAATGTCTTTAACCTGGGTTTGGGAATGGTCTTTCTTGTCAAAGTCTATAATCACCCTAACCTTGGGGTCAGAGTGAAATATTAATATATCGAATCCAAACCACATGGTAGGTCTTGGTATTTTCTTTTAAATATCAAACCCCCTAATTTTCAATAAAAAGTATTTTTAATAGAAATTGAATTTTAACTTGAGCTATAGATAACCTCCCTAAATAGACCTTAAAGAATTTTAAAATGCCATAGTCTAACTGTCTATAAAAAGATAGTTGTATTGGTAAATGGAGAAATTATTTAATTAGATATATTCTTCACAACTAATAGGCACAATAAGTAGGGGCTTTGAATGCACTTCTATCGTTTCTTTGAGACATCTGGCCACATGCATTGTTTTAAGTGGCTAGAAGTGAAGAGATATTACAAATTTCAAGCCTTTATTAAATTAGGCATTATCATATAGGCATTTCAACCTTTTTACAATCAATAGTTAGAGTTTAAAACCTTCCTCTATAAATAAATCCTTTTTTCTCTATTATCTTCTTCTCACTTTGAAACCTTTACTGTGAAACCCATGCATGGTCTTTTTTGCAAATTCTCTTTATAGTAGAGGAAGCTAAGATTTTGTTTTCTGGTGGATATTCATAAGTGTTATGGAGAGTGAAAGCATGGTTATATTTGATTGATTAGTGATGATAATGTATACTAAGGACCAAACTTTTTAGCTCCTTACAAACTATAAAAGATTTTTTCCCTTATAATATTCTAGGAGTATAGGCTAGAAAGAATTCATTAGCCTCTAACCTTTGCCCTAGAAGATTTTTTACCCTGTAATATTTTGAAGGCATGAGTTAGTAAGAATTCTCTAATTGTTGACGTTTCTCGTTTAGTTCTATTTGTCTTTCTCCTCAAGCATCTTAATAGTGGCTTGGACTTAGGTGATTCTTTAGAGATGCTTCCTTTATCTCAATGCTCTCTTTTCCTCTAAGTCTCATTGGCTGATCTTGTAACACTTCTTAAGATTACCTTGAAGAGGTAGGGAACTTCCACTCTCAAGGTGTTGAGAGCAAAAGAAAGACTCTGATCAAAGAGAGGTAAAAACACTACCTTTCTCCAAAGCTCTTGTCAAATATAGGATCGAGGTTATTGACTTTGTTGATCTAATGTTATCGATCTTCTTAGCTAATGATTGTAGAAATTACCCCTGACTATGATTAGGCATATATGCTTATGCATGTTTTGAAATGAATAAATTCTTCCTTTCTTTAACTACTTTTCTTTTGCTATGTTTGAATTTATATTGATAAAGTTTGGGAGTGTAATAAGGTACTAACGAGGGTATAATTCCCGATCCTTTCCCACCAATCATTTATAAATAATGAAAAAAAATCTTAAAATGTGATGAGGTTCTTATCAGGGTAGAGATAGCAATTTTATCTGCAGATATGGGTATCCCCAATCCTTTCCCACCAATTTTATCCATTTTTTGTAAATACAATTCTGAGAAAATGGATATAAATACTAAAAACAAATAAAACGGATATCCTTTTCAAAAACAGATTAGATACATATGAAGAAAAATATTTGTGTATATTGTAAAATAAATGAATGGATATCAATTTTATCTGTTTTTCAAAATGACGTTGTTTTGATCAAAACACATAAAACCTAAAATAATTTCTTACAATAAACACTCAACTGTCGACTCTAATTCTTAATTATAAAATAAATTTTAAAATGTTTAAAATTATCAATTAAAAAATCATCAAAATAAAAAATAGATATTTGTATTTTTTTGCATATACAGATATAAATGATTGTGTAAGTAGATAAATGGATACGGAATAAAAAATTAAAAATAGATAGGGATAGGGATAGGGTGATATTCATATCCGTTTATCCGTTTGCTATCCCTAGACCAAGGTATAACTTTTAATCCTTCCCCACCAATCACTGAGAAGAGTGAAGTGATAATTTTTTAGACAAGTCACTATAAATAATGAAGTGATTTTTTTTTCTAACAAACTACTAAGATAGAATAAAGTGGTATTTTTCTTAGCAAGTTATTGTGAGGAGTAAAGTTGAATTTTTTCCTGATAAGTCATTGAGATAGAATGAAGTGGTACTTTTTTTGACAAATTATTACAAGGAGTGAAGTGGTGCTTTTTTTTTGATAAATCACTAAGATAGAGTGAAGTGATACTTTTTCTTACAAGTCACTATAAGGAATGAAATGATACTTTTTTTGATAAGTAGCTAAGGCTAGGTCAAGTTATTATTCACTTAAACCAATTGTTGATAAGTAGCCATAGAAATAACATGACCCAATATAACTTATTGGGTTAATTTACAAAATAGCTCCCCCTCAGCTTGACTCCTAACTTAGCCGTGTAGGTTGAAAGTACTTTTAGTGAGAGCTTGGTATTTAGTATCCATTGGAGCCGATATGTGCCCCTTATGGCAAGCGCTCAGAGGTAAGCCTTTATTTGAGCACAAATACATGGTTTGATGATGCTATAATAGTAATTTCAAAGCATCTTTCAATTTACCAAAATAAGAGGTTATAATTAAGAGTTGGTTTAAGGCTAATACAATTTGCATGCTTTTAGGTTTCATTAAGTCATGAGTTTGGCCTCCTTCTAGGGGTGACAATTAGATCACAACACGATTATTCGACATAAATTCGATGATAATAATCATATTCGTGTTGAGAAAAAATGATACAAATAATAAACGAATAATATTTATGTCAATATTTTCTGAAACAAATCGTATTTGTGTTTGGCCTAACGAATTCATCAATTCGTTTAAAATACAAATAGTTAAACGATTCATATTCGTATTCGTGTGAAATATGAATTCATTTAAATTTATTAAAAAATCAGGTTAATTTGTAATAATGTAAAAATCGATTTAATATAGGCTAAAATCAAAATGACACCGTTTAATCTAATTGTATAAGCCTTAAATCTAGAATCTTCTCTATCTCTCTCGATCTCTCTCTATCATGCTCACATTCTATCGATTCCTTGCGTTTGAGCGTCGTACCTCCGTTCAATTGTCTTCATTTAAGCGTCACACCATCGTCAATCAGTCTCTCTCATCGATAGCCTACAATCGGGTTTGGTTGATTTCAACTGATCGATCCTGTCTGCCTCTCACTTTCAATCGATATATTTGTCATAATCTGTTCTTGGTTGACATTATCATACTGTAACATTTTAGTTTATGATTTGCTTGCTTGTTTCACTATATTCTTTTGTTATTTGGTTCTAAGATACACCAAGTTGTTTCAATATAGAAAAATCACATTGATTCAAAGATGAATTTAACATCATGATCATCCTTATTTTTATATATTGCTATGTCCCTAATGTTGTGCAAGATTTGTATTTATTTCTTGGTTGACGCATAAAAGCAGAGAAAATTCTTTCTAAACTAAACCTGAATAAAAATTTCATTTTACAGCTTAGTCGATTGAAGCATCTTATGTACCTTTCCTTCTGGTACTAATGGTTGTTAATTACTCTCTCACAGTGTGATGAGCTAATTAATTTTTTACATGAATTATTCATCATAGTTGTTTGATAGAAAGATAATAAGAATTAAGGATGTGCTAATTTTCTTAACTATTTTTCTGTATGTTTGTTCGCATAACTTAAAAATGATATGTTAAATTGGAAATTATTTCACTGGCTTAAAAAGAGAGCTAAACATTTGTTACCTTCATTCTAAGTTTTTTTATACCTTATTCGATCCCTTTTCTATTAAAAGAGCCCATTGCGTAGAGAAAAACATTTATGTAGTTTTTTCGTTTGTTACATATTATAAATTAAGTTATTTTTTAGAACCTACATAGAATGTAAATATACTGTTTTTAATTAGGACAATTTGGATATTACATTGATATAAAAGTCCCTATTTATTAAAATTTTATATCAGGGGTCAAGACTCTTAATTGATATTTAAAGGTTCTTGGAATTTTCTTTTTTTTTTAATGTTTTTATTATAATTTTAATTATAAAAAATTTAAAACCATGAATTTGTGAATGAAACGAAGAGTTTAAAAATGTGAAAGAATGTACATATATATATATATATATATATATATGTCGTGTAGCATAATCCTCTCATATGACTTATGTCAAAAATGAATTTGAAGAAGGGTTAAATTTTTTTTCAATAATATTATATAGTATAAAAGCTTTATAACTATATAAATTTATTTTCATTATGCTTTTTTTCTTGATTCATATTTTGATTTCATAAAAGTTTAATTGATAGAGTAAGCTAATATTAAATTTTTTTTCTGATAAAAGAATGAATTCAATCAAAACTAATATGGTTGATTATTCTCAAAGTGTCAGAAGTGATGATGTAGATGAACTCATTGAATTGGAAGAGGGAAAGGAAAAAAATTTCCAACAATAGGAAGGAAAACGCAAAAAGAAACTAACTTCACTAGTTTGGACATTATTTTACAAATTGCAGGAGACATTTCCAGACAAAAAAGAGAGATTGAAGTGTAAAAAATATGGCATTACTTACGTGTGTACTAGCAACGGCGGTATAGGTAATATGTTATCCCATATGTTTAATTGTCCCAAATTGACAATAACATGTGATCCTAGTCAAATGTTTTTAGATAACCTTGAAGGGAGTGTATCAATGTATTCTTCTAAATTTAACCCTACTGTGTTTCATAAATTACTTGCTATTGCTTTGATTAGACATAATTTACCATTTTAAT
>JAVXUL010000012.1:11767502-11781775 GCA_035590515.1 Trichilia minutiflora | reverse complement strand
TCAAGTCCATAATGGCCTGTATTTTTCAGGGGTTGGCTTCAATACCTCTTTCAATGACCATGAAGCCAATAAATTTTCCTGACTTGAGCCCAAAGGCACACTTCTCAGGATTTAGCTTCAGTCGATATTCCCTGAGAAGCAAGAAAGTTTGTTCCAAGTGAGAGGGGTGGTCTATGACTTTAGTGGACTTTGAGATTATATCATCCATATAAACTTTCATGGACTGTCTTATTAGCAGTTTGAAGATTTTATTCACCAATCTTTGAAAAGTGGCTCCGACGTTCTTCAAACCAAAAGGCATAACCTTGTAGCAGTACAATCCTTGGTTGGTGATAAAGGCTGTCTTCTCTTGGTCTGGGGGATGTAGTGATATCTGGTTGTACCCTGAGAAGGCATCCATAAAACTCAGCAGTTTGTGCCCCATCATGGAGTTAACCAATTGATCAATTCGGGGCAGGGGAAAGCTGTCTTTAGGGTATGCGTTATTCAGGTTAGTAAAGTCAACACACATCCTCCAGCTCCCGTTGGCTTTCTTAACTAGGATAACATTTGTCAACCAGTCCAGATATCTGGCTTCCCTGATGAAACCCGTCTTGAGCAGCTTTTCCACTTCTTCCCTGCTGGCCTTTTATCTTTCTGCGTTGAAGACCCTCCTCTTTTGCCTGATGGGTTTGTGGGAAGAGGTAATTACTATCTGGTGGGTTATAACCCCTTTGTCAATACCTGGCAGGTCTGCATGGCTCCAGGTAAAGACATCTGCATTCCGTCTCAGGGTCTCTATCAAGTTTTGCCTCTGCTCGGGGTTTAGTTGGGTACCAATTCTGGCGATCCTCTCATGGTGTCTTTCATTCAACCTTATGCTTGTCAGGGTATCTTCTAGTTCCAGCCTGGGGATTGGTGATTCTTTGTTCTCCCTTTCCTGATCAACGACATAAGCTTCGGGTTGAACTCCTAATCCCGTCCTTTCGTTGGTTATGACCGGGTTAGGGGAAGCTTCCAATGGCCTCTTGCAAATGTAGTAAGCTTGTTTAGAGGAGGTGGTAAAACACGATCTTACTTACTTTTGATTACCCTTAATCATAAAAATCCCTTCCTTAACTTTGAACTTCAACTTCAAATAGTAAATACTTTCTATTGCCTTAGTGTTTCTGAGGAAGGGCCTTTTCAAGATAGCAGAATAGGGGATCTTCAAATCAACCACTTGAAAACATACCATAGTTATCTTTTGATAAGGTCTTTCCCCCATAGTAACTGGCAGTTATATCGATCCCAAAAGAGTGATGCAAGAATCCTCGAATCCATGTAGAGTAGAATTGGGCGGGATCAATTCCAGGTCTTCTGTGCCTAGAGAGTCCGGTGTATCTTTAAAAATTATGTCCGCTAAACTGCCTATATCAATTAGAATTCTACTGACCTATTTCAAAGCAATCCCTATCACCACTACTAATGTATCATCATGAGGGTCCTAATTCATCTTTATTGGTGAACATGATAGGGACGGTGGCAATCCTTGGCCTCTTGTCCGCTCGTACATTCATGACATGAACATCCGTGGACTAGTTGGGTAATAAGTATTGTGCATAATTCTTTTGGGAATGATTGGATAATCCTGTCAGGGTAGGACCGCTGAGATGACCATGATGCCCGGATCCGGGTCAGGGTAGTCATCATCCCCCTGATACGATCCGTTTCCCGGGAGGGAGTGCTAGGAATCAATGTAATGTGGGAGGTAATTATTTTTAACTAGTACCTCAACCTGATTTTGTAACTCCTCACATTGATTAGTGGTGTGGCCTCCTTCCTTGTGGAATTTACAGAAACGGTCTTTGATCTTTTTAGGCACCTTTGCCTTCATGGCTTGGGGGTACGGTGCCAAGAGCCCCCGATTTTTTGTGTACTCATATACCTTGGACAAAGGAGCCTTCAATGGAGTGTGTCATTAGGCGGCTACCTGCTCCACTCTCCTAGGAGAGTTTCTGTCCGAGAGTTATTTTGGTAGCCTTTCATCCCTGGGATGCCGGAACAAAAATTTTCTCTGACTCCGATCTCCTTTATCATACTTGAGATTCCTATAGTGAGCTCCATTTCCCTTCTGCCACAGATCTTGAGAATGCTCCTTCTTGGCTGGGGCCGCTCGGGATTCTTCCTTCAATCTTAGGAGCATTTTTACCTCGATCTCAATTTCATCAAGTAGTTCTATTTAGGCTGCTTCATATATATCTACCGCATGCTGATGAATAGTATATCATGCCCTTTTCAATCGTAAGCCTTTCTTCAACCCTTTTAGAGCCAGAGAGTGATGGTAGGCCCCTAACTCCATTACCTCTTCATGGTACCTCCATACGAAGCTCTTTAAAGTTTCCCCAACTCCCTGATGTATTGACATAGGGCGCTCAGGTTTTGACTGGTGGCCACTGTTCCTTTGAATTCATTCTCAAAGAGTGCCACCAGTTGGTTGAAGATAGTGATGCTGGCCGGTGATAAATTCTTGTATCATCATCTTATCAGCACTTATAGAGTCAAGGGAAAAGGGCGGCACATCTGTAGCTCAGTCAGGCCTTGAATCAGCATCATTTCCCTAAATATATTCACATGCAGGATGGGTCCGTTTTCCCTGAGTAGGGAGGCAGCTGGGGCATCTTGAACTTCTTTGCAAGGAGTAAGGATAAAATTTCTTCTGAGAGAGGGGATTTGAACCCAGAAGTAGGGACTTTTTCTGTTCTCGGGTTCCTTCCCTAAGTAGGGACGTTGCACGCCCCCATTTCATACAACATCTTCTTTATACATTCTTCTATTTCCCTTCTACTGATGGCTGTTGATGCTTCCTTTTTTGGGTATACTTCTCGTTAAGGTAGACTCTCATGTCAGTGAAGGCCAGACTGTGCTCCATTCTTGATTGATCTACCCTTCTGTAATCTTCATCTCCTCTATTTCTTTGCCCCTCGTAGATTTTGAAGGGAATGTTGATTTTCTAAGACGCACGAGGCTCTTCTAACCTCTCGGTTGCTTTGGCTTTTCTTTTTTATCTAGCCGTCAGTCTGGGCTTAGGCGTCTGGTCACTTACTTCTCTGGATCCCCGAGCTCTCTCTTTATGACCGTTTTAGGGAGTTTGACTCTCCTATTTTCCAAGGGCAACTGGTGTTCTGCCTTCTCCTAGAGAGATAGGTTCCCTGGCCATCTGCCTTCTAACCTTCAAGAGTTCCCTCTCCAGCGTTTCAGCCCTGCAAGGTAGGAATCTGTCTGTGTGTCTAACTCCTGACCAAGGCTCCTCCCTGGTCAGGGGTACTCTCCTTCTTCCATGAGTGGTGCTTTTGCTGGAGCTGAAACCTTCATCTCCTTGTCTTCATTCTTCCATCTCAAAGTTCTCTTTTTCTAAGTTAAAAGACTTACAAAAAATACTTTGTCTTCTCCGTTCTTTCATCGAAATGGTGCTTCAATGGCTTTTTGTTTGTTTTTCACAGACGGCACCAGCTGTTAGTGTGAGAATTGTTCGTGGACCCTCCTCATGGTCAACGTGGAATGACTTAGCTGGTGAGGTATGAGGGCGATAAGGCTGCTATCGGACGGTGATTTTTCCACTGAAGGGTGACTGAAAGCATAGCTGTTTCTAACGAAACTTCACCTCCTAAGCCTGCAAAATGATAACATCTTCGAAGTGACGCCAAGTGGGATTCTCGACGAAAAAACTCTGATGTCTAAGTCAGAAAATAATAAAGGAAAGAAGTGTTGTTTTAGACGAACACAAAAAAAAAACGTTGAGGTTACCAAAGAGACGTTGAGGAGAAGAAAATGATGTTGCTCGATCTTTCTCAACCCCAAAGTGTTTCTTCTAAAAGTGTCAAAAGGTCAAAAAAAGATCTCCCAAAAGTCCCTTTTCCGTAGAAGAAGTTGCCTTTATATAATGCCCCCCCTAACAGTGACTTGACATCGGAGAATGGGAATGATGAAATGTTTGTCATGAGACAGTGTGTAGTCGAATATCATTAGTGATACTAACATTTTAGCAAGTTGTAGGCCTGACACCGTCCCATCACCTGAAGATAGTCAGAGGATGGGACGGGTACATTTATGATAGGCGGTTACCTTGATAGTGGGTCTACTGTCAGCACTCATTCCCATTTTTGAATAGAGGAGCACATATCCACAGGTACCCTGGTCAGGGATCGCCCGTAAGCTGGATATGGAAGGAATTTCTGCCTGGAGCAATTGCTGAATGTGTACCAACTAGGTTGCATCCCCTGAGAGGCTGGCCTGATTCCTGGGGCAGAGAATGTCTACAAACCCCATCTGTTGGATGCATGGGCCGAGACATGTGGTTGATGACTGAGAGAAAAAAAATCCTGAGAAGAAATCCATGTCACCCTAGGACTTGAGACAGTAAAATCCTGAGATGGTGAAAGCCTGGGGCGATGGGATTCCTGAGATGGGGGATTCCTAGGACGCGGGATCCCTGGAACAGCCACTTGGTCACCTGCCACATATCTTGTTGATAGGGTATCCACGTGTCGGTCTTGTATTTTTCCTAAAGAAAAGTTATTTATTATACTATTTTATCAACTGATTAATAAATATTACATCATTTAAGATTTATCTAAAATTATTGTTAAAATGATTAAAAATAATTTTGAATAGCAAAAAATTATTTTAAGTATTTAATAAATCCTTTTTTTACAATAACCTTTAACAAAATCTACTACACTAGATTTTCAGAAGTAAGGAGGTGCCTTTTTTTTTTTAATATTTGATTTTGAGAAATAAATTTATTATAATAAAATTTTAAATATATCCCATAAAAAAAATCCCAAGTTAACTTTAAAAAAATAAATTTTATCTCTAATCAAGAAACAATATTTGTTGGTGGTAAATTGAGGGCAAATATATTTTTGCTAAGTTAATAGTATGGTCTCTATATATTATGATGGAACCTGTCCTGAAACTCTTAAGGTCAGTCACCCTAACATTAGAAAATCATTATCTTTTCCAAAAAAGAATTATGTGTGACTTGATCGCTAATCGACAAGAGAAAAAAGGAGAAGAAGAAAAAATGGAGGAAAAAAAACAGGGAGAAAAGAAAAAAAAAGAAGAAGAAGAAGAAGAAGAGGGAGAAAAAAGAAGAAAAAAAACTAGGAAAATGGAGAAAGAAATGAGAAGAGAAGGGGATACGTAGGTAGTTTAGGAGGGAACTAAATTCAGTCACAAATACAAATACAAAATACCTCTCAATCATCACATCATCATACAAAGATAAGTTGTTTGGTGTACAAAAATCGTTGGAGGTTTTTGTTGTTTGGTATACGAAAATTATTATATATTTTTTGCATCAACAATATTATTAAAATTAAATTAATTATTTTTATTACTTGCATATATTTATTTATTTTTTGATTGAAAAATTTTATATCTCATTTAATTTTGATAAGGTACACTATTAGTTTAGACAATTTTATAATAAAATTAATAACCAAATTTTATTAAAAATACGACATAGTATATTATGGTTATCTATATGAAAAAATAATTTTACGCAACATTATTTGTGAAAGTGATTTTTATTTAATATTATATTTATTTTATTATAATATTTTAATAATAAAATTTATCAAATACCGTTTTTAAAATTTACGGTACTTTTGAAAATAAATTTATTAAACCGTTAGTTCATTTTCTCTACAGTTAATTTTTTAACAGTACAGTAATTTTTTTTTTTAAATACACCAATTCTAAACTAACCCTTAATATAGAAAATTTAAAATGTATAAAATTACTCTAAAATGAAGTGTAACAAATCATTCTCTTTTAATAAAAATGGTGTGTGTAATCATGTGTGCCTCTTGCTTTCCATTCTGATAATTTTTCTAAAGAAATTAGGGAAACAATTGCAATTGAAAATTTTAGGTAAAAGTCATGAGTGCTGGTAAGGGGTCTTAGCTATAACTGAATAAAATAAATAGCTCATTTCAGTGTTGGTCAAGTTTAGTACTGCACGCCTCATACTGTCATACAGCTGCTTTCCAAGTTATTTTGTATCATTTGCAGTTTATGTTAAATGGTTGTTTCACTTCACCTATTCTCGTGCTGCCATGATACTCTTGTTTTTTCTTAATCTACCTTAATCAGGGATAGGTATTTAATAATTATTATATTTAAAAGATAGTTCAAATAAAATTTATTATTTAACTCTTTTAATATTTTAATAAGAATTTATAATAATTCAAACTCGAGATAAACGTTAAGCAGTCATCACATTAAATCTTACTACCAGATCATTCTTAAAAAATTTTAGATATTGATATTCATTAAATAGAAGCGAGTCCTTATATTAATAATAGTAAGATCTAAACATTTTATTTAAAGTTAGATAAAAAATATAATATAATAATATTAATTAAACAGTACAAAATTAATATAATTAATAAATAATATAAATTAGATAATAATTAATATAATAATATTATATCAATTTATACATCCGAGATTATATACAAAATTTTTATTCCTAACATTCTTCAGAGTTATTAGACGTTAACTCCCATCGAAGGGTAAAAATTGAGTAGGTAAAATGAAAGTAATAACTATTTTACTTTAATTGTATATGATATGAAGAACACTGAAAAGCAATTGTAGGAAGTACAATACAAAGTTTTGTTATGTCCCCATTCGTGGGGCTTACTCATAATAAACACCATAAATTTTGGATATATATTTTAAAACTCAGAACGTATATTATGACCTATAAAATATGTATGATACCCAAAAAATAAATCATCAAAACCAATTCCAAAACTAATTAATCCAAACTATTAATTTTCATTCACAAAACTAACATATAAAATCATTTTTTATCAATCCAATATCATTTACTATCAATATAACTTTCATTCCAAACGCATACCATAATAAAATGATTCATCATCATAGCATTTACAAATTAAAGTTCCTCATCTCATCTCGATTCCAAAGCAATTATAAAAATTTATCAAATATTTTAAAAAATCATAAAGCATCAAATATGACAAACTCTTGACCTGAATCATCCTCGAGAAAAAAAGTTAGTTATAGGAATTTAAACTAACAAGCTAATATTTAAAACTAAATAAATTAATTTTTATATTTTTTCATAAATAATTTTACTTTTAAACCCTTTTATGTTTTAGAATATTAACTTTAATGTTTTATATAAATAGTTTTATACATTAGTTCACTCACTGAGTATACAATTACATACTCACGTCCTTTACTTTTTAATTTTAGGTAGATAAGAGCGGGATTAAGAGTTAAAGGTAATAGTTTTTTAGAGATCTTATATACATTTAGGTATAATTGTCTCTCCTCTACTCACTATAGATGTAAAAGTCCATTGGAGATTTTTATAGTTTCATCTGTTTGTTAAAATCACAGGATTTATATTTATTTGTAATTTGGAAGTAGATTGTACATATTTTAGACTATTATCATTATACGCTAAACTTGTTATCATGAAAATTTTTCATATAACTTGTTTTGTACTCTGGCCAAAGGTTTATATTTTAAACATTTGCCAAATTAAATTGAAGACTCGAACTCAGATCAGGGCAACACAAACTTAAGATTCTATATATTGAGTCAACGGATTCTAACATAAACAATACATGATCAAATCAACTTTTAACTAGATATAATTAGTCTCATATTTATACACTATATGGACCATGTGCATCTATATTGGATGATGACTATAATTTTTCAGGTCAAAGGATTACTTCACATATTAGTACAATGAAATAATAAATTATTTACTACATATATTCTACATGATTTATCATTTCTTTAGTCACTTCAAAAAATAATTTTTTAACTATTAATTTATACTAATGTCTTAATAATATAACTTTAATGGGTATCCGTACTAATATCATCTCATGATATTCATCATAGATATTCAATATACCTATTATACGATATCAATGTCTAGTCGATTTTGCTTTGGTAAAGAATAGTTTAGATAATCAAATTATCTAGATGATTCATCTATATACTTCATTCATTAATATGATTAGAAAGTGAAAGTAATTTACACGTATGAATAAAAAATAATTTATTCGTTAATGAACATGTACAGTATAAATTTTACAATGATTCAATGTAAAATACCTTAAAACTGACAATACGAATGATTTTTAGGCATACAATATTAATAATTATTTTTTTTATTACTTATGTGATAGCCAGATACTCAATTTCTATTGTAGAAAGAGTTATTGTAGGTTACAAAATTACCTTCTAACTAATAATACATCTAGATAAAGTAAAAGTATAACCTATCAAAGATCCCCTCCTATCAAGATCTCTTGTATGATCAGAATCTACATAACCAAGTGATTCATTTATATTGAATGTAGTCTTATTGAACATCAATCCAACATTTATAGAGCCTTTCAAGTACCATAATATCTATTTGACAACATTCCAATATATTCCTTCTCAAGAGACACCATGTATGTACTTACTATATGAACTAAATTAGTTTGGTAAAAATCATAGTGTACACAATGCTCTCAACAACATTTGAAAAGAGAACATGTATCATCTGCTTTACCTTCTCCCAATATATGGGTGATAAGTCTATAAATAATCTAAAATAGGCAATAAGTGCAATACTTATAGGTTTGCAATTTTTCATATTAAACTTGTTAAGGATCTTTTTAATATAACTCTGCTATAACAAGAATAGAGTTTCTAAACTCTTATCCTGATGAATTTCCATATCCAAATTCTCTTTGTCGGACCTAATTCTTTTATTTCAAACTTATCTCTAAGATGCTTTTTAAGGAAATTAATATTTGATATACTTTTAGCAGCTATAAGCATATCATAACATAAAGTAGTAGATAGATAAAATCATTATCACCAAGCTTCTTATGATATACACAACTGTCACATGTACTCCTTTTGTATCCATTATCAATCATAAAGTTGTCAAACCTCTTATACCATTATCTAGAAAACTATTTTAATTCATATAATGATTCTTTAAGGAGACAAATACAATCTTCTATACCTGGACAAACAAAACTCTTTGGCTGACTCATGTAAATCTGTTCTTCTAAAGCATCCAGCAAGAAAGTTGTCTTTACATCGCACTTATCAAGATGTAGATTATAAACAACAACCATGGCCAATTACACTCTGATAAAACTATATTTCACTATTGAAGATAACACTCAATTAAAGTCTACCCCCTCTTTTTGAGTATAACCCTTTGGTGCCAAATATGTCTTGTATCTAGGAACCTTAACCCTTGATATGCCTTCCTTTTTCTTATAGACTCATTTTTATCCTACTGCTCGTTGTCCCTTAAGTAATGTAACTAGTACCCAGATCTAATTCTTATATAATGACTTTATTTTCTCATTCATAACACCCAACCACTGTTCAGCTTCAGAACTAGATATGACCTCCTTGTAATTGTCAAACTTGTATGTATCAATTGTTTCTGCCATAGATAATACATAATAAACCATTCTTGCATAACCTGCATAATAATTTCAAAGAAATACATTAGTGGAACAAAAGGGCATCTTAATAAGTGGTAGTCAATTGTATTACAACCCTTGAGTACATGGTTAAATTCAAGCAGTTTTTTTTTTGATGGATAGAATAGTGTTCTAATTTCCAAAACAATCCATCCTAATTGATTCAAACAGGGAATTTGATTTTGTAGCAGTTTGATCACTGATTAAGTGTCGAACTCCACTATAATGCCTACCAATCACTAATATATTTATTTGCATAAACAATGAAATGTTTATTTCTTAATTAATATAAGAATTATGACAATTTAAAAATAATGGCGTATATTTATGGACTATAACATATATGTATTTATTAACACTTTTGACTATCTTTTAATTATAAATATCAACTTATAACTAGTTGCTATTGTTAACACTCGCCCCATAACGTCATTGCATACATTACACTCTATTTCAAGTTAATTTCGTAGATTGGTGCAAAACTTATGAATTATAATTGCAAATTGAAGGATTTAGAAGCCAGTACATCATCTGTTTCCTTATGACTTGTGAAGTAGTAGGAAAGGTTTTTCGAAAATATTTCATTTAAATGATCTCTTGACGAAAGGAACAAAGTCATATCAAAAACATTTAAGGAAAAATAGTGTTGAGACCGGGCAGCCCGCCCAAACATCGGGGAGAATACACATAGGCCAAATGAGTTAATATATTTATGGACTTGGACACCACTTCCAACCCAAAACCTTAAGGCAATGGGTCTATGGGTCCATTCCACTTATATATTACTCATTTGCCTTTTATCTTTCCAATGTGGGACTTTTTCACTTCACCCACTCACACTTGATATCCTAACAAATAGTCTCTTGTAAGTCTTACGTCCAAATACTGTTTATTACCTTCAATATCCCTCCTCAAGCTCAAGGTTCGGGAAAGAATGTTGAGCTTTTGGTTCTATATGCAAGCTTGCTGTCGGAAACTGTCCTTGGACAATTTGTTATTTAGCAATGAGAAGGAATGCATCTAATTTCCACTTTACTAGCAAAAACTTTATCTCTAATAAAATGTAAATTAATTTCTATGTATTTCATTCGCATAATAGACTGAATCTGTGGCAATAGCTGCTGCACTCATATTTTCACTTCTCACAATTGGTGGTTAAGGTCAAGATAAGAGATAATCCCGATCATCCACCACTTCTTTGTTTTCATGTTAAAATATTTTTATTTAAAAAAATAAGTTATTTGAATATAAAAGTGCAATTGCTTAAATTTATATTTAAGTAACTATCATCATTAAGTTGATATCAAATGAAACGACTAACTATAATCATTAAGTTAAGTTTTCTTAATATAATAACTTAAGTTTAACAACAACACAAAAAAACACACACTTTATTTTCTTTTTAAGATTTTATTTTCTCATAAATTAAAGAAATTTTTTGTATAAAATTAATAACAGAACATAAAACTCTAAGGAACTTGTTAACTTATTTTCTCTAATTTATTTTTAATTTTTATTAAGTATTGGAATAGAAAAAAGAGAGAGAGAGAAAAAGGAAAAAAAAATAAGAAAGAGGGATATATTTTAACTTTTTAAAAAAAAATGATAATTTCAGGTTGATCGTACATTCCATTTCAATTATGGGGAGGGTGGGAACACATTATAAATTAAGATAACAAAAACAGAAACAGAAAGTAATTTAAAATTTGTCAAATAAATAATGAGGGCTAGTTGAAATTACCCCATATTAATAAGGGTAGCACTCGCAGTTGAAAATGTTAGGTAAAGTTATGCATTCGTGAGGTGTCTAGTTATGATTGAAAAACGAAAATAGCTCATTGCAGTGTTGTTCAAGCTTAGTGCTGCACGCTATTCTGCAAGGGTCAAAAATGGCCAGAGACAAGGGTCTACTGCCCACCGTAGTGGAGTTTGACTCTCAATCAGTGATATCAACATGCTATAAAGCCAAACTCACTCCCTCCTTACATATGATGGGTTGTATCAGAAATTACAACATTCTGTCAATCAAAAAATTTCTTTGATTTTAACCATGTATTGAGAGCTTCTGATACAGTTACTCACCATCTTGTTACGATGGCCTTTCGTTCTATGGATGCCTCTTTGTGGGATAAGTAGGTATCGCAGAAAATCTTTCACTGGTGTTGGCTTTCTTTTTGACTGAAAGTTTTGTTTCTTCTTTAATTAAAAAAAAAAAAAGAAGATTAATGCTATAATCCTCGTACAATTACTTTCCAAGTTTAATCGCATCATTTACAATTTATATATATAGTTGTTCTTTCGCTTTACTTACTTTCAACTTCCACTCCTAAATGGGAATGATTGGAACCCATCAATTCCAAGTGGAGTGCATAGTTTCAATTACTATCAACAATAACATGACGCCACTTTTACGTTCAGCTCGTTCTCTTTCTATAACCAGTGAAACATCTATTCCCTAGTTATTATACTAATTATATCAACCCAAAAATTTGAGGTATCTAGCATCTGTATATTTAAATTTGGATTTTGCTTCAATTTTCAAGTTGATTTTATAGCTTATTGGTGTAAAATTTATTAATTACTATTTCAATATCGAAATGGTATAGAAGTCAAGACATCATCTGCTTGCTTATGACTTGTGAAGTAGACAGAAAGTTTTTCAAAAATATTTCACTTAAATGATCTCTTGTCAAAGAAACAAAATCATATTCAAGAACATTGAAGGATAATATAGTCTCCTCTTATAACTAGCTAAATTTTGCATTATTGGATAATATAAATGTAAGAAATTTATGTATAGAAACTATATGTAGAGGCATCGGTGACAATATTTCGAAACCCTCCGATTGTGGATGCCAACATAATGAACAATCCGATAAATATACAAGCCTGAAATTAATAGACAAGACAAACAGACACATGTGAATTATTTTTCTGCCTAAAAAGAAGAGAATAATTGTTATTCAATCGAAAGAATTTGATAATTACCCAATTGATTAACCATTTGGGGCTGAATCTATTTGGTTTCTTGATTATCAGCCACATTATACTTGGGAGCTGCAGGGATTTTCAGAGTCTATTAGCTCTAGAGCAATTTCAGTTTAATCAATTAATGGGATGGTAAAAGGGATAAACAGCCAGAAATGAATTAACAAACGACTTACAAAATATGAAGTGGGAGCGAAACCAAATCCGCCAAAGAAACCAAGAAGATCTCCAAAGAATGGAAAGGTTACTCCAACAAAGAGTGTACTTGCTGCAAAGTTTCAGTTATTCACGGAATCATGAGCTATAAGGTCATCGGAAAAAGACAACTCACTGTTAAATTTATAAATTAAAGAAAAGAATAGGCGAATTTAAATATATTTTTAACCTCCTATCTACTTTCGAAGTCAAACATATGGGTAAACATCAAAGAAAATGAATAACTTAAACTACTACAAACCACTCACTCGAATTCTCAGAAACTCCACTTATACTTATCAAAACAAATAAATAAACAGATTTTACCCTTGAAAAAGTGCCAATAAATGAGAATCTCACCAACATAAGCAGATCGAACAATGAGTCTGAGTGCTAGTCCTGGCGAAAAGTTCATTCTCTTAACCATTATTCTCTCCAGTATGTCAAACACGGGCATAGCATATACCTACATAAATATACTACTTAATTCCGTATGTTATTTATGTCAACCTCATCTGTTGAATTGTGAATAAATTCAAACCTGATAACTGCCTATAACATGAACGACCACCATTAAGTTTGCAGCAGCAATGAGCCATCCTGGTCTTTTGAGTGCCATAAGAATATTATCTTCAACATCTTGTCCAAATGCCCAATATCCTATCAGGGCAACAGGAAAATAGCAAATTGCATTGATAAAATAGGCGCCAATAGCACCTTTCCACATGGGTATTTTTGAAGGCTTTTCAGGAGTCGATGGGATGGTCGCCTGAATTTCAAGGACGACAGCATGTCCAGCAAATGCAAATGAAATTTGTCCAAGAGCATTGAACACTCGAAACATGTAATCAGCCGGGCTTGTGGTTTTGTATCCGTAGCTCACGTTATCAATTCTACCGTGACTCAAGGAACCAGCCCAGGCTATTGTTGAATAACTGCAAGCAGTATAATATGTACCACATCAGAAACCCTAATTAATTCTTTCAGTGAATTAAATCAGTAATCAATTCATTTTCTATATTTTACATGACTGTTTGTGAAATAATATTTAAGAAGAGAAGTTTTTCTAGTAAGGAAAGGTTATGACTTTTAGATTATATATATAAAGGAGCTCAAGTATGATTCTATAAGATGTTTGTTATCATTTGCTATTACTGTCGTAAGCTTGCTTTTGATTAAATTAAGCTGCATGCTTTTATCTCAGCTTCTTCAAGATTCACCCCTAACTTATCCCGAGGCCTATATATTTCATGAAGAAATTGATACATCAATCACTAATAATAGACAGCTAAAGCTTTGGACTCATCAGAGAAGGAAAAAACAAAGAGGAAAAAGATTCAAGGAGACTTCCAGTTATACAGAGTAGTTCCCAAGCAAATAGTTAATGATTACAAACTGACTTAGCATAATATTATTGGTTAATAAAAACATAAAATCATTATAATTACCAAAAATAAATTATATAGACTATAAGATAACTAATAGAATTATTTTATATCAGTTTGTACACAATAATTTGCACAAAAAAAGTTTGTATTTTTACTACCACCATATATATTATCTTCTCAATTAACATAT
>JAVXUL010000012.1:11755166-11767402 GCA_035590515.1 Trichilia minutiflora | reverse complement strand
TATTATATTGGAAATTAAATGGATTAGATATGATACCAGGTAGTAAGATTATGAGTGTTAGAATTAGAAATCTTTATATATTAAATAATAAACATATAATAAAAAATCATTCACTAACAAAATATGGATAACAGGTCCGTGCTAGGCTACCTCATCATCACTCACCTAGACGGCCTCTCACTAGGTCCGTGCTAGGCTACCTCATCAGCACTCACCTGGGGTTCACATACCAGTGAACTCTCCCTCAAGCTACCTCACTGTAGCTACAGAAATCACACAGGCCACCATGGCCAATAACAACTGGGCCCTCTCGGCCTCATTACCAAAATATCAACATAAAACATAATAACAAAATACAATAAGAAAACCTGGCCCTCAGGTCGTCTTATCACAAAATCAAAAAAACAAATATAAACCCCGGCTCATCGACCGTATTGCTACACACAGAAACCAAAACCTGGCCAACTGGCTTATCATCAAACGCAACCCACAAAGAATGGCTCACAAGTCAAATCATCATCACAAAACAATTCCATAACTAGGCCAATGGCCAACAACACATATATATAAAACACAGATACCAAATCAAGTCAATAAAACTATCTAGCCTTCCGACCATAAAATCAATAAACATATATATATATATATATATATATATATATATATCAAAATCCATAAATATCCTCATTACATAAACATGAACATTATTTATAAAGGCTCGATGTTTATCAACGTGCATATATCTATAAAGACAACAAAAATCATTTAACAGTATTGAAAAAATAAAGAATCCACTCACAGATTAGGGAGGGTACACACTTCCTAGAGTTCCTTACTCAGGTCACGTTCTTGATCTTTGCGATCGAAACCTATACATATACATAACAAAACTCCATCAATCATCAGGTCTTTAATACCAACAACCCACATTATAATTAGAATAGCCCATTTCAACTCGATATCATGGTTCTTACAAGTGGGCCCTATATTCTCGTGTGAACATAATTCAGATACTATTTACAACTATGCATATTCTTTGAAATCGCATTTCTAACTTCTTAACGAGTTTTCCAACCTCTCTACATTCTAACCAACACCAAGAAATCTAAATTCATGCAATAAAACTCAAAAATCTAATATGAAGCACAGTAAAAACCTACGAATCAAAGTTGATAAAATACGAAATGGGACATATAGACGAGTTAGAAATGGAGCTACGAACCTCGTGATGTGGTCGATTTCCTTCAATTTGGACTGAAACATCAAAAACCCCAAAATGAGCTTCAAAACCCTAACTCCTCTAACTCGTTTTCTGTGCTTCTACCAGCAAATCGACACTTTCAAGGAGTGAGATACAGAGAATGTGAATGAATGATGGTGAGAAATCAAAGAAAAGGTGAAAAACAAAATGTGCGTGTGAAGGAAGCAGAGAACGAACGAGAGAGGGAAAGAGAAGAAAAGAAGAAGAAAAACCAAAGGAAAAGAGGGGGCTCAGCCCTTTTTATAAAAGTAGAGGCAAAATTATCATTTTACCCCCGATTATTTAAGAAAAGAAGCTTCCAAAAGGGGGTAAATCGATCATTTCGTGTGATTCGATCGAACGAATTGACCAGTTCATTCGATCGAAGTGGGGTTCGTTCGAATGAATGGTGCTCTTCATTCAGTCGAATCCCTCAATGACTCCCTGGAAAAATCCTAGCCCAGATTTATTCGATCGAGTCAACCATTCGTACAGTCGAATGCCAATTCGGTCGATCAAACCTTTTATTCGTTCGATTAAAAATTCTCTGACTCTCTGAAACTTCTGGCCATCAGATTCGATCGAACGAGCTTCTTCTTCGTTCTATCGAATGCATTCGTCGGACAAATTCAAGCATTCGTTCGACCAAAATGATTTCTTCTTCAAATTTATACCACAATTGAATTCCCATTAAATTCTTGACTTCCATTCCCATTCGTTACTCTTTTTAACTTTATCAAAATTCTAAATAACTCGTTAAATGCCATTGATTTTCACAGAACCCAGGCGTATATTTATGAAAGGATGAAAATACCCTTACTCAAAAATACAGGGTCTTACACATATTGCACAAATCACTCTTCAACTTCTTAATCTTAGAAGCATCCTGACCAATTATAAGCATATCATCAATATAGAGCAACATGATGATAAAATGACCATCAGAAAACTTTTTCACAAACACAAAATGATCAGATGTAGTCTTTTTATGGGCTTAGTTTCCCCTAAATAACTCAAATTTTCTATACCATTGTCATGGCGCCTGCTTTAATCCATACAGGCTCTTATTCAACTTGCAAACAAAATCTTCTTTATCTTTCACTTTGTATACCTCTGGCTACTCTATGTAAATTTCTTCCTCCAACTCACCATGAAGAAAAGCGGTTTTCGCATCCATCTGCTTAATCTTAAGATCAAGTGTAGCTACTAAGCCCATAACAACTCTGATAGAAGATATCTTGACAATTGGAGAGAAGATCTCATCAAAATCAATCCTTTTTTTCTTACTAAATACCTTAATGACTAGTCTAACCTTGTATCACGGACATGAAGAATTCATATCTTGCTTCAATCTATAAATCCAACGATTTTTCAAAGCTTTCTTACCTTTAGGTAATTTCACCAACTCAAATATGCGGTTGTCATTCCAGGATTTCATCTTATCATTCATCGCATCAACCCACTCATTTTTATTTTCATCATTCGTTACTTTTTCAATGCACTCAAACTCACTATTATCAGTTAAAATCATATACTGATCAATAGAATACCTAAAAGAAGGACGACGGTCTTTGGTAGACTTCCTTAAAATAGTAGTCAGTGTCAAAGCATTATCATCCACATGATCATTCGTGTCATCTACATTCTATTGCTCGTCTTGAATTTTCATATGATTCTCAATTTGACCATGTACTACTGTAGAAGAAGTTGGATCAATATTCACATATAAATGTGAACTCTACGAACTGTCTTTTCTGTCTTTTCAAAATCTTTAATGGTCTAACCTCTCATAAAAATAACATCTTAGTTTCTCATAATCTTCTTTTTAATTGGATCATACAATATATAATTTAACTCATCAGAACCATAACCAAGAAAAATGTATTTTTATGTCTTGACATCTAACTTAGACCTCTCATCTTTCAAAATATGAACAAAGGCTTTACAACCAAACATTCTTTTAGGTGATCATAGAAAACATCCCTTCGAAGTCAAACTCTCTATAGCATGTCACCATCTAGAGCAATTTTAGGAGATAGATTAACCACGTGTACTGTTATGTTCAATGCTTCATTCCAAAAGGATTTATGCAATTTCATATTCAAAATCAAACATCTAACTCTCTCCACAAGTGTCCGATTCATTCGTTCCGCTATACTATTTAACTAAGATGTCTTGGTTGGTGGTTTTTTATGCTTAATACCTTACTGTCTGCAGTACTAATCAAAAGAGCCAATGTACTTGTCACTATTATCTAATCGAATGTACTTTAGCCTTTTTTCTGTTTGTCTCTCAACCAAGATTTAAAATTGCTTGAATGCATCAAATACCTAATCCTTTATCTTCAAGAAGTAAACCCAAACCTTCCTTGAACAATCATCAATAAAAATCACAAAATCAGCCGTATCGCTAACGATTTTCGTAGACATTGGACCATAAACATTTGAATGTATCAATTCTAGTAATTCAGACTTCTTTGAAGATGAATAACTTCTGAAAGAAACTCTCTTTTGTTTTTTTGTCAAACAATGTGCACATTTTTCAAGCTTCACACTCTTTACTCCAAAGAGTACATTTTTCTTGACTAATATACTCATTCTCTTCTCACTCATGTGACAAAGTCTCTTATGTAATAATGCTGTAACATCCCTCACAATATTGCACACGCCTTTTGAAATCCTAGTTTGCAGAACATATAAAGAAGAATTCTTCTTACCTCTGGCCACCACTAGTGATCTTTTGATCAATTTTTATTTTCTATCACCTTCATGACTGTGATATCCATCATCATCAAGCTTTTCAGTCAAGATCAAATTAAGTCGAATATCAGGTGCATGCTTAGCATTTTTTAGAAGTAACAGTGCTCTACTTTTATTTTTTAAGCTGACATCTCCCACACCTATTACTTTAATCAAGCCATCATTACCAATCTTCAATGTACCAAAGTCACCAGGTGTATACGAAGTGAAAAATTTTCTTTTAGAAGTAACATGATAAAATGCTCCACTATTGATAATCCAAATAGACTCGCTACATGCAACTTCACATGTTCTTGGGCTTTGATTTATCAAACACCGATAAATGTCAACGCTTCATATATAACAAATATTCTATCTTACCCTTCTAAACATGATAATTGGTTCCATTCAAATTAACCATTATGTTTGTACTTGATTCCATCATTCAATTAAACACAATATCAATTAGGCTCTGATACCACTCTGTTAGGGAAAAATTACGAAATTTTCTCTTTGATTGAACCTGTGAGGAATCAAACAAATACATCAAACCCAAATACGGACAACAAAATGATGATCAACATAATCTAATTTTTAATGTGAAAAACTCCTCCAATATGAAGGATAAAAATTACAGGACCATTCTCGGAGTCCACCCAAATCTTTACTATAAAACTTTAGGTACAAACCTAAATTTAATAGGTATAAGATCTATCCCACAATCACCAATAACAATAGAATAGATACTCTCAATAATAACAAGTAAAGATTAACCCAAAAATAACTCATAAATTGATAGAAAACAAATCTTTCTCACCCAAAAATAAACACCTTTGAAATTGACTGTCGGGACTAAGTTATAAATATCTCAACGATAATCAAACTGTCCAAATTCAAGAACAAGATGTCCTGAATGTACCTCTAAAATTTTAACTCGATCGACCGGTGGATTGTCCTCTAATCATCAGAAAATCGAAGACTGTATGTGAAAGGATTTTGCAAAAAATTCTGTCCGCCACTCTTTTTTTTGTCTACATCATAGTCTTTTTTTCTGTTGTCACTATATGTTCTCTTTCTTCAATTTTGCTGCATCACTGTGTGTGTGTGTTTTTTGTTTTATGTTCAGTATCTCTATTCCAATTGACTTGCGCTATAGAGAGAGAGAGAGAGAGAAAGACAGAGAGAGGTTGAATTGTATTAGGATTTGTTTTTGATTTAGGTTAAAAAAATTGGGTAAAGCCCAACAAGGATCACTCGAATCACCAATTAGTCGTCCTAAGCCAAGGTACATGCATAGGGTTAGATTAGGGGTCCACCTAATCTAACCCCTTTAGCGCTTCACAATAAGAGATCTGAGAGTCGAATTCAGGATCAATGTAAGTATTGATCTAAACCCTACCACCAGGTCACTATAGGAGGTTTCATTTATAATTAGTTGCAATATTGATTAGTATCATTTATAAATATGAGCTTATAACTAGTTGCAATATTGATTAGTATTCAAAATAAAATTGCGCTTAAATTGCTGTTAGTTATTAGAATAGAGTAACACATTGAGCATGTCAATTTTATTTTAAAATTTTTATTTTAAATGACGTTATATTTAACAAATAATTGATATAAAAATTGGAGATGTCTATTATTACTCTATATTTCAAGTTAATTTTGTAGTTTATTGGTGCAAAATTTATTATTTATAATTGCAAATTTAATGGTTTAGAAGCCAAGAAATCATCTGCTTCCTTATGACTTTGTGAAGTCGTCGGAAAGTTTTTCGAAAACATTTCATTTAAATGATCTCCCACCGAAAGAAACAAACTCATATTCAGGTCCAAAATCTGGTTATTATCTTCAATATCCCTCCTCAAGCAAGGCCCTGGGAAGAAGGTTGAGCTTTTGGTTCTGAAAAATGCAAACTTGCTGTAGGAAAGTGACTTAGACAGACAATTTGTAATTTACTGATGACAAGGAATGTATCTAATTTCCACTTTGCTAGAAGAAACTCTCTCTAATAAAATGTAGATTTATTTCTATGTATTTTTTTGGCTTGGTAGACTGGACTCCTATTAATAAGAGATATCAACATCATTGATCCGCTTCTTCGTTTTTACACTAAAATATTTTGTTTAAAAAAAATAAGTTATTTTAATATAAAAATATAGTTAATTTAAATTATATATATATATATATATATATATGAAATGAAAGCACGAAGTCTCTTAAATTCTATTCATCTTTCATTGTGCTCTATTTTTTTATTTTAATAAAAAAATTGCCAAAATAAACAGGAATTAGTTGATATCAAATCAAATGTCCAACTATTATCATTAAGTTAAGTTTTTCCTAATATATTGACTTAAGTTTAACCAAAAAAATCTTTAAAACTTACTTTTTGAGATTTTATTTTCTCATAAATTAAATAAAATATTTTGTACAAAATTGATAACAAAAAATAAAATAAATATTTTTAAATTTATTTTCTCTAATTTATTTTTAATTTTTAATAAGTATTGGAATAAAACAAGAAGAGAGAAAAAGGAAAAAAAATAAAGGAGGATATATATATATATTTAAAAATAAGTAAAATTTGAGGTTAGTCGTACATTTCATTTCAATTATGGGAAGGATGGAAACACATTATAAATTAATAAGAAAAAAAGGTAATTTAAAGTTTGTCAAATAAATAATGAGGATTAGTTGAATTAACCCATATTAGTAAGTAGAGCACTTTGAATTGAAAATTTCAAGTGATCATACATTCATGAGTTGCCTAAATACCTCATTTCAAATTTGTTGAAGTTTAGTGCTGCAGGCTATTCTGCAAGGGGTAAAAATAGCCAAAGACAAGGGTCTGTTGGCCATCATAGTGGAGTATGACTCTTGGTGATCAACGAGCTACAAAACCAAACTCCCCCCTGAATTGGGATGGGTTGTTTCAAAAATTACAAGATTCTGTCAACCACAAAATCTGTTTGATTTTAACCATATACTCAGTGCTTGTAATACAGCTGCTCACCGTCTTGTTAAGGTAATCTTTCATCCTCTTGCACGAAATGTTAACTTGCTTTTAGTAAAAAAATTTTTTGTTTAAATGAAGGAAAACACAGTTTAATGCTGAAAGAAACAAAGTCATATTCAAGAACATTGAAGAAGGATTTTTCCAAAAAAAGAACATTGAAGGAAAATATAGTCTATCTTATAACAAAGCTAAATTATGCATTATTAGATAATATTAATTATCTAAATTTATGCAAAGAATTTATATGTAGAGGCATCGGTGACAATATTTCGAAACCCTCCGATTGTGGATGCCAACATAATGAACACTCCGATGAATATACTAGCCTGAAATTAATCAACAAAACAAGCAGACATATGTGCATTATTTTTCTGCTTTGAAGAAGAGAATAGTGATTATTCAATTGCAAGAGTTTGGTACTTACCCAATTGATGAACCATTTGGGACTGAATCGATTTGGTTTCTTGACTATCAGCCACATTATACTAGGGAGCTGCAAGGATTTTCAGAATCTATGAGCTCCTTGGCGCAAATTCAGTTTAACCAACTAACGGGATACTAAAAGGTTAAACAACCAAAAACAAATGAAGAGAGGATTTACAAAATATGAAGTGGGAGCAAAGCCAAATCCACCAAAGAAACCAAGAAGATCTCCAAAGAATGGAAAGGTTACTCCAACAAACAGCGTAAATGCTGCAAATTTTCAGTTATTCACGAATATAAGGTCACTGGAAAAAGACAATTCACTATTAAATTTATAAAATAAAGTAGCGGTATACAAAGTCTTAAATATGTTTTTAACCTCCTATCTACGTTCACACATATGAGTGGGTGTCAAACAAAATAACTAAATTACACTCCTGCAAACCACTAGATTGAGCCCTCAAAAACTCCATTTATACTTTTCAAATTAAACAACTAAACAGATTGTACCCTTGAAAAAGTGACAGTTAAGAGTCTCACCAACATAAGTAGATCGAATAACGAGTCTGAGTGCTAATCCTGGTGAAAATTTCATTCTTTTAACCATCATTCTCTCCAGCATGTCAAACACAGGCATAGCATATACCTACATACGTATACTAATTAATTCCTTCAGTTAATTTGCCTTTTATGTCAAGTTTATCTGTTGAATTGTGAATAAATTGAAACCTGATAGCTGCCTATGACATGAACGACCACCATTAAGTTTGCAGCAGCGATGAGCCATCCAGGTTTTTTGAGGTCCATAAGTACATTATCTTTCACATCTTGTCCAAATGCCCAATATCCTATCATGGAAACAGGAAAATAGCAAATTGCATTGATAAAATAGGCACCAATAGCACCTTTCCACATGGATATTTTTGAAGGCTTTTCAGGAGTTGATGGGATGGTAGCCTGAATCTCAAGGACGACAGCATGTCCAGCAAATGCAAATGATATTTGTCCGAGAGCATTGAACACTCGAAACATATAATCAGCTGGGCTACGTATTTTGTATGCATAGCTTACGTTATCAATTCTACCGTGACTCAAGGAGCCAGCCCAGGCTATTGTTGAATAACTGCAGAAAGTAAAATATGTACCACATAAGAAATCCTAATTAATTCTTTCAGTAACTAATCAATAATCAATTCATTTTTCGATATTTTACATGACTGTGTTTGTGACAAAAATCCCTAGAATACTATTTAGGAAGAAACGTTTATTCTAGTAAGGTTAGGTTACGACTTTTAGACTATAATGTATGAAGGAACTCATGTAAGATTTCGTAAGATGTTTGTTATCATTGGCTATCATTGTTGAAGACTTGCTTTTGATTAAATTAAGCTGCATGCTTTTATGAGACGCCGTCCTATTTATTTAACCAAGAAATTGATATATCAAGTTATCAACCATTGATAATGGATAGCTAAAGCTAGGACTCATCAGAGAAAAATAAAGGAAAGAAGAAAAAGTAATTCAAGGAGACTTCCCGTCATACAGAGTAGTTTCCAAGCAAATAGTTCACGATGGATCACTGCTTCTCTGCCCTTCGTGCAGGCTTATTGACTAATTTTGAAGGACAGGCTAGACTTTCAACGATTTACTACCATGAGTGGTGTTAAGATTATTATTATTATTATTTTTTACAAAATTTTGTATACAAACTGATATAATATATTATTATTAATTAATAAAAATATAAAAATAATATAATTACTAGAAATAAATTATGTGAACTATGAGATAACTAGTATAATTATACCACAATAATTTTTACCTAATAACTTATAAACTAGTTTCTTAATTAATAGATATCTATCATTTACAACAATCAAACATACAAATTTAACTTTTAATTTGTTTCTCGATTCTTTACAACTCCATGCAATTTAATTTCCAATACAGCATAAATTTATATTTTTCTTTTGAAGAAGTTTAGAATAAATTTGTTGTCACATTATCTGTGCAATAATACATTAAATAATAAATAAAATTATATAATATATTTATGTTGAAAAATTACAATTTTATCAATATATAATTATAGTCACTAAAACGTATATATAACTTGATATTATTGGATGCTTGTGTTGGAGCATATACTTATATTCTACACTTTCTGTACGGTTAGAGAAATTCAGCAATTAATCAGGAGGGCAATGAAGTATAAAACTCATGGAATATGCATTACTAAGCCAAAATTTATATATATATATAATCATAGAGAAAAATAAGCAAAAGGGTTAAAATAGAGTTTAATAGTTACCTTAATGACATGATGGCTGCAGCCAATGAAACACCTGCAACAGAATTGAAATTGGGAAGCTGGGATAGGAAGAGATGGAGAGAACCAAATATTACTATCCAATAAGACTGTCTGATCGGTTTGCAGTGTTTGCAGGCCATCTCCATGAATTTCTTCAAACACTTTCCTCCAGTAACCATGTACACAATATCACACCCAACCTGGACTGTCAATTGCTGAGGAAGTACAATCCATGGACCAAGTTTTGGTCCAAAAGCATGCCTCCCAAGGTCAATATACCGATCAAAACGCGTTCCAGGAACACATTCATGCAGTTGGATCATCTGCCACATGGTGTTCAAAGTCATGCACCAAGATAATACCAACACCATGGTTCCTGGCCCCCTGAAAGGGGAGAAGAATTAGCCAACTAGTGAAGAGTTTTAAGGTTTTGTTGAGTTGAGTTTCAGGATTTCAGCACATGTATACATAAATATATATATATATATACATACCATCCTAAGTAAGCCATAGCATAGGGCAGGCTGAGAACCCCTGCGCCTATCATGGCTGTTACTGTGTGGAAAGTTGAGTACCACCATTTGGCACTACGAGAGGAATCTTCCTCGCTAAATTTTTCGTTGGATTCAATTTCCTGTTAAAGTTTAGAGCGATAAAGAAGCCAGATATAAACAAGAAACTAAGTAAGATAAAGTTGATAAAGAGGTCGTAATCTTACCCTTAGGGGAGGAGAATTAGCTGAAATCATTTTTGAGGTTAAGAACCGAAACCACTTGAATGCGTGAGTTATGTTATCATCATCAAGCATATATAGTGGGTGTTGATGACTCAAATGTTTGATGGAATAAAGGTAATTAGAAAATGATATTTACTTTAGTTGGCCCATTAATTGACCCTTTTCCTTTACTTAGCTTCCTTCAATACTTTTATCTCTTAGACAAACGGAATCAAAATTTGGAAGTAGTAATTAGAAAATGATATTTACTTTAGTTAGCCATTTCCTTTAATTAACGCTTTTACTTTTTGTTAGCTTCCTTCAATGCTATTATCTCTTTTAGACATTCAAATACAAATTGGAAAGTAGTAAAGTAAAAATTTGCATGGAAATAGCAAATCATTTTATTTATATGGACATGTGATATTAGCCCACCATCAGCATAGTAGGTGAAGATGTGGACAGTCCTCTCTTTTTTCCTGTCTTTTTTTTTTTCGTTCTTTTCTTCTTCCATTTTTCCTAGATAAAGAAACTTCAGTTCATTGCACCCAGGGATCCTCCTTTGCATATGCAGGTGATTTTATTGGTGTAACTACGATTTTTAATAAACAATTATGTTATTTACATATCAAATTCTGATTAATGATATAATTTTTTATATTTTCAAGGTATTAAACCTTTTAACTATCTACTAAATAAGATGTTATTTGTGATCAAAATTACTGTATATTTATTTAAAACAATTAATTATTATAAAATTAATGCAAATAAAACAATAAAATGTTAGTTTAAAATGGATGACACTGTATTTTATAGATAATTTTCTCCTTTTCTTCTTTTAATGGAAGGAAATTGTTGACAATCGTGAATCTTTGTGAAAATTGAACCAATGATGGAATCATTTTTTTCGCTGGTGATACGTGTCCGTCACTAAATCATTGCACATCAACTAGTGTAATCCAGCAGCTTAATATTATCCTTTGATAATGCTGGATCTACAACAATAACAGTCGGATTTCAATACTAATAATAAGTTAATTTATAAATATAATAAATAAACTATTAAATAATGATTATAAAATTAAAATCAATCTTACAAAACTTACGATAGAGGTTTACACGAGTACAATATCTTAAAACAGTATTTCTTTTTTTCCTGAATTACTTGAAGGACAACAGAATCTGTCTTCCATAATTCAACTATAAATTCTTCTGAGTTAAGTAATAAAACTCAGAAGTTTGATAAAATACATTATTTTCTTCTTTCAGACAGAGTATTGCTTTAAAAAAAATCGTCTTTTTACTTAATACGTATTACTTTCTTTTATAGACAAAATAATCAAGAGATATAACTCTTGGTAAAGTTATAATTATTCATAAAAAATTATAACTCTTGGTAAAATTATAATTGTTCATAAAAAATTATAACTTTATGGAAAGATACAACGTTTCTTGAAAAAAATGCAATGTTTGGTTTAAACATATAAAGTTGCAATATTTTTAAAAAATTATAATCTTTGAAAAAAAAATAAAATATATATATTTAAAATATTAGCTATCCAAGTAAGCCAACTCGAACCCCAGAGCTCCAAGGCCCAAGACCCAATCTTTGACGTTTAATACATATATATAGAGCTGTCAAACGGGCCGGGCCGGGCTAGATCGGGCCGGGCCATTACGGGTTGATATTTTAAACGGGCCGGGCCGGGCTAGCCCGTTTAATAAACGGGCTGAAAATCTCAACCCTAACCCAACCCACCGGGTTGACGGGTTAAACGGGCTAACCCGTT
>JAVXUL010000012.1:11719687-11749035 GCA_035590515.1 Trichilia minutiflora | reverse complement strand
GAAGCCCAACATAAGCCCAAGTCTTCAATTTGTGGGTCTTCACTTGTGTCTTCAGTGTGGTCTTTTTCATAAGAACCCTTGGGGTTTTTATCAACAAAGCCCTTAGTATTAAATATCTTTAATTTTGATTTGTATATTTTGGGTAATTACATTGTGTCCGAGAAGAAGTTGTAAAGTTGTAAAATTGACGATATTGGATTCTCTGCGGCGCCTGAGGACGTAGGTATTTATATCGAACCTCATTAAATTTTGTGTTTTGTCTATTTGTGCCATTTATTTGCTTTAAATTATATTTAATTAGCTAATAGATTACTTGTGGTTATTGTTTGGGATTTTCATATGATTTCTAAGTTAAGGAATTCCATATTTCCGTTGTGTTAGCAACAAGTAGTAGGATCTTAAGTGTCCAACAAGTAGTAGTAGAGCTTGTTTGGGCACAACAGATACTACTAATGGATTTGCAATAATGGGGGCTTGCATTGAGCCTACCTACTATTTAGAAGAACGGAGTATAAGGTTTCTCATACAAACTGTGACCTACAACATTATGATCAATGCTTTTTCCTTATGGTAAGATCGATAATTATACCAGCTACAACATGAGCTCAATAATCTACACAACATAGTTTAAGACCTGAATAATGGTTGACAGTGATCGAATCAATTTTTCTCAATATTTTAGAGATGTGAACTGTAACCTGAATTCCATAAGTAGATTGTTTAACATCAATGTGAATAAAGGTAACAAGATACACTAGCAAATAAAATTTCCATGATCAAATTCTGTTTCCATCTGTTTAATATTGTTATCCCAGAGTCATCTAGAATAGAATACGTTACTGGATGTTAATGAAACAAAGAAATAATAAATAAACCAATGTAAAAATAAAAATGATTAACTGAAATCAAACACTTCAAAATCTAGAATAGTCTGAGTGCTGAAACTCTGTTCAACCCACATTGATGGAGCAAGACGGCTGCAGAAAGCATAGTTACTCCTCAAATACCGAAAAACACTCCCATCTTGAACATTAAAAATTCCTATGTCTCTGCCTCCTCCTTGGCATTTATGAAAATAAGAGGTTCGACAATCATCCGTGAAGTATATGCAATTTGGTTTGCAAATTGGAGAGTCAAATACTTGGATAGATTGCGAAGAATTGTGACCCAAAAACAAAGCTCAGTTTCCAAAATCGTCAACCTCCACCCATGATATGGTGGTTAAGTCTACCTTGAAAACCTAACAATCATAAGTTCCATAGACATTATTGTGGTCTCTATAACCTTTCTTGATTGACCACCAATAATTCCCCATCTGACTCTACCAAATATGTTAGCTCCAAATAGTATCTTCGATAAGCTCCCCTGGCATGTGTGCAACTAGTTCGGCAACAGTGGGATTCCTATTATCACTACTTAAATCACAAATCATCATCGGCCCTTACAATTTATAGCATAAAACTTACCTTTGTCATAGAAAACTGTTTTTTTAATGAAAAATAAAAGTAAAAAAAATAATTTGGAATTGAATCTGCATATTTTTTTAGATAAGAAAAACTCTTACACTCAACCATCACCGAGATGTCCAACCGAGCACAGGATCAACGCACCCCTTGGAGATAGGACTTCACCGATCACCTGACAGCTATCCTATATCACAGGGTACGTGTACAGGGATCACACATGGTGGTACCAAATACAGGATAAAATCCTGACCTAATCCCCTAGACACTTCGTAGGGAGATGCCTAAAGTGGGAATCGAACTTGAGAACTTTTCTACATAATATTTATTCTTAACACATCTATTTATATATACAAAATATAATAAAATAATTTAAAATACGTTCAATCCCTAATATTATATAATCACTCTTATTTTAATGAAACCAAATAAATCTTTTCAATAAACCCATTCTATTACAATTTATCTTAAATTCCAACATAAATTTATTACTATTTTCGTCATAAAAAATAACTCTAATAAGATAATATTAAATAATGAATCTATGTTTAAATTATCTCTAACATTCCTTCTCTTAATTTAAATATGGTGTTGAAATTTTGTTTAAGTGTTAGAGTACTTCTCTCCTGCTAATAATTTTTGATGCACCTCTTATCAGTTGTTGATGCACATCTCATCAACTTCTTGATATTGAATATATTGAAACACTTCTCTTTAATTATTGACACACTTCTCATCAACTTTCAATTTGAGCACTTCTTTCTAAAAGTTTCTTAGTAGACATCTCACCAACTAATTCAAAAAAGAATTTCTTCTTCAATCCATTGTCATAAGCCGAGACCTTTTAGATGAGCTTTCATCTTAACAATCCATATTTGATAATTTTCACCATTGAAATTTGGGAGTGAGAGAATAACTGAATTGCTAGCAGCCATGGGAGTTTTAAGTTTTTGCTCACTCAATCTGACAATCCCTCAAGGATCAAATTGAAGGTTGATAAGAAGTGCATCAATAATTGAAGAAAAATGTTTCAACATATTCAATATCAAGGAGTTGATGATATATGCATCAACAACTGATAAGAGATGCATTAAAAATTATTAACAGGAGATAAGTGCTCCATTTTCGGTGAGAGAGAAGTGATCTAACACGTAAAAAAAAGATTTCAACATTATGTTTGAATTAAGAGAAGGAATGTTAGAGATAATTCAAACATGGATGCATGATTTAATATTATCTTATTAGAACTACTTTTTCTGATGAAAATAGCAATAAACTTATGTTGAAATTTAAGATAAGTTGAAGTAGAATAGGCCTCTTGAGAAGATTTATTTGATTTCAATAAAATAGGAGTAGTTGCATAATATTAAGGATTGAGTATATCTTAAGTTATTTTATTATATTTTGTATGTATAAATAGATATGTTAAATATGAATAATACATAAAAAAATTTCAATTCCAAATTATTTTTTTGCTTTTATTTTTCATAAAAAAAACAATAATAACATCAAAATGACACTCATTCCAAGTGTCTACTTTAGTCCAATTTTTTTGACGAGTATAAAATATGCTAATTTTCTTAGGCCCCCATAAATAACCATTACCATCACGATGTCGTTAGCCTCTAATAAATTAGTATGATAGAACAAATTTTTCAAAGAAAATAGAGAAACCTGTATTCCCGAGATCGTTCTCTCAGAATTTAAATGCTAATGGATTTTGAAGTTCAATTTGAACAAGCAAAAAGGGATGCAAAAGAGTTACGGCCAAACCTTGAGGGACGACAAGTGGATGATGTAAAAATTTACAGATGTATCATCAAATATGTCCAAATAATAGATTTGAAAAAATATATCATCTTGTGGGTGATTTAAAATTTTGCAAATGATACAACACTTTTATTAATGAAGGCAAGTGGCTCAATTTATTTTTCTTTTTCAAGGATTAGTGAATTCATTCATAACCATAATTCTTTCTTGGTATCTAAATAAAATTGTTACTGTTATAGATTTATAAATGTATGATGATTCTTAATAATTATACATTTTTATTTCAGAATTATAAGTCTGTTTCTGTGTTACCAAAAACCAAACAAAAAAAAAACAGCCATGGCTTTTTATTTAAATTTTTTCAATCATTAAATTCTTTTGTGACCATATTGCTTGAGTAAAAAGTTTGATGTTTTAAGAATCTATCAAAATTTTTATGGATTTAATCATTAAATTCTATTTTTTCTTTTCTCTTTGTTCAAGTAACAATTAACTTCAGCCGGTGTTAGTGGTGGTGTAGTTAAGTCTAGAGGTGACAAACGAGTCAGATCGGATTGATCCAGTGCATAAAAATAAGATCTTTACATATTAATATATTAGATCAATCTAGGTACATATAATAACAGTATCGAACTAAGTCGAGCTCGATAAAAAATGGCCCAATAGGGCTTATGAAGCACAGGTTCATGTGAGTTGTGTTTGATCGAATTTACGGGTTATGTCAAATTCAGTTCCACAAACCTAAACTTATTTTAATGGTAATTTATTATTATTTTAATTATTATTATTTAATAATAATATCGGATCGAGCTTATCATTGTTTACAGACCTAGTTTAATTGTTCACATACAGGATCGGGTTTGGCATGATCTATCACAATCCTATATTAAACCCAAACATATAACGAATTTGTGGCAAGCCCGATTCGTAAACTTAAACTCTCATTTCAACACGGTCCATTTAGTGGATTGGATTGTGTCAGATTTTTATTATTTATGAACCAGATTGATACTATTTATGTGTCAAACAAATATTAGATTGAATTAACCCAACCTATTTACCATCTCTGATTAAGTCCATTTGTCTAATCCATGTTTTAAATCAGTTTCATAGCTACAGTGGCCATTTTTTGTATGGAGAATTTTGTGAAACCTGTTTTATGTTTCACATGGACTTTTTTTGATTAATTTAGATCAACCTTTTGTTATCTAACCTCATGGCATGGATGTGTATATAGATGGGAGCGTAATCTTAGATTTACTAAATTGATAAATCAATCATGGTATATCATAAATTAATAAAGAACAAAAACTCAAGGACAAATTTGATAATAATCCCAGTTCTACGCCAGTGACAATATTAGATGACCGATGTTTTATAATTATAGCTCGAGACATTTACCTCCTGTGAATAAATTTGTGACGGACATGGTAGTGTGTATGTGTTTGAATAGTAAAACTCAAAGTCCCACATTGACAAAAAGAAGCTTTTGTATATAATATTTATATAACTCCACATCAAGGGAGTTTGGTTGGACAATAAGGCTTAGGTGGGCCTTGTTGGAGCTCCTATATACACCCCACACATATCCATAGATACCCATATCCATATAAATTTTCTCATCAAGTTCTCCATTTAAAAATGTCATCTTTACATCCATTTGATGTATTTTCATTTTATATAAGGCGCAATTGCAATTAACACTCTTATAGATGTTATTTTTGAAACTGGAGAATAAGTGTCAAACTAGTCCAACCCTTCTTTTTGCCGATATCCTTTAGCAACTAAGAGTGCTTTATATTTATAAATTGATCCATTGGCTTTAAGCTTTCTTTTAAAAATCCATTTGTAACCAATTGGTTTATTTTCTGGTGATAAATCAACCAATTCCCAAGTATTATTTTGTAAAATGGATTCCACTTCACTATTAATAACTTCTTTCTATGAACGAGCTTCTAGTGAAGACATAGCTTCTTTATATGTTTGTGGTTCTGCTTCTGCTAGATAACTAACAAAGTCTGGACCAAAACTCTTTGAAATTTTCATCCTTTTTTCTCTTTTAGGTTCCAAGTTCTTATCTTCATTACCTAAAGTAGATGATTTATCAAGAGTATCATTATATACTCTCTTTTTAGAGGATTCTGTCCTCTCTGTTTTATTAGAAAAAATTCCCTCAAAAAATTCAGCATCAATAGATTCAATTATTGTGTTAACATGCATATCTGATGTGTATGATTTAATAATTAAAAATCTATATGCTGCACTATTTTTAACAAAACCTATAAAAACACAGTCTACTGTTTTTTATCCAAATTTAGTCCTCTTAGGCAATGAAATTTGAACCTTTACTAGATAACCCCACACTTTTAAAGTTTTATAAGTAAGTAACAGTCATTTCCATACTTCATAAGAAGACTTATTTGTCTTCTTATGTGGAATACGATTTAATATATAATTTGCAGTTAGTAAGGCTTTACCCCATAAATTATGTGGAAGTCCTGAACTATTTAACATGGAATTAATCATATCTTTTAATGTTTTATTTTTTCTTTCTTCACCTCCATTTTGTTGTAGAGAATAAGGTGCAGTTGTTTGATGTACAATTCCATGTCTTTGACAAAATTCTACAAATGCAATGAACTCATATTCACCACCTCTATCAGACCTTATTACTTTTATTGTTTTATCTAATTGATTTTCAACTTCTGCCTTATATGTTTTAAATATTTTTAAGGCCTCATCTTTGTTGTTAATCAAATAGACATAGCAGAATTTACTGCAATCATCAATAAAAGTAATAAAATAATTTTTTCACCTCTTGTAGGTATAGACTTAAAATCACAAAGATCACTATGAATTAAACCAAGTAATTTATTTCATCTTTCTTGGACAGTTTTAAAACTTTGCCTTGCAAATTTCGATTCAATACACATTTCACATTTAGTTTTTAAATCAACATTACATTTTGGTAACAAACCTAAATGAACCATTCTATATAAACATCTATTATTAACATGTCCTAATCTAGCATGCCATTTATCAAAAGAGTCAACAATCTAAGACAGTATTTTATTATAGATACACAATCGATGGTCAGTGGCATGTCAAAAATTAATGAGAAATCAGAGAAATTTAAGGGACTGTATTTCAAACATTGGCAACAGAAAATACTTTTATGGTTGACAACCATGAACTTGGCTCATGTAGTCAAGGAAGAAGTTTCCAGATTTGATGATGGACCTCTGACAGAGAAGAATATGATGACTATAGAGGCCTGGCAGCAGTCTGATTTTCTGTTCAGAAACTATATCCTGAACAGGTTGGATGACACTCTGTATGATATTTATTCAGAATATTCTACTGCAAAAAAATGTATGGGAGCTACTTGAGAAATAATATAAAACAGAAGATGTAGGAGTCAAGAAATTCGTCATTGTCAAATTTCTTAAGTACAAGATGATTGACAACAAAACAGTGGTCAAATAAGTTCAAGAACTATATATTCTCATACATGAGTTACACTTAGAAAGCTGTTCAATTAATGAACATTTTCAGGTCGGTGCCATAATAGAGAAGTTACCTCTCTCTTAGAAGGATTTCAAGATATATCTAAAACATAAAAGAAGGGAGATGACTATAGAGGACTTGATACTGAGGTTGCGTATTGAGGAGGATCACAGAAAAGGGGATAAGGTTGATACAAATCTTATGAAAAGTAAGGCCAACATGATTGAAAATGGGTCTTCAAAGATGAAAAACCAGAAGCAGAAAGGTCACAAAATAGCAGAAAAGAAAAGGCCTAATCCACATGCACCAAAGAATAAAACTCAAATAAAAGAACACATAATTTAATCCATTTCTATGATAGTGGTGTGTTGACTAATGATGACATAGGGTATGCTTTGCATTTAATGATACTAATATAAATATAGTATCACCTATATGATAGTAAATATGAGGTCGCATTTATGAGAATGAAATGGTTAAATTCTCTAGAGCTATCATGAATATCGGAAAATATTCAGGAGCAAAATGAACTAAAACGTATAAAGTGCAGTGTTTAAAAGATATGTTATAAGTGTGCTATATTGTCTTGATTTATTAAAATAAAGTGAATAGTTCAAGAAGTTACTTCTAGTGCATCGCTAAGTTCATCCATGTAACCCTCTATCATATGTTCTGGAAAATTGATTTTAATTTTATAGTCATTATTTAATAGTTTATTTACTATATTTATAAATTTGTTTATTATGAGTATTGAATCTCGATTGTGATTGTTGTAGTTCCAATAATTTAAGACAGTATTTCTTCCCTTTTCGAATTGTTTGAAGAACAATGAAATCTAGTTTTTAGGATTCACTTATCAATTTTTCTGAGGTTAAGTAATAAAAATCAGAAGTCTGATAAAGTATAAGAATTTTCTATATTGTAGAATATTATTGTATTCTTTTTATCTACCGAATTATTGAGTTAAATTTATTTTATTAATAATAGTATGAGGTTAATTATTGTAGTTCCAACAAATAAAAGATCAAAGTTTCCAGGAATAATGATTAAAGGGGGGAGTGCTAATGGGTAAGGGTCTTATTGCTAATTTTCCTCTGTGAAGCACCAAGCACGTTACCTTAGTTAGATTTGAAGAGTGTCTTAGCACATCCGATACACCATGCTAGTAGTTTATCGGATTTATCATTTTGTATCATTTAATTTTTCGTCAGATTAAGAAGATGGAGGTATATTTCATCTTTGTATTTTAAAAAATGTGGTGGACTCCACCTTTTTGTTATTTGGGTCTCGTTAGAAAAAGAGATGGCGAAATGATTGGTCCGACATACTATATCAGTGTTATATCGAATGTAACTAAGATTTCTTCTAAACTTAAGATCGAACGGTGATTTTAAATGTATAAATTATATTGTATATAATAGAGAAGATTTAAATTAATTATTAAGATAATTATTATGATAACTATATATCACTTTGCCTTGATCTTGTGTAAGCATCATTGTCATATATATTTTTTAACAGAAAGCCCAGTTGTAGTAAAAGATCAAGAGAACGATTTTCGGGAAGTTAAGTTGATTTAGCCTTTTATTATAAAAACAAAATATCAATAAAATCATTTCTCTTGCACTAATTTAGAGAAACCTCTTATTTTATTTTTGTATATAAAATGTGATAGATTTTAGAATTTAGATGCTTCAAATTTAGAAAAAGTAAAAAAAAATGAAGATACCGTCGTTATGTATACGTCACCATGATAAGATGGATCATGGCATTTAACGACCGTAATAAATACATCACAACTTTTCCAATTTCAGTTTTCCAAATTTTGCACTAAAGTTGTTAAATTCCTCATTTATGATAATTATTACAACACAATCACAACTATTCTCTCCACCTCAAGTCCAAAACAAAAGAATAACGATGTTTCCGAATCCCTACCATTACTTTTTCAAAACCCATCAACATTCTCCCAAAATGCCACATCTAAAACTACTCGCAAGTCGTGGTATTTTCAGCCAAGCTCCGACAATAGTTCAGGCTCTTCCTTTATGCATATCTCCATCTCCATGCAAAAACACTCGTTTCTATTTTAAAACAATTGGCATTTATTCATTGTGCAACAACTTCAGAATTAAACGTTCTGTAAAATGCATCTAAACAATATCGATATCCAGGCAAAGTGACCATAGAGATTCATGTAAAAGACATAAAGTAATTCAGAAACTGATAATTTATAATGTTTCAATTTACACAACAATTTACGCTTAGATGTAAAGCTAACATCCTTAACCATGCTCCAAAGAAAAATTGTATCGTCTAGCATCACGCCATAATTATCATATTTATTATTGTATCTTCTAGCATCAAACCATAATTATCATATTTATTTTGGGGTAATTAACATTCATAAAGGCAGACTGCTGATCCTTGGAGGATCCCTAAGGTATGATAAATTAACTTACAATGACAACAATCCATTTCTTGATAAGTTACAGGTATTTTAACTCATAAAACCTCCTCCCTGCATGTTGGGAGGCCCTTGTGATGAAACTTGACCCTGAGGAACTAATTGTGTGCGTCCTGGACCTTGAACATAACCTTGAGTCATTCCTGAACCAACCATCTGTTGTGGCTGCTGCTGCTGCAGTTGGGGTAGTTGCTGCTGTTGCTGCAGTTGTGGCAACTGTTGCTGTTGTTGAAGCTGCGATAGTTGCTGTTGTTGCAGTTGAGGTAGTGACTGCTGTTGCAGCTGTGGAATCTGCTGTTGAAGTTGTGGAAGCTGTTGTTGTTGTTGCAACTGTGGAAGTGGCTGCTGCTGTTGCAGCTGTGGAAGTTGTGGCTGCTGCTGCTGTAACTGTGGAATCTGTAGGTGTTGCAACTGTGATTGCATCTGCTGCTGTTGCTGTTGCTGTTGCTGCTGCTGCTGTTGCTGCTGGCTGGATATTTGAGGTTTGAACACAACCATATCCTGGTTAACCAACCGAGATTATTATTCAAATGCATAATTCATAATAAAAAATTACAGGTTTGAATATCTGCTAGGAAATATAGAAAGCATTAAAGGGAACATCAATAGTGAAAGCATTTTGTAATGGTAAAGCTCCAACAGAAAGGAATTTCCATTTTGGACCAAACAAAACCTTATTATAAATCAGATTCATATATTCACAAAAATCTCACCCCGGGGAAAAGCATTCCTATCAAACGGCAGGCTTTGTCAGAAACAGAGAGCAGCAGCGTCTGTGATGGTAATTGGATGACTGCACACTAAAGAATGAGATGGCAAACCAAACATCAAATACCCCTTCAAATAATTTAACAATCAAAAACACTAGATAAAACATTGCATAAAGCAATTTATGTTGATATATATATAGTTACTGGAAGCTCTGTATTTGCTTAACCATCAGGTAATATCCAATACCCAGAAAGCATCAACATATTGTCTACAAGAATCTAATAATATGAAATCCTAATGTGAAAGCCTTCAAAATTCTAGATGTTATATGTTGTAAAATATGAAGAAAATCATATATTTCTTATTATTTCATACAGACTAACTACATGTATATATAAAACCAAATAAACACAAATAAGGAAAGAGTTTGATTCGCTAAGTAAGGCCAATCTAATCTTAACATAAATATATATATATATATATATATATTTCTAATACTCCTACTCAAGCTAGTGCATACATATCATAAGCACCTAACTTATTACAGATATATTTCGAGCTACTTATTTGATCCAAATGGCACAATGGAATGATTCTTGACTTGGCAAACAAGTCTCAAAATGATGGGCGGAATTGCTTGGAGTTTCTTCACCGTCTTCTCCTGAATTGAACGAGAGTCTCGTAATGACGTGCTAAATTGCTCGGAGTTTGTTTGCCATCTTCTTTATAGTTGAATGAGAGTCTCAGAACTACATGCTGAATTGCTCGAAATTTATTCATTCTTCTTCTGAGTTGAATAAGAGTTTGATGGCTAGAAATCCACAACCCAACAATCTAAATGTAGACTCGAAATTGCACCCATAAATAGCAAACCCGATAAGGAAATGAATTTGGACCCAAAACTGCTTCTAACCCGCAACCTACTTGACCCGAAACTCAGCTACCCTATTATGATTTGAACCTACAATCTAATATAAAAGAGACAAAATATAGCTGTGATGGTGAAATTCAGTTACCTGATTATACAGTTATGATAATCAAATCTAGAAGAACTCAGGCCAAAAACTTTATTGGTAGTGACAGATTGTCGGTAGTTGCAATGGTTGGTCGAAAAAATTTGAAAGAGAGTTGCATATATGCAGGAATTCAGTTCTCGATTCCGGCAAATGGCAAGGCAATCAACAATGCAACTTGGTTAGAAATGAAACCTGACAGATTCTAAGTGGAATGCAGTCGGTGGTGTTCAGTAACGTGCTTTTTTTGGGTGTTGAACAAAAGGTGTCTGCATTCGATCTCTGTGATCTCTTCTTGGCAACGGTCCAGCGGAAACCAACGGTGAAGAATGGTTGGGGTTTGGTTACCATCTTCGTCTGAGTGGATTGGAGTACTTGGTGCTCAAGAATGCGCTTTTCCTAACGTTGAACGAATGGTGGAGGCATTCGGCTCCTGTGATCTCTTCCTGGAGGTGGTCTGGTGAAAATCAACAGTAAAGAACAGTCGGGGTTTGGTTGCCATCTTCATTAGAGGGGATTGGAGGTCTCCAATCTACAGATGATGGCGGTGACGGCGGCAGCAAACTAGCACCTAGTGTTTTCTGATTTTTTGGGAAAAAATAATAACTAAATTTTGCTAACTTTGACAGCCTTAACAAAAAGAGGAAAATTAAATTAATCCTATTCTCTGTAACTGTTCTAAAGACGGCACATTATTGCATAAAAGCAATTAACCATAACTCGACTCTCAAACCTGCTCTGATACCATGTAAAATATAAAAAAATTTCTATATTTCTTAGTATTTGATACAGACTAGCTACATGTATATATAGAACCAAATAAACACAAATAAGGAAAGAGTTTGCTATCTAATCTTAACATCTATACGTATATTGCTAACATATCCCTTTCCAATAAGTCAACATCACAAGTGCATGTGTATTTAAAACCACCAATCAAGGCAAAATAAGTTCACACATAACAATAATTTACTGAAAGGATAATCCCTGCAGACTTCCTCAATCCTTGTATATCTGAGCATTCAATATATTTGCCAAAAGTAAATCTAAGAATCCAAAAGAATTCGAATTTCCTTTTCCATTCTATACAAAAGTATTCCCAAGTTGATTTTAACAGATTCGCAAATCGTACCAAGTCTAGAGTTTACGTAAAGTAATGGGTGATTTTCAAAGGTTAATAACTTCAACAATAAATTAACCCCATAAAAAATGGGTAAAGTAGTTTAAGAAACAAGTTGAGGTACCTCATTCAAGTTAGCTAAATGGGTGACGAGACTAAAATGTGTGAAAAGAAAAGCACCCTTGAATCCTAACCACTCATCTGACAAAGGCTTGTTAGTTCCACTAAAAATATGCAATATTATCCATGACTGATGAGGTAAAATCTAAAAGAATGGCTGTTGATAGAACAGTACAAACAAGACAACCTAATAAATGTGCTTAGTTCAGAATAGCATAAAGAAAAGGTATAAAAAACTTCACGCCGAGAATTGAGATTTATCAAGCCATAGCAGATACCATACAAGAACTCTTAGTTCTATGCAACAAAACCAATCAATTCTTTTTCCTTTCTAAATTTCACCTTGAGGAAGACCGAAGACAATGAAATAAATAAAATGTGACTGGGAATAAGGAGTAGTACGGGCATGTCTACTTATTTGTATCAAGAAATACCATACGTCTGCAAGTAAAGACCTACTCCTTTTTAAGCCATTGCTACAACATGATCTGTCACATTCATTCTCACCTCACTAAAATCAAGTTTCTGGAGTAGCATAGTTGGTAATTATAATTGTATACCTAGCTTTATAAAATTGACACAAATGCTGAATAATGAAAGAAAGCTAACAGAATCAAGAATCAATTTTTGACAAAATATTGGGTCAAATTGATAAGTGTTATTGTACATCACCTCAAAGGATAAACCTTCAGATTGAAAATATATTAATAAATAACTTCAAATAAACAAGGCTTCAGTTTACTTACAAGCTTCTTTTCTTGCAGCTGTCCAAGAAACCCATGCTGATTCATTGCCCGAAAAACTAGAAAATCTGCCTTTCCAACATATTGCCTGATCATTAAATAAATGAAATTGACAATGCTTAATATACCCATATCCAGCAAGATAAAAAAAGCAAGAAATTTTAATAGGTGACAAAATTTTCCACTATGCCAAAATTACTTGTTATTCATGTGGTCCTGAGATATAAGGCGAACTATTTGCATGGTTACTGGCCAGTTAGCTGCAAGCCTGAGAAGAGAAGAAAAGAAATCAGACAATAGGATAGTTCAAGTTCAACTAGAATAGATAAGACCTACAGAATAAATGAAAAAAAAAGATTTAGCGCAAAAGATTGAAAACATTTGCGTGTATGCACGCCAGAAATGCAAATCCAACTTTCAATTTCAATGGTCAATTATTGTGCAGGAAAGAAGACAATATTGTGACATTCATTCAAGATCACATCACAACTTGAAATTCAAGATACGTACTATAATACCTAATTGCTATAATATATATATATATATATATCAAAGATTGGCCCAGAAGAATGTTAATGCATGTTACTGCTAATCTTCAATCATTGAATGAGCTACAAAATTAACAAAGTAAGATGTTTTCAATGCAAGCCTGCCTAGCCATTAAAAATAACCCAGCATCAGTAGGTTTGGGTCGAATTTCACAGAGCAACCTGTAAATGAGTTCTTTAGAACCACATTAAATGCTATTTTCCTTCTTAAGAGAAATTTCTTAGGGATAAGATTCCGATGCTGGCAACCAGAGTTTAGTTGAATATCTGTTTTAAACAATATTTTATTAGTTAAAGACATGATTTTAAAACACATTTTATAAGATTTAACAACATCAACAGTCATGTCGAATTTGTTTGGGCAAGCATCTTCACAACTTTCTGGGTTTGGATCTTGAGGAATTTTCAACCTATTCCCCCCCAGCCGTAGTTCCAGCACGAGTTAAATCCTTGGCAAGACACTTACGGCAAATATACTATTTCTGAAAACAAAAGGATGATTCCTTCTGAGGGGAGGTAAACGATCCTTGCACTGGTGACTCCAGAGACAGTAATCATATCCGCCAATGAACATTTCACTATCTTATAGGCTGAAATTAAACCCAACTTAAAAAAAGAGATGATAGTTCAAAGCATCTTCAAGTATATGTAACTCTTTAACTTCTATGAAATCAACAAGTCTAAACTCACTTCAACATCAAAGTATATATATAATGAAAAAAAGGGATGATAGTTCAAAGCGTCTTCAAGTTTTGATACACTCCCTAGAGTTTTTAAACTTTTAAGAAGAGATTAAAAATAACTCCTATAACTTACGTCTCAGAAGCTGATGAATTCCTGTAACCCTGCCATAACAAGATAAAAAATCAGGTTAAGTGTTCAGATCAATCATATAGTATATGAGATGGTTACAAAGTAAAAGTTGGGACTGAAATGGCAGAAGGCATCATAAACATTGAACATTAAACAAAATTAAGATAAAAAGTAAATGTGTTCATATATGAGCAACAAATTATCAGGTGCTTGAGAACATACTTCCAGTTTGGTGATAAAGACAGGCTGCCCTTGTCTCTGTCCGGATAAATTTCCCTGCAAGCAGTTTGACCATAAAAAAATCAATGAATTCCAATAACGTTATCAATATTAGAGTCAACCACTCTCAGAACTTTTGTTTATCCTACTGAATCCAAAAATGCAAGAATGCAAAGACAATCTAGAACTTTACGGAGGTAGTACTCACCTTTAAGGATAATAATATCCAAGTTATTTTCTTAAGGGTTATAGAAAACCTAAAGAAAATTCTCAGAGTCTTGATTCTAAACTTTTACCACATGCATACATTACAGCACTGTTTTCAGACCACTGGATTAATCAGCTTTGAGTGGCTAAGATTGCATTTCTCATTGCATCAATTACAGTGCATTAATTACACATTAGATTAATCTAAACTATAGAGAGTATATTGATCCAATAGCTGAAAAATGTTTGACAATTTGTTTAAAAAATGTGAAGCCACAGATCTTTCCCCATATATATAGGGTGAAAACTTCTAGCCAAAAGATTAGTAAGTTCCCTTTGGCATTCATCTCAAGTGATAAAAATTATGGTAAAGCCTGCACACAGTTAGTAGGTATTATATCACACTAATTATAATAGTGAAAAGCAAAAGTAAGAAATTTAATAGGAGGCAACAACAGAAGATGAATTAGGAAGCATGCAAAAGGAAAAAAAAATGGTGATTCAAAACTTCTAAATCAGCTGTCGCTGTTTGCTAGATTGATCAATTTTTAATTTAATTTTAGCAAGCTTTCAAATAAATGACATATTTGGTAACCTTCCACACTTTGACATATTTAATTCAAAACGGTCATCTGTAGTTTTCATATTTCATAAAGGAAGTACTAAGTACTTGACTAACCTCCCACACTTTGACATATTTGGATTGTGACGGCTGCAAAGAACTTGATGTCTGTTGTGACAATGGTATATTAGCAGCTGTATTGTTGTTCACACCAAGTGACTGCATTCCAGATTGCGCATGTTGAGGCATTCCGGGGGTAGGAATCATTGTTCCTGTTGCAGAAGAGACACCTGATTGACCAAGACCGCTCATTATGTTCTGATTCATGCCAATTCCACTTTGTACCATTTGTCCTCCCGAATGATTTCCTTGGCTCATGCCAGGTACTGATGGACCCACACTAGCACCTCCTTGAAGAGCACCCAGTGGTTGTGAAATACCAAGGTTTGGATTTCCAGGCATATTGGTAGTTGTAGAAGTGAATGAATTAAGACCTGCATTTTGTGGAACCTGTGAAGGTCCTGTAAGAGTCCCTGACCCAGTAATGGAAGTGATACCCGATTGCCCAGATGAAAATACATTTTGAGCAGCAGGCACAGATGATGCCATTCCACTGGATATCATATTTGACATATGCATGGCCATAGGAGTTGGACCCATTGATTGAAGTCCAATAGAAGTGCCACCAGTTAGGGCTGCAGAGTGCATCACCTGTCGCGCTTGAGAAAGGTTGTTCAGTATGTTTACATTTGCTGCAGGAGGCACAGAACGTAAGGGCTGCGACATGCCACTGACATTAGGTTTTACTTCTGGCACACTGTCACCACTTGTGATCATCTCCTGAGAAGTAGAAGATGGCGAAGAAGTTTGCAAGCTTGGGACTCCTTGAGAAGCAGGACGGCCAACAGATGGCATGTGCGGAAACGTGGGTCCATTGAGCATGGATGTTACAGTGCTTGGTTCCTGAACAATAAAATTACGAGATTGACCACTAAAACCTTCCATCTCCTTAAAACTATAACAGCTATAACAAATATTTTCCATATACAAACAAGAGAATGAGGACCATATGCATAACTTACAACTTTAACAGTAGCCGTGGGAGCATTTCCCACAGAAATCGGAGGTCTGTTCATCATAGATCCATTCACTGAAAATCACAGCAGTAACCTTTGAGTTGAGTAGTCACAAAGAATTAAGCAAAGAGACATAATAACTCTGTAAATGATGATGGTTGAGCAATTATCAAACAAAGATCTCTTTCTTGCTCCATGGCTTATTCTAATACATCCAAATGAAATAATATACATCAGCTAAAATGTTTACTGATAGCAAAAGAAGTTATTCTCATACATCATAACATTCTAACTTCAAAACAACAAAAAATAAGCATCCTATTATAGTTATTAAATGCATTACCGAATGCATGAATCTTACAAAAATAGCATTCCTTTAGAAATCATAAAGCAAAGTGGTTTGTGCCAGCAATTCTGATATTGGAATAAACATATAGAACAATTTGAAAAACAAAAGTTCAAGAGTGAAGTAACTATACAACCAGGCAATGCAACTACTCTGCACTGGTAAATTACATCAAGTGGCATTCAATATTTGAGGTTTGAGAAAACATTTTAAGAATATTAGATTTTCCAAGTGATCAGCAACCAGATGCCGAATTATTTGATTCATGTGTAATTTTTTTCATTCTTATACACAAAACAAAGTTGCAATGTTTTTCTTTTTTTTTTTTTTGGGTGGTGTGGGGTAGTGGAGTGGAAGTACAGGGGAGGAGGTGCTGAAATTACTAGGCCTTACAAATTCAACTGATCACAACCAAAGGTGAACATTTATTGAAAGATCGCTGTGATAAATGACCAGAATCATAGGAAAAACAACCTGATGGAATGGAAGTTGGAGTTGGCCCTGTAACAGAAGTAACAGGAGCTATGTCCATTTTCACAGTATTCTGACTTGGAGCCAAATTAGGAACTCCAGGACGACTAAGAGCAGTACGAGCCTCCATAAAATTCTCCGAGATCAGAAGGAGAAATTGAGGATTTTTACTATTGTCAACTGGTGGATCTGCTGCCCGGGGGTTGCGCTTTCCCTGAATTGAGAACTCATGCAATCAGTAGCAAGCCTGGCTCCACTGGGCACAGAAATGATAATCTCTTATTTTTTATACAAATGAAACAATCCAGCACAACATGTGTTCAAATTTCTGGACAGTTTTATTCATTCATTTATTTGTTTATGTATCTTAGTTACTTTTTCAGTCTCTGCATTTTAAAGTCAAATTTAAGATCTGGCAAGTGTTTTCTTTTCTATGAAATCAAGCTAGCAAGGAGTAAAACAGAAATTCCATCATATTTCTTGCAGTTCATTTCAAAACCTGCATCCAGAAAAATATTGACCTCAAGAATGGCATAAACAAAGAGAGGTCTAGCTCAGATGCTAATTAAGTTTGTATATGATTTTGCAACCTAAATATCATCCTCACCGCATTGTAGATAGCTTTAAGTTTTGGAAGTTGTTTCGTACATATGACAGATAAAGACACAGAGCACTGCAATGAAAAGGTTAAAGTCAGTCATCTGATAATTGCAAATCTCATAGGATATAGATTCATTACAACTAATATAAAGATGAACTGCAGTGTACAAGTACCTGAGCAAATGATTTAGCCACCGTCTCTGCATCAGATAGACGATTTTCAGACTGTGCTTCAATAATTTCACTCTGTTCCAAATTCTGCATTTGCAGTCGATAAACTGGTGTTGGCAAGGGGTAAGGATTAGTTGCAGCAACAAGAATGCAATGCCTTTGACCATCCACATTTTGTTGATTTTGGCTTCCATTTGGTGCCAGAGGAAACATCTGAATGATGAATCATTTAAAAGGTAAAATAGTTAAGGTTCAGCATAACAGGCAAGCAGCATAAGTTATGAGCATAAGTAACTTCCATTTGACAGATAGGAATGGAAAAAGTCATTGCAGAAAAAAGAAAAAAAGAAAACTTAACTAAAAGAGTTGGCTTTTATTAAATGTGACAACGGGTCCAAATTCTTCACATGGGCCAACATGCAATCATGCTATACCCAAGAATTCCATTTAAAGGCACATGCACACAGGTTTTTTGGATAAAAAATAAGTTTTCTTTAGCAGATGGAATAATGGTTTGAACTTAAGCATCATTAAGTATCCCTTTCAAGTTCAATGCACAAAGAAAATTCAATATTCAGTAAGTTATCTCTACATTTCTTTAACATTTTTATCTAGAAGAAGAAATGATGATGAAACAGACTGTAAAACAATTATAAAGAAGGAAGCACCAAGAGAAAAAATAACTCCTCAATAGAAACAGTATATATCAAAACCTGAAAACAAGAATCAAACATAAAATACAATAAGACAAGAAAATGTAGATAAGCAGTTCACACCATTAGAGCTTCAGAAAGCCCTTCTGCAATAGCAGCATCATTGAAACCACCACCGGAAAAAGGTATTGCTGATAGCCAATCTAAAAAGATATCAACATCTTTTGTCCACCCACTTCTCTGTACCAAACAAGCTGCAAAATGAAGTCAGACATAGAATGGATTTTTCTTTGTCAGACAAAACCGGCCACAATGAACAATCATATGTCATCATGTATTGTTCCTCAGAAAGTAGTTTCAAAATAAAATGCAATAAAACATAAATCAATAAATGATTGATATAAAATGAAGTAAGAAGATTTAGCAAAGCACATACCACAGTAGTTTCCATGAGTATTAAAGGTGACCAATGACAGCTCAACACCAGAGGTAGAGGCCTTCTGTATTTTAAGGAGAAAAATATAATGTAAAGGCGAAAATAGCATGTATACTGGAAAAAAGTAGGAGGCAGCAATAGCAAGATGGACAGCTTAAGCCTAATGAAGTTCAACCTCACTATGTGCCATCGAAATCTCAGATTTAATAAAGAAAATTTAGAAAAAAAACTAACAGAAACAGAAAGTTAACCCTGGAAAAAGTTCACATCTCTCGATCCACCATAAGCATATACATATACATATAAGATGCATGCATATAGTGCATGGATTGAAAGAAGAGACTTCATTTATGTACATGTGTGGAAGCCTCCTCTTCAAACAATGAAAAATTGATGAACATCCTTTTAAACAACACATAGACTCTATTTTTTTTTTTTAAAAGTAAATCTACAGACTCTTTAATACAACAAAACATATCTAAAATATTCAGGAAAGTAGCTTGTACTACTAAAACAGGGAGTATCCCAAAGCTCTAAGTTAAAGACATTTAAGAATATTTTCAAAATTTCAGCTTGCATAAACATTATAGACTCAAAAGTTTATTGCAAAATAAGTAACGACTGCATCAAACAGTTTAAGCCCTTACAAATAAAAATAAAACCTCAGTGTTGATAGCAATTGTCTTGAAATAATGGTATTTTACATACCATCAATCAATTACCAACAAACAGGGGTTATTCAATTTCTTCATTTTTAGTAAAAGAAGGTAAAAAAAAAAAAAAAGATTCTTCATTTCTTTTCAAAAGTTTTTAACACAGGGAAAAGAAGCACCGATTGCATCATTTTTTAGCAGAACCACTAGGCTAAAGCTCAGCCAAATAGCATGGTATCTTTTAGTAAGAATAGACCAACTACAATTCCTAATTGAAAATAAAAGTGTGCAGATTTTATTTTAAAAAGAAAAACATCTTCCGATAACTTTGCCTTAGTAATAAGACATTACCTGCCCAGCCAACTCATTACCACAGAAACACCTGTACAAACCCAAAAATTAATTACAACAAGCTTAAATATATAAAAGTACCTAAACGCATAGGCCAGAGAACAGTAAAATATATAAACTAATAAAATCCCATATGGCCACAATTTCTAACATGCAGATAAATCATACATCAAAATGGAAAAAATCCCAGATTAGGACCCCTTATCTTGATGGATTGAAGTTTTAATAGCTTAAACTTCATTTGAAAAATCAATCAATATTAAAGTGGTCTCTATTTTCTTCTCAAAATGACAACATCAAGTGCAAACAAGAACATAGCTAACTTGATCCATCTCACTGTTACAAATACCAGCTGCTGCTTTAGAAATGTTTTTAAGTGTCTTTACCTTAAGTTTCATTCTCAAAAGTACCACTCTGTAGTTGAGAAAATGGATACTGTTTTCATTTATTCCAACTCTGAAACCTCACTAACTTCATTACAAACACCATTTTCCTTTACATCATTTAAGTTTTACCATCAGCAGTCATGGCCAGGGGTTTCACTTGTAATTGCAGTGGTTCTGCTGCATTTTTGAAAAAAATGTGATAAAGAGTTTGATAACACCAACTTTTAGTGAGACCACTCATTTTTTGCAACTTTTAATATTTGACATCTAGTACTTCCACCAAACATCTCATGGTAACGCACTGCTATGGCAAGTAGGAACGGAAACAGTTTCTCTTGCAGATACTGCTATGACAGTTAACTTTGATGGGTAGCTGTTTATGGATATTGCAGCTCTGACCAGCAGCAATAATGACGAGTTATGTAGCACGCACTGAAACTGCCCGCATGGGCATTTTATTCTGTGTGTTTACATTTAACTATCATAGGGTGAAAAGATAATAAAAGACTAGCATAGCAGTGGTGTTAGGTTAATGTGTAGAAGCGGTAAAAGACGATGACGGGGAAGTGCATTGGGAAACTGGTATGATGATGGTGAGACTACAGAAAGAGGACCCCAAACACCAGATTCCCCCGGCTACCAATCTGCCACCTATTAAATTCAAGGCTTAAGAAAATTTATATAGTATCACAATCTGAACCTAGGAAACACACAATTTTAAATCGGAGTAATTTCAATGTTCCAAAAACTAATGGAACCTTGAACGGTTGAATGTCAAAATCACCAAATATATTGATACTTTACAAGTGAAGCTCTGGAATTATATGAAAACACTTAACTATCTCACCAAAGCCAGCAAATCACACAGTAAATTGAAGTTCTACAATTTAATTATTCTCAGAAGCAAAATTTACAGTCACCATTTGCAAAACAAAACTCACCAGACATCTTTCATTTTAATTCATTCTAAGAGTAAGAGATATCTTTGAAGTCAGTAAATCTGACCAGATAGATCACTTCCCTCATGTCTGGTTCTAGATATTGATAAAGGCATACAAAAAAACATGAAAACGGCCAGGTTAAAAAAAAAAGGGAATAATACAAATAATATTTAAGAAAACAAAAGAAAGACTAATTTGATAGAATGAAATGAAAAGACCTGACTATATTTTCCCACTGATCAGCAAAAATGGCATCCCAGAAGGGACCCACTAAAAGAAGAATCCCAAATAAATTGAGAGATTGAACAGTTTGTCTCTTAATTATTTTAGAAAACAAAGTTTCTAGCACAATATGCAAAATAGTCAAAAACTATTTTTTTTTAATACAGAAAATTGCCAGACAGGTCTCATGATCGTCTAAGTAATCACCATACACATACTTGGTTTTGAAAACTGATGGATGCACAACAAACTACAATCAAGAAGATGACAGTGTTACAAAAAAAAACAATAGTAAAAAGAAAAAAGAAGGACTAGAAATTCAATAATAAAAAAATGATAATTTCAAGGCATGAAATGAAGAGACCTAATGATCTTCTCCAAGTAATCTGCAAAAATGGTGTCTCAAGAGGGACCCATGGCTGCAATCCTTTCAACAACATTACATTAATAAGTTTTTGTTCATCCATAGAAATTGTACTATGCCATGAAATGGGGATGGGAGGAAGGGCTGGTTTAACGTCTTAAGGGAAATCTTGTGGTCATATTCAGCCCTCACCTGGAGCCCCAAAGTGATAATTTCTTTAGTTGTTGACTTGCTCATCAGAAAAGCCAACCTCGCCAGCATCTTTATGTAAAAAACACAAGTCAACAGTCCATCATTGCCCACGTATCAACTAAAAGTAAATTATAGCAATACCCGTAAAAAATGAAGAAACATTTAGAATACCCCTTACAACCATGGTATTGCGAGGGTAAGTTCACTTGTATTACTTGGTGGGATGTCATACACGTGAATGTGGTTTGGACAGTATGCCTACGGTTCAAATGACCAAGTTTATGAAAACTGCAAGCTTACATATAAATATCGGCCGAACGAAAAAAAAAAGAAGCATTTTTAGTTAAATCTCAAATCAATAAAAAGAGAAAAGACAACAAAAATTGTTGGCCAAATACTTAAAGGGAATACCAAATTAAGTGTGAAAAGACTATGTGCACAATGCCAATGTATAACCAACATTTTTAAGTAGCACAGTAACTTGAACTCAGCCAAATTAAATTGCAACAATCAGTCTCATGAATTAAGCGGGAATTAATTAGCAATTAACCACCCTAACCAATTCAACCATAAACCAGAGGAAGTTCGTAACTAAAATGGAGAAAAAGAAGGCAGACCTGATAATCTTTTCAAGGTAATCCGAAACTATTGATTGCCAGTAGGGTCCCATGGCGGCTGTGCCTTCAATGACGACGATCAGCTGTTTATCCGCCATAGCGCTAACCGGTGAGTAGACAACCGGAGGCCGATATACCTCACTCGCTAAGAAAACCTGTGCTTTGTCCTGTGGTCTCTTCCAATTGAGAAGAAATCATCTGACCAAAAGGAAATTATTTCCACGTTTGTATCCCCAAAGAGCCTTCTTATTTCAGTAAGTGGGCTCCGCCCATTGATTTGGGTTGGATAGAGATCGATAAACGGCATTGATTCGAGGTATAGGAAACGCTGCGTTTTGATGTAGGACTATTTTGCTTTAAAATATTGCCTTTAGTCTTTTGTTGTGATGAAGGATAATTCAAGATAAAAAATAATAAAGTTGAAAATTTTGACTCTTCTTTTTTTAAATATTACATAAATTTTTTAATATTGAATTTAATAACTTGAGATTTAAAATTGTACAAATTTAATCTTTCATACATCCAATTTTAAAATAAAGAGTTCATTAAATTAATGTTTTGACCTAAATTAAAAAAATTGTCATGAATATTTTAACCCTTATTTTTTAGATACAAAACTTTTTGTATATAATAATGTGTACAAATTAGCGTAGTAAAATAATATTAATTATCACATAATTTATATTATTTATCATAAATTTTAATTTTTTATTAATTAATACAATATGGAATTCATTACTTACTTTCCATATATTAAGATATATCAAATAAGGAATCAAATCTGTAACCAAATGGTAACTATGAGACCAACTCATGCTGACTTCTATCATTGATGTTGATGATTTTGCTACATTTGGGCATAATCCTGTTTTCTTTTGTAGATTATAATATTTTGATTTTATGTATTATGTAACACTTCCTTTTATAGACTATTATTAAATCTAATTCGAATGTCTAATAAGTCAAAGACCACGTAACTCAAGAGTAACTTAACTTGCTTACATCACTAGTTGATGTTGTTGAAGTTGTGATAACCGCTGTTGTGGCAGTTGAGGCAGTGAACGTTGTTGCAGCTGCGGAATATGCTGCTTCTGTAACTTGGAAAGCTGTAGGTGTTGCAACTGTGATTGCATCTGCTGTAACAGTTGTTGCTACTGGCTGGATAATGGAGGCTTGACTACAGCCATATCCTAGTTAACCAACCAAGATCTTCATTTAAATGAATTGTTCATCATAAACAAATACGGATTCCAATATCCGCAAGAAAAGTACAGATTGCATGAAAGTAAGGGAAATTTAGAGTGAAAGCAATTTGTAATGGGAATGTTATGTTTGAAAGGAATTTTGCATTCCGGACCAAACAAAACCTTATTACAATATCAGATTCATATGTTCACAAAAATCTCACTCCGGAAAGAAGTATTCCTATCAAGTAGTAGGCTTTGTAAGAAACAAAGAGCAGCAGCATCTGCGATGGTAATTGGATGACTGCACATTAAAGAATGAGATGGCAAACTCAACATCAGAATACCCCATCAAGTAATTTAACAATCAAAAACACTGGATAAAACATAGCATAAAGCCATTTATGTTTATATGATTTGTATGGCTGAAGCCCAGGTTGGTGTTTTAGCTGTCTTGTGTAGTTCATATTGTAGGGTATTTGTGAGAGAACCATGATTTTCGAATTGCTTTAACCGTTAGAATGTAAATATTTTTCTAGGTATGGATACATTTTATTATCTTTATCAATTAACATAATCTCTGATTTTATTTTCCTTGGAAATTTGGTGTTATTCTGAAAATGTAATAGGCTGCATCTATTAAGACAGCTGAAGAAAAAGGAACTACTGCAGGTATTTTGGCAAAGCCGCACTATGGTGTTGCAGAGCTGCTTGGTGAAGTAACTGGCTCCAGCAAATGGACAGTACAAAGATACTTCATCGCGCTTTGTAGTGGGTATGCTTATTGCAGGTTTCCATTAAGCCTATATCTGTTTCTTCGGTTCATTTATGCACTTTTTTGTAAGAAATATCTTTTGTTCATCGCAATTGCAATGTCTTCTTCATTTATCATAAATAATTACATCGGTTCATTAGAATATAGTCAACTTCCTAATGTGACATCGAATCTTAGAAAAGGAATGAGGGCAATGGATAAACCTAACTAACAAAATCTTAGACAGGTTGAAATCATTGGAAACAAAAATGAAGGAATTATGAGTAGGAAGCAATGCCATGGTATTAAATGGTGGGTTGGGAAGAAAAATAGGTCCGAATAATGAGTTCAACTGAAAATAACGATATTTGATGATAAATAATTAAGTGTAATTGCAAGAAATTTAGGATAAGAAATAAAGGCAGCTACTAGCCACTTGAATGACTCAAAAAAGTTTTTTTTAGATTGCTCGCCGTATCAAATGGTTCCAGTGATTACATTAGTAACGAAGGAGTTTAGGGTTTTGTACGGATAACAAGTAGGCTATACAGAATGTGGACTGAGGTTCGGGAAAAATCTGTGATTTTGTGTCATACAGCGAGAATGTATGTGGCTGACATAGAGTGGTTGACAATAAGGTTCTGCAGTTAAATTCAGTTTTATTTGAAATTTAGTAGATGTGTGTGTACGTAAATACTAAAACTAACTAATACCTTATGTCTACACTGTGATATTGGTAGAATCTGCCATCAAGGCCCAGCTTTAGGTTCATAGTATCTGAAAATTTGTCAAGACATTAACGAGCCAGTGTATGCTTTATACTACTGTATCTTGGTTTCAGAAAAAGGCTTGAATTTGTTGAGTGCAATATATCAAATGAGGAAGAAAAGCACATGAATACAATAAAAGTTGGACAAATAAGTTTTTCCCTTTTTTTAAAAAATGAAAAAAAACATTGAAGGGATTGCTTAGAAGTTGAATCTGGTGTTTTGTCATGCATAATTGACTGGTTCTTGCAATATGTTGATCTTACTTAGCAGTGAACACCTGTTTATTTAAGAATTCCAAGTAAATATGCATGCATTAAAATAACCCAATAATTTTTTTTTTCACTTGTGATATCCCATAAATCGCTGAACTTTACATTGTTCTCCAAGTTTTGAATTGAGGACAAGTGTTGGACTCTACAACTCTGGTAGTCAAAAAACTCATAGGATAACATAAGCTAGGTGGATTGCCCTTAGGGGTTTGGAACCCCTAACCTCTTGATTGAATTCAATAATCTTTTACCACTCAACCCCACTCCTTGTAGTTATCAAATTATACAACTTTAACCCAGAAAAATCTTACATTCAAATTTCAAAATACACCAAGTATATGTCTAATCTCTTGAGTTGGTGAATGTCTTCCTGAATATTTGAGATGTCTGACCAAAAAGTTGTGTTAATACGAACTTCTATTTATATTTTTAAATCGCTTTTGTTTTTATTCATTCATCAATGTGATATATCCTCCATGATATCAGATTTTAGTGCAATACTAACTGTTTGCTAAGGGAACATCTGCTTCTCTCCACGGTCATGCATCTGCAGTAGACATAACTTTTTATTCTCTTTAGTTGTAAATTGATTTCATTTTATTTGATTATAAAAGTTAATGGAAATCTTTCCCCTTTTACTCTCTGTCGATTGGGTGAAAAGCACATCTCCTCATTGGAGCTGATAGCTGCTCGTTTTACTACGTCCAGGAATTCATAGTGTCTTGTGAAGCTCTGACACCATGACAAGAAATGAGAAGAAATGACGGCCACTGTTTTGATTTCATTTCTTTATCTGAACAGAGGATGTAGGATGCCTTATATACAAGCTATGCTAAGTATGATTAGAGATTAATTAATTACACCGAAAAGGAAAACCTGGGACAAACTAGAAGGCTACACTTGTAACAAACCAGTTGCCTAATAAATCTTCAAGTCTTCTGGGATCATAACAGGTGTTATCTCAAAGGCACCTGCCTGCTCAATACAAGGTTGTTGCACCATGGCTGAGTTATATGAACTTATGTCACTTTGTGGTGAGCTGGATTCTAGCTCACAAGTGTCTGTGTTCTTTGTATTTACCAAGGCTGTAGCCTGCCTTTTTCTATCCATTTCAGCTACATTCTCAACAAGCTCTACCTGAATTTAGGAGTCAGACTTATCTTGCAGAAAGTTTAAAGGTTGCTAGCCAAGTTGGGGTTGCTCTTGGAGTTCTTCATGATGCATTGATCAATGTGAAAAAGAAAATGCCAAAGAAGAATCATATAAATCGATTTTGTAGAAAAGAAATAGATGCGACTGCCAATATGCTCACAAAGTTCGAACATGAGAATCAATTTGTCTAGCATGAGAAGATTGCTAGCGGGGATGAGTTGCCATTACCACAAGGTGAAAAAAATTGTCAATGCTATCCCTTACCATCCCAAAAGATGGCAGCGATAACTTGCTTTCAATATTTAAATATACAGAGAATTATCTTGTATGCAGTGCTTGTCTTATTTGCTGTAAATTTAATCTATGCAGGAATGATGATGTAATATGTTTAGGGATTACCAACTTGTCTTCAAAACATTCTTGTACATGTCGAAAGAGTGGTCGATGGCCTTTTGGCTGAAGAATTGACGGTTTTTGGCCTTTGCGTCGGATGTTCCAATTGTATGACCCGATATTTTGGGTAGTTCCAAGATAAGGATTGATTATATTGCTTGTAGCAATCAGTCTCTGTCCATCTATCTGCATCTTAATGACAATATAGAACAATATTATTGATTTTGTAGATCTCTATTATTTTGTCATCAAAACTTTCACTCAATTACCTATTCTTACTCTAGCAGAGCATCACATTTGAAAGTAGGTTGATCGGGAAAAATCCCAGGAACGTTATGAACAATAAATAATACTAGGTATATATAAATTTTTTATGTTGATTGTTTTCTATTATTATTATTATATGTTTGATATCATACTATTAATTTTATTTTTGTGTTTTTACCTTTCTTCATTGCAATGTCTTGCGCCGTTTGTATAGTATTTTATCTTTCTCATTAACTTAATAAAAAATACTTTCCTTAATCAACTATAGTCAACAATTTTGACAACACAGTATGCTATTCAGAAATATATATATATATATATATATATATATATATATATATATATGTTGAGAATGAGATAGCGGGTCAGCCTGTGCCAAGTGGCAGAGTCGAAGCCGATTGAAACTATTTTATAGAAAGGAATAAGGGAATTAACCGAAAATAATCACTGTTTATAACCTAAATTCAAAAATGTCCACAGTAATAATTTTCATTCAAAAATAACTCGATTTACTGTTTGATAACGAAATTACCCTTGAATTCAGAATTAAAATTACGAAATTACCCTTTATTTCATTTTAACCCTAACCCTAACTTTTTACTTCATTTCACTCAACAAAGATCTCCCACCTCCAACAGCCAAACCCACCAAGAATCACACCACAAACTATATTTTCTTGTCAAGGTATGTAACATTTATTTTTTTTTTTTGTTATTTTAGACTTGTGGGAGAAATTTTTTTATTGCAAAATGTAGAAATCAGAAGAAATTCGTTGGAAATGGGGGAAAAAGCTCGATGGCGCGGTCCAGTGGGCGCCAAACCGCGCCATCGATTGTACACGTGGCGCTCCCAGAGGGCGCCACGTGTACTGATATTTTTAAAAAATTAAAATTTTTTTAAAATTTCCAAAAATTGTAATAACTTAATTTAAAAAATTACCCTCTAAGTTAATTTTGTTGTAGAATTTTTTAAAAATTAATAAAATATAAAAAAAACAATTAATGAATTCAAATATAAAATTATTAAGAAATATTTAATATAGTAAAAATAAAATTAAAATGTTATAATATAATAAAAATAATAAAAGGTTAAAAATTTTAAAAAAAATTAAGTAATTCAAAAAGTAGATGTAATTTTTTAATTTAATATTTATAAAATATAAAATATTAGATGTAGAATAAATATTATTAAAAATATAATATTTGCAATAACCCCATTTAATATTATATAAATGAATATTATAAAATATTGTTAATAATTCAATATAATGTTTAACTATTATATTATAGTGGAAAATATAATTAATATTAAAATTTAATAAACGAAATAATTAATATAAGAATTTAATTAAGAAAAAATAGATGTTAGAATTTTATTTGATAACTTAATGTAGTTAATTAATTTTAAGAAATGGCACTCTATGTTTATTTTTGATAAAATTTTGTAAAAAATATTAAAATGTTAGAATATAGTTAATGAAGTCAAATATTGAAATATTAAAAAAAATTTAATATAGTGAAATTATAATGATTTTAATTATAATATAATTAAAATATTGATGTTGTTAAAAAAAAATTTTAAAAAAATTAATTAATTTAAAAAAGTACATATAATTTTTTAATTTAATATTTATAAAATATAAAGTTATAATATATTAAATATTTGTAATAATTAATATAATTTTTGAATATTATATTGTATTGAAAAATATAATTAATATTAAAATTTAATTAACGAAATAATTAATATTAGAATTTAATCAAGGAAAAATAGATGTTAAAATCTTATTTGATAATTTAATGTAATAGTTAAAGAAA
>JAVXUL010000012.1:11708504-11719210 GCA_035590515.1 Trichilia minutiflora | reverse complement strand
ATGATCGAGACCACCACCACTCGTGTAGTGTATCATTTGAGCATGTTTGATGGATGCGGTGTATCATTGAGAGGTGTGCCTTAGATTTGGCTCTTTGGATGATTATTAAGATGATTGAGACCACCACCGCTCATGCCACTACACTTCGATATGGGTATGCTATTACCCAAGTCATTCAACAACAACCTGGGGATTTACTGTATGATGTGAATAGTCGGACCCAGTAAATCAGCACCTATCTTAGTGCCACCATGACTTGTAGGATAGGGTACACACAGCAGATAAATGGCTCAAGGACTTTGGCATCTGGTTCTCACTTGGTTGCTCGGGATATTCTTTCATAGATGCAAGTTTCAGAGGAGACTGTAGGACCTTCGGTGGTCCTTTCGCCTCCTACTTCTCCACTTGTTACAGAGACAGAGCCTGTACTGACAAAGACTAAGACAGCACCAGAGCCAACAGATTCTGCACCTCCGCCACATGCCACACAACCTGCATCATAGCAGCAGCCTGCACCTACTACTACTCTCACTCCTAAAGTTTTTGTTCCATTAGCTCTCCCTGCTCCAACCCTTGAGTACAAAATTGAGCGGCTTCTTGATAGCTTTTCTTCCCTTGAGTCAACAGTGATGACGACAGTTCAAAAGTTGGACACCAGGATGAATGAGGCCTTTCAGCTGATGCATATTCTTCAAAAGATGATGGACAAATAGCTACAGGACACGATATTCAACCATACTAATTTGCTTATGAAGTTAGACGAGATTAAAGAACAGATTAGTCAGCCAGGACTCTCTATAAGACCTTTTTTGGGACCTCGACCTCCACTATCTGGACGACAGCCACTGCCTCACTTTCATCCTTTTTATCCACAGCCACCACCTATTGGTTATCGTCCTCCTTTTCAGACTGGCTCCTTGTCTCGCCCAGCTCTTATTGATTCCTCCTCTGACAAGGACATAGATCCTAAGCTTGCTGATATCATGCATTGTTTTGGCCATCCTCTTTCTAGCTGATGTCCATTTTTTATTATTATTAGATAGTTCTTATTATTCCTTTGCGATGTTATAGATGTTTATTTTATTTGGATTTTGCTATTCTTCATCTGTGTTGTTATGGTTGTTATTATTATTCTTGATATTATTGTTTATTTGTGAAGTTCTTGAGCTTGATATTACTTTCGTTCATTATATTTTTGATGATTCTTCTATTTTCCTTCTTTGCTTGATGACAAAAAGGGGGAGAATCAATACAATACTTAGCATATAAAGCATGCATAGCATAGCTTAGATTAAGGGGGAGATATCAATTTGGTTTATATCAATTTTGTTTTCATTTTATCATCATCAAAAAAGTAGGAGATTGTAGACTTTAATTTGTTTTTGATGATGCTAAAATTGGAAATTGATAATTGGATGGCATATTTATAAATTGTGGAATATATTTGATTTTCTAGTTCAATATGTGAATACTGTGATGTTTAAATCAATTCAAAAATGCCATACTTTACTTGTAGTCTTTTGCGCAAAGAAAGATACATTTTACAAGAATATTGGGCAAAGTATCGATGTATTGGATAGTGAGTATCGATACATGAGAAGATAACTTGCATAGGACTGCTCACGTAGCAATACATTCCAACTAAGTATCGATACATGGATACAATTCAGAGTAAAGTATCAATACCTATCTTCGAAGAATGTCGAGGAAGTGCAAAATCAGCTAAAGTATTAATACATGAAAATCCAAGTATCGATACATGGACTGTCAAGAAAACAAGGTATCGATACATCTGAAGCCAAGTATCGATACGAAGACGGAGATGATTTCTTCAACGTAACCAAGTATCGATACATGATTACTTAGGTATCAATACATGATAAGGCTTCAGCATAAATTCAGTCAAGTATCAATACATGCTTACTGAGGGAACGATATATGAGCATGCTTCGACATAATTTCAATCGAGTATTGATACATAGAGTTTAAGGTATCGATTTATGTTCTATAAGCACAATAAAACGGTTAGTTCAGAGCATTAAATGTCGTTATTAATGAATAAAAAATAAAGCCGTTGGAGAAATTCATTTCACACATAAATACAACCCTGTTTGCAGATTCAAAGGTTGTTGAAAGATAATATTCAGAGCATTAAGAGAAATTGAAAAACATTCCTCTGTAATTAAATTACTCTAGTGAGAGAAAGTTGAGTTTGTTGAAAAATACACTATGTTAAGAGTTTTCTTTCGAAAATTTCTGATTATTCAGATATTGTAATTGGGTTTCTCTTCACCCGTATTAAGAACGAACTATATTAGGTTTCACTTCACCCGTGTTAAAGAAAGTTGTATTTGTGGTTGCCCTTCACCGTTTAAGAAGGAGTTATAATTGGGTTTCTCTTGACTCGTAGAAACAACGACATAGTAATCTTCAACATGAGTGGATTCAACTGAGAAGAGTGGACGTAGACTCATAGTCGAATCACTAAATTCTTGTGTGCTTTGTCTTTCGTCTCTGTCCTATTTATTTTCTACATTCAGTCATCAGAACATATACATTAGGTTCATTCATTTTTACAAAAGATTAAAATTTCTTTATAAAAGTTTTTAAAACCAATTCACCCCCTCTTGGATCTTGCCATCTGGGTCTACACTATAAGACTTAATACAAAATTTAAAAAGATTTAGAAAGAAAAAGGAATAGAAATAAATATTAAAAACTAAACGGGAATTCGATTGCGATAAAGTTATAAAGCAGAAGGTATTCGATCAAACAAAAAGTACTACTTGTTCGATCGAATTGATGTCCAAAATTTTTCAAGAACTCGTGAAAATCTCGATCGAATGAAGGCTCAATTCGTTCAAATGAATTATGATTCGATCGAATAAATTGACCGATTCATTCGATCAAATCATTCAAAAATCAAGGAAAATGACTATTTTTACCCTTTTTAGAATTTTTTTCTTTATAACTCAAGGGTATTTTAGTAATTTCACATCTTATATTATAAATATGAATTAATAATAGCTAAAATCATTCAATTTTCTTCCTTCCTCTCTTCTTCTCACATCTTTCTTCTTCCATCTTTTTTAATTTTCTCTCTCTTAAATCTTTGATTTTTAGCCAATTCATTATTGATTTCTCACTAAAATTCATTATTACACGATCTCCTTTATACTCTACAAGCTTTCTTTTGTTAATTTCGATAAAAAATAACAAAAAAAAATTAGGGTTTTAGGTAACTAATACCAAATTCAATGATTATAAACTTCTATCGACCTTCTAGTAAAGCCATTAAACTCATACATGCATTAAAATTTTGTTTAGATCGAATTTGTAATTTAGGATCACTGTTCATCCATGAATAATTCAGCTATCATATCATGAAACTTTGAGTTATAATGCATTCTTTAGAATATAAAATAGGTGGATATATGATTAAATAGCTAAAAAACTTGAATTTCAGTAGATTGAGCTTTGTAATAAATAGTAAAAATTACTATTTCAATCAAAATTATTTTTTGTAGATCAGTTTCGATAAATTAAGTCGAATGGTACTAGTTAGATTGTTAATCAAATAAGTTATCAATTTAAATCGACTTTGAAGTGTTAGAAATCGATTAAAAGACCAAAAAATGGGAAAAATACCATGAACAAATATAAATCAATTATTTGATACCTAGATTATGATACATTAATGTGCATATAAGTTGCATTATATTCTTAATTTTTGAAGATTAATGAGATTATTGGTATATACGTGTCTTAGATGATGACATTTGTATGAGAGACATCTAAGAGGTGCCAAGGATGGAAGCATGATTTGGGGGAGTACTAACTCTCTCCATAGTGTGAGTGAAACTTTCGCATCTTCTTTAAATTCTTTTATAAATATTTTAATTATTTTAGAACCTTAAATTTTTCTTATTGTTTATGTTTATAAATTTTTATATGAGTGGGGAGTGCTTACTCTTCCTATAGTATGAATGAAACCTTCTCATTTTCTTTAAATTTTCTTATAAATATTTTAAATTTTAAATATTTTAATTGTTTGAAACCCTTAAAAAAATTTTATTGGCTATGTTTATAAAATTTTGTGAATAAATGATTTATGATGAATTTTATATGATAAGGTCAGGAGGCCAATGTACCCATGATGTAAATTGATTTATTTTAATTTCATAATAATTTTGAGTATTTTCTTGAGACTTTGTACTGTTGATATACATACATATATATAATTATTGATTTATTTGAATTTGGATTAGATTTCTTATGGTTTTGTTGCGACGATATGGCCATTAGGCCAGTTTATATATTTTATTTCATGATTCTATGGTTAGATGGGCCAATACTGTAGCTACAGAGTTTAATAACCTATATATGAGTCAAGGTAGTGGCCGTAGTAGGTGAGTGGTACGTTAACGGGATCGGTATAAGAAAGGTGATGATCTTAACTAAGATAGAATGGCCCGCTAGATAGAAGTGTAATGAGGATTCACAAATTACTTAAAGCCAATATTAATGGTGGATAGTTTTCATAAATTGCATGCATGTTTCTATACTATATTAAGAGAAATGTTTTAATTATACATAATTCATTGATTTTAAACTACATAAAAAATTCACTGACAACTCGGGGTTACTCTTGATAAGAGTAATTATCAAGAATGATGGTTAGGTCCAATGATTTTCTTTTTGAATACAGATCATATTTTTATAACTATTAAAATATTTTCAAACTTATTATTAAATTTGAAGGTTTCTTTTCAATACTTTTCTATCTATCTATCTGTCTATCTATATATACATACATAGATATCTATATCTATAGATATATAGATATATATGTATATACCTTTTTATTTTATTTCCACTCACTAAGTATACAACGATATGTTCACCCTTTTTTTCTTTACTCACAGGAAATTTTGAGCGTAGTAGAGATACCAACAAGATAGTAATAGCATATGTAGTAGTATTTTTAGATATAATTTTTGTATTCGATTCACATTTATTTTCATTTGAGTCCAATAGAAGAGATACGTAAAGTTTATGGTTTTCTTTTTGTCACAGGAACTCTATTATCTTAATGTAATTTCAGAATTTGATAATTTTGTAAAAGAATAATTGTATTATTTTATACTTTGAATACACTTGTAAGAGATGTGTATCATAATTTTGAAACGATGATATATGTGTTCTTATTTGTGATGATTTTGGATATATAATTTGAAGTGTTAAAGATTGATATTGATTTAAAAGTAATTTAGGAGTTTGAAAGAATTACTAGAAATGTTTTAAAATATTTTTATAAAAAATAAGTACTATTATAATCTACAAGTTTCTTAATATGCATTCTAAACCTAAAAAATGTATATTGAGAATTTACTATAGTTATTACATGTGAGCTCTATGATCGATGACATGATAATTTGAGTAAAAATTTCGATAGTTTAAAATTAAGATGGACGAATCTAGTTTAAAATTAAGATGGACGAATCTTTTTTCTTATGTTTGAAAATTACCTGGATTGAACTATGAGTATAAAGATCAAACTATTTGATGAAAATAACTGTTTAAAAAATTTTATAGCCCTCTTCTTTCTTTTTTCTCTTACCTTTATTTTTTTAAGAAAGAGAAAATAAGACATGAAGTTGGCTGAGAATGAGAGAAAGATAGAGAAGCCCTTTTATCTTGTAGCTTATTATCTTTTATAAGTATTGTTAATTGTTGTATGGTTGTCATGTGTAAGGTTAAAGGTAAATTGATGAGTGTGTTGACTTAAGAGTTAACATGAATTGACATTTATCCCTTACATTCTTTTTTTTGGAGCTTTTATGATAGGAGGAGGAGATCATATTTTCACGATTTTCGACATATAAATGATCTTAAGGTCATGATTTCAAAGCTATAAATGACTTAATGTCATAATTTTAGAAATATGAATGACTTCGTTGTCGTGATTTGAGAGATATGAATGACTTCCGAAGTTATGACTTCAGCTTTCAAAATTCTTTTCAAACATACAATAAAATTACTACAATGTTAAATAGATCCTAATGTGTGAATATTTAAATCGAAATATGTCTTTTAATCAAGAATAAAATAAATGCGAAGTAAATTGTGCTATTTTGCACCACTTCAATAAATGCAAAGTAAAATGCCGGTCAATATTTTTCCTTCTTATTTATTAAAGAAGTCGACTATAAAATCCAGAATCAACCAAATCAAAGGATAAATAAACGGTTGAAGCCCAAATGTCAATAAAACCTGAGAAATCATTGGAGACGCGGGAGCCCATCGGGACCCACAGTCTATTTTAGCAACTTCCTGTAAACTTGAGAGCGAAGAAATCGAAACCCAGAAGTAATAGCAACAGAAAACGACTCCAATTCCCTAAAAATGCTTTGAAACATCCATCCAGGAGTAGAATTCTATCTAAACTCAAAAATTCGCCCATTTTATTGTTGCTTGATTCGCTGCCAAACCTTTTCCTGATTCGGGTTTACTTAACTGTCTTTTGTCTTATCTTCGAGTGATACTGGCATCAGAATAATCAGTAACGTACTGGATTTCGATGTAGTTTGATTACGACATTATTTCTAATGGGGATTTCATGAGCGTGGAAAGGAAATGTTTTTGGGTTAATAGACCGTAAGAATTCCAATTGAGGGCTCTTTTTTTCGTATCTCTATTGGCTTTCACTATTGTCTTTTGTGGAGTGGGGAAGGATGATGCTTCATTTTAGGGAAACAGCAAAGCTTAAAACTAAAAGGGTAACTTTTTCTTTTATTGGATTCCCTTTTCTTCTGTGGATTCTATTGAAATGAAATGGATAATGTTATTTTTCAATTAGTTTTAATCCATAACGTGGGTGTTTTTTGGTTGTCTTAAGCTTATTTGGTTTCGTTGACTTTAATGAATGACGACAATTTTTCGTGCTAGATAGAAGCCTAATGTGATTTGAATTTTGTCATTTGCTATACATATAAGAAATACACTACTGGTTTTGATGGGATAATGTAATGCAGGTTCATGGATTACGATAAGAATGGTGCTTAGATTGACAGTAAGGATACGAAGGGTGCAATTGAAACGACTTAGCCTAGAAGATTTTTTCTTTTCTGTTAGGATTTGTGTATTTTTGGGTTGTATATTAATTATGAACGAAAAACTAAAACTGACGGCTTCGTGAATTTTATATGATTTCACATTCTTGATGGATTGAATGTCAATTTGGTGAATTTTTTTGATTTATTAGTTGTATGAACAGATTATTTTTGAGGATGTATATGCTGCTCGTGATTCTGCCACACTTGAGCATCTGAAAGAGTTAAGCTCCAAGCGAAAAGTAATTGAGGAGTCTGTAAATGAGAGCAGCTATATTACAGAGGCCATTGCTAGAGAGATGTCTGGAGGATTAACTTGTCCCTTTCAACAGGTAAATTGTCAGTGGCAGAAAAATATTCTTTTGCTCGAGCCCTATTGTGTTCTGAGAAAATGTGTATGAAAATCTTAATGAGTAATGTAATCTACATGTGTTTACATTATTACTCTTGAGCACCTACCTTGTATCTGATGATTTAACTCATACATAAGTTATTTGTTGTTGTAGTGATACAATTGGTGTGGTTAAGTGGCAATCTACTTTTTCATATTATTTGAAACAAGCCGTTTTTGGTTCATCTGACATGCAGAGTCTTGGTATAGATGTGCTTTTCTCTAACCTCATAAATATCTAATACGTTTTTCCTTACATTGATTTTGGCACCGAGTACTTGTAATTTGTCCAATCAAGCTCTTTGATTTGCCTGAAGTGGCCAAACCTAGTTCACTTGTGCAGCATATAGCATATCGTTCTTATTTGGTTTACTCTTTCTAAAATGTTTCAGGACCTCTACAAGCTGGAACAGTATTTGCCTCTATTGGAAAACTTGGTTTCTCACGTTGATTTGGTTAGCAGCAATCACCAGATAGCTCACTGGACGTCAGAACTCAAGATAAGATGGAGCAGTGCCCTTAGTTCATCATCTTTCTTTAACCTCATGGGTCCAAAGTTTTATCAAATCGATAATTTGCGGTTTGAGCTTGGTATGGTCCTTTTCCTCTATGGTGCAATACTTCGGGAGAGAGCCCTGGATGTTTTGCTATCAGGTTGGTGTTATTGTTCCACAAATATGTTTCTCTTTAATGAATGTATTTATTATCGCATCACTGACTTTCTTCATGGTATTGTAGATTTGGTGGAATCTGCCACTCTATTCAGAAAAGCTGCTGGAGTTTTTCTTTATCTGTCTCAAGAAGTTCTCCTCTCTTTGCAGCCAGCATTACCAGCAGAAAGACCTCTTGAAGTTACCTCATGCATGTCCACCGTAATGAGCCTGATTTGTTTGGCTGAAGCCCAGGTTGGTGTTTCAGCTGTCTCATGTAGTTCATATTGTAAAATATTTGCTAGAGAACCATGACTTGCAAATTGCTTTAACCATTAGAATGTAAACACTTTTCTAGGTTTGGATAAAATTTATTATCTTTATCAATTAATATAATCTCTGATTTTATTTTCCTTGTATATGTGGTGTTTTTCTGAAAACGTAATAGGCTGTATCTATTAGGAAAGCTGAAGAAAAGGGAACTACTGCAGGTCTTTTGGCAAAACTGCACTATGGTGTTGCAGAGCTGCTTGGTGAAGCAACTGGAGTTCTAGCTTCAGCAAATGGACAGTGCAAAGATATTTCATCGCACTTTGTGGTGGGTATACTTATTTCAGGTTCCATTAAGCCTAAATCTGTTTCTTTGGCTCATTAATGTGCATTTTTGTAAGAAATCTCTTTTGTTGATCTTAACTGAAATGTCTTATTCATTTATCACAAAAAATTGCATTGGTTCTTTAGCAAAGAGTTAACTTCCTAATGTGATGTCTAATCTGAGAAATGGAATGAGCGCAATGGATAAACCTAACTGAAAATTACTTAGACATGCTGAAATCTTTGGAAACAAAAGTGAAGGCATTATGAGATGAAGCAATGTCATGATATTACATGGTGGGTTGGGAAGGAAAGCAAGTCTGCATAATGAGTTCAACTGAAAATAATGATATTTGATGTATAAGTCATTTAGTGTAATTGCAAGAAATTTTAGGTTAAGAAAAAAGGGCAGCTTCTAGCCGCAGAATGACTGGAAGAATGTTTTTGTAGATTGTTTGCTGTGTCAAATGTAACCAGTGGTTGCATCAATAATTAAGTGGTTTGATATGAAGTTTGGGAATTGTGGGGATAACAGGTCGGCCATACAGAATGTGAATTGAGGCTTGGGAAAAATATGATATTTTATGTAATATACAGAGAATGAGTAGACAGAGAGAGAGAGTCTGTGTAGCTGACCTCGAGTGGTTGGCAATTAAGGTTCTGACATTAAATTTAGTTTGATTTGAAATTTAGTGGATGTGTGTACTAACACTAACACTAACACACACCTTATGTCTACGCTGTGATGTTGGGAGAATCTGCCATCAAGGCCCAGTTTTATGTTCATAGTATTTGTAAACTTGTCAAGACATTAATGAGTCAGTGTGTGCTTTATGCTACTGTTTCTTGGTTTCACTCAAAGGCTTGAATTTGTTTAGTGTAATTATACCAAATGAGGAAGAAAAGAAAATGAATACAATAAAAATTGGACAAATAAGTTTTTTTCATTTTATAAAAGAGGAAAGAATATTGAAGGCACTACTTAGATGTTGTATCTGGTGTCATGCATAATTGATTTTTTTTTTTTTTTTAACTTGCAAAATGTTAATCTTACGATCAGTGAACGCCTGTAACTGTTGTTTATATAAGAATTTCAAGTAAATCTGCATGCATTTGAAAGATACAGTAATGTATATATACGTATTTACTTTCGATATCCCATAAATCCCTCAACTTTTCTTCGTTCTTTGAGGTTTGAATTGGGGATAAGTTCTTGACTCTACAACCCTGGACCCAATAACATTCTCCTTGTTTAGTAATGTATATGTTTGATCACTTGGCTGGTGAATGTCTTCTTGAATTTCTTAGATTTCTGACAAAGGAGTTGTGTGTTAACATGGACTTCTATTTATATTTTTGAGATGCCTTTTCCTTTGTTCATTCATCAATGTGATATACCCTCCCTGATATTAGATTTTTAGTGCAGTACTCACTGTTTCTAAGAATACATCTGCTTCTCTCCATGGTCACTTTTTGTAGTGCCAGATTCAATTACTAAAGCTAAAATATAGACAAGAATAGAGGAATGAGGAAGAGGATAGAATATAAGTTCTTGTATGTGCTAACTTTCATACGTTGCGTAACTTTTTCTTAAGGCTGTAGAAGATTTAATGAACCCAACTGATCGTGAAAAGCAAAATTCTCATAAGAAAATTCCTAGCATCACATAAGGATTTAGATAAAGAAGGTGAAAAATGGATAAGGAAACAGCTTAATCATGCACAGTTGCTGTTGCACTTATAATCACAATAGTATTTGCTGCAGCGTTTAATATACCAGAAGGTAAAAACGACTAAGGAATACCTAGGTTCTTGAATTAGAGGTGAAACCGGACCGGGTTTCGGTTTTTTTTGGCCAAACCGGTACCCGGTCCGGTTTAAATCGGATCTGGAAAATTCAGTCCAGATCCGGTCCGGTTTAAACAGGGTACCGAAAAACCGGTCCCCTGTTTAAACCAAA
>JAVXUL010000012.1:11619597-11646827 GCA_035590515.1 Trichilia minutiflora | reverse complement strand
TTAGGTCACTTGATTCCACTTGTTTTTCATGGAATTTAGCCTAGGGTTTGGGCATGAAAAACTTACATTTATGCATGTTTTAGGCCATAGAACCTTCAGCTTTTTCATATTAATCATCCGAATGATTAATCACACATATGAATGTCTAGATAGTTCCTTACGAAAACTATATCAGCTGAGTATTGATACTACATAATAGGCATACCAAATCTCTCTAATGAATATTATGAGATGATATTAGTATGGGTGATATAATAGTTATGTTATTAGGACATTAGTGTAGATTAATAGTTAGAGAACTGTTTTTTAAACATAACTACATATATGATGAATCACATGAAAGTATGATATCAATAATTCCTCATATGATTCTACTAGTATGGTAATTGTTCCTCAAACCTGAAACATTATTGTCATTTTTTGGTATAGATGCATATGATTCATATAGTGTATAAATACGGGATTAATCATATCTTATATAAAAAGTTAATTTAATCATATGTTTTTTATATCAGAATACGAGTAATAGTTAAGATGAGATTCGTTGACATGATATATAGGATATTAGAAAACCATTGATCTGATTTAGATTTAAGTTCCTAGTCGAACATTGGTAAATACCTGAAATAAAAGTCTTTGACTGATGCAACTTAAAGTTATATGAAAGAATTTCATGATAACAAATTTAGAGCATATTGATTAAAAGTCTGAGCGAAATTGAGTTTAAAGGTTTTGACATCTATGAACCCTAACTCAGTTGGAATTAGACAAATAGAATAAATTTATCCATATAAAACGTACAATCAAATATAAATAGTTCAATGAAGATATTCTTCATTGTAGTTTAGGGGTTAGAGCACATTATTAGATGTTAATTATAATCATTAAGTATCGAATGGTTCAAAGCGGGCTCAATAAAATTGATTTTGACTTACGGCTAATACTGCAATGAATCAAAAGGTCACAATCAATAATTAACGCTTGTTTTTATTATTAGAGAGAGTAAATATTATCCGCAAGAGAGCTAACACTCTAAGAGATAATATTAAGTCAAAAAGTGTAAATGATTTACACATTAAAACGTTTAAAAAACATAAGAGCTTAGTGAAATAACTTGAATATAATTTAAAGTAAGTTATATTATTCCATTCATATTTAAATATAAGATAAAATTGAAATAAATTTGTCAAAGTAAGTTTGACCGAACTTAGAATCTATTTCTCAGATTTTTAAAACATATGAATCTAAGTAATATTTTGTAGTTACTATTGAGGAGCCATTTGACATTTGTAAAATTGATTACGACATTTAAGTAAATGGATAAAATATATAAATATGGGTTATTTTTAATTTTTTAAAATTAATTTTTGATAATTATCAAAATTTGAAAGTTCAAAAAGCTCTCTCTCTCTACTTGCATGACCAAAATAGAAATTCAACATTAGGGTTTTGATTTCTTGAGATCTTATAGGTTTGGGATTATTCTTCATCAATAAATCACTAAAGGTTAGTAATTTGGTCTTTTATTTGCTTTATTTTGTCAAATTTTGGAATATTTTGATGAATTTTGTTTGCAAAACCTTAAACACTTGATATCATGTAATCAATCCTTCACTTGCTCCCCCATAAAAGACTCAAATTTTTTATACCATTTTCATGACACCTGCTTTAATCCATATAGGCTCTTATTCAACTTACAAATAAAATCTTCTTTGTATTTCACCTTGTATCCCTCTAACTGTTTTATGTAAATTTCTTCCTTCAACTCACCATAAAAAAAAAAGCAATTTTCACATCCATCAGATTAATCTCAAATCAAGTGTGGCTGCTAAATCTATAAAACTCTAATAAAAGACATCTTGACAATTGGAGAGAAGATCTCATCAAAATTAATCTCTTTTTTTTTACTAAATTCCTTGACAACTAATCTATCCTTATATTGTAGACGTGAAAAAGTCTTATCTTTCTTCAATTTATAAATCCAATGATTTTTCAAAACTTTCTTGCCCTTATGCAATTTTATTAACTCTAATATGTGGTTGTCATTCAAAGATTTTATTGTATTAACCCACTCATTTTTATTTTTATCCTTTATTACTTTTTCAAATCTCTCAGGCTCACCACTATCGATTAAAAGCACATGTTGATCAACAGAATATCTAAAAAAAGAATAATAGTCTCTAATATACTGTCACGTCCCAACCCTAGTCGACCACGTACGTGACGACTGCCATGAATCCCAAAAATACATTCTATCAATTAGAATGCAATCCTAAGATATGCAAGGCATTAATACCTATTTTTGAAATCTATTTCCAAATACAACGAAGTATAAGAGATTTTCAAATACAGTTAAATCATATATATAATTTCAACACTTGCATTCCTATGCAATATATCACATTACAAACATCTTTTAAAATAGTTATTATAATAGATCCTTGACCAAGCCAAAATACAAAGCAAATCAAGACAATACAATATATATTTTGCTCAGTGGACCGCAATACATAAACTTGAGTCGATTACTTGAAAACTGAGCTGAAATCTCGCTTCAGTTATACTATACTGCACTCGACTATACTAATCTGAAATAGGAGAATGAGGGGTGAGTATTTGAAAAAATACTTAGTGAGTAGACAATAAAATAATATAACAAATGAAAGTATTCACTGATTATAAAAATCACTCGTAATCATAAAAATCAAGCATGTGTGATGTGGTATAATACTCATGACTGAGAAAGTCAATAAAAATCAAATATACATGTAATCCCTCGGTCTATAGGATCACATCCACTCTCTCTGAGCTATATGGCTGATTCGTAATCATGTATGAGGATGTGTGCCCATATAAATATATGTAGCAAGCTTGCTATAGCCTGGACATATTGAATTCCACCGATCCAATCTTGGATTGCATAGACAATCCACATTCTTGGGTTTATTGGATTTCACCCGCTCTACCCTGAGCTGTATGGTCAATCCTTACCTTGGAACTATTGGATTTCACCTACTCTCCTCTGAGTTGCATAGTCAATCCTCACCCATATGAAATCACTAACATGACACAATTCTTAAAATCAATGTCTATGCCTCACAAGGGCAAAACTATCGTCTGTGACTCACAAGGGCAAAACTATCGTCTGTGGCTCACAAGGCCAAAATCAACAAATCCGTGGCACTCAAGGTCAAAATCAATAAAATAAAACATAATAGCACACAAGGCCAAATAATAACCATGGTACCCCAGCCATTATATATACTCAATTATACCACATTCACGGAATATTATTTAAAAACATCATTTGCTATTGGCCTCCAGTCTCAATTTCTTAACATCATGTTATCAACAAAAACACAAGTATGATAGGCCATCAGCCTCACAGTCATGGCAACTAAGGACTCACAATAATCCTATCTCTATCACAAATAAGGAGCTAAACTGGCAACTACAAAATATATTTTCAACGCCTCCTCATTTTAGTTATGTATCCATATACATATACAATAACTCATTGCTATCATTTCATGCATAAATTATAAAATCAATCATAAATAGCATAAAATGAGGCAAAGGTAAATAGGTGTATCCACTCACCGTTTTGGGATGAAAAACCACTCAATGGATGTCCTTCTCACGATGACGACTCTCTAGTCTCAGTTATCGCACCTGGATACACACATATACACATATTCAATGATTTGTCATAAAATACATGCATGCAATAATGCATGATCATTCTCCCTCTCTCTCTCTCTCTCTCTCTCCTATCCAAACACGTTTTAACCCAATTTTCACGTCATTCTCAGTAATTTTCACACCAATAGAAGCATAAACTCTCTAATTTATTGATCTAGTTAATGAATGAGGAGATTCCTAATTTTTAGGGTTACGTAAACAGTATTCTAAGCTACTTATTTCTTAATCTATACGAAATGATAGCTCAAAATAGAAAGATAAATTAGGGAATAAGCTTATCCAAGCTTAGAGGTGAGCTTAGAGTCTCTCTTTTTGGGTGTTTCTCTCTCTTTAACTATTGTTCACATACGGCTCCTCTCTGAAGATTCCTTTCGAATCGTCAGTCAGAGTTTCGATTAGAGGAGGTTCCTGAGTTTTAGTGTTGATTTTGAGGTCATTACAAGTGAAATGGTAGAGTTTGGTTGAGGGATGGTTTGGATATTGAGAGAGAAGGGTTTACAAATGGGAGAGAAAAGTGGAGGAAATAGGGAAGATGACTCCTGAGTTCTACATATAATGGCGCTCTAAAATAACCAAAATGTTCCTCTGAAATATGCCCAGACATGCGACACGTCATTATATATCGATATATGCTCTCTATATTTTGATACTTTCTCACAAAAAATAGGTCGTTCACGTTCCAGCCCGTCCATGTATTGATACTTGCTTCACGAAAGTCCCAAGTATCGATACTTCTTATCGAACACGGGTTTCAAGTCTAAAAATATCCCGAGTATCGATAATTCATTCTTCACTATTTACAGAGTATCGATACTTCAGTCTTTATTGTTCATCCTAATTGCAGAGTATCGATACTTGCCTCCTTGAAGTATCAATACTTCGGTATTACTATTTATAACTGTTTATAAAGTATCGATATATTTCCCTTTAATGTATTGATACTTCCTGTCTTGTGCTTAAGTATTGATACTTCCAGCTAAAGTATCGATACTTCTTGTTCTCCAGAATTAAGTATCGATACTTCTCCTGTTTTTCATAATTTAGGATCGTAACTTCAAATGATCATAACTTTTGACTGGAATATCCTTATGGAACCCTAATATATCAACAGAAAGCTTTCTTCGAGTTCTACAAAAATGTTATGAATCTTTTTCTCAATTGGAGATGATTTTGTGATCAAAAATCTAGTTCTTACTCATAAACTCATGTTCTATACCACATACCTTCTCAAAAATAAATTCAAGTTATCTTACCCTCTAATGCATGATCTACACTCGGCATCATGCGATGAATCTCATGAGAGATTTATTATAATGCTCATAAACTAAGAGACATGTTTCACATATACCTCCTCAAAGTATTAGTCAATAGCACAATAACATTATCTACATAATCATCTGTATTATCTATAACATGTTGTTCATCTTGGGTATAATCATCAATATAATCTCAATCTGATCATGTATTACAGTAGAAAGAATAGAATCAATACTAATATTTGAATATGAATTCTAGAATACTGTCTTCTCTGTCTTTTTGATATTTTTAAAAGTTTGATCATCTATAAAAATAACATCTCAGTTTCTCAGAATCTTCTTTTCAATCGGATCACACAATCTATATTTAAACTTATCAGAACCAGAATCAAGAAAAATGCATTTTCAAGTCTTGACATCTAAGTTAAACCTTTCATCTTTTAAAACGTGAACAAAGACTTTGCAATTAAATACTTCTAAATGATCATAGATAACATCCCTTTTAAACCAATGTCTCTCTGACACATCACCATCTAGAGCAACTGTAAGAGATAGATTAATCATATGTACTATTATAATCAATGCTTCATTCTAAAAAGATTTTGGTAATTTTGTATTCGAAATCAAATATCGAAGTCTCTCTACAAGTATCTGATTCATACATTTTACTATACCATTTAATTAAGGTATCTTAGGTGGTATTTTCTAATGCCTAATATGTTGCTTCTTATAATATTCATCAAAAGGAACAATATACTTATCATCATTATTTGACTAAATACACTTAAGCTTTTTTCATGTTTGTCTCTCAACTAAAACATAAAATTCTATGAATGCATCAAATATCTGATCTTTAGTTTTTAAGAAGTAAATCTAAACCTTTTTGAATAATCATTAATAAAAGTCACAAAGTAAGTTACATCACCAATTATTTTTATAGACATTGGACCATAAATATCTGAATGCATCAATTCTAGCAATTTGGATTTTCTCGAAGGAGAATGACTTTTGAAAGAAACTCTCTTTTGTTTTTTTGTCAAATAATGTGCATACTTTTCAAGTTTCACACTCCTTACTCCAGAAAGTATATTTTTCTTGACTAATATATTCATTCTTTTCTCACTCATGTGACAAAGTCTCTTAAACTATAATGCAATAACATCCTTTATGACATTACACATGCCATTTGAAATCCTAACTTGCAAAACATATAAAGAAAAATGCTTCATACCTTTACTCACTACTAATGATCCTTTAATAAATTTTTATTTTCTGTTAACCTCATAACTACGATATCCATCATCATCAAGCTTTTTGATTGAGATCAAATTAAGTCGAATATCAGGTGTATGCTTGACATCTTTACGAAGTAGTGGTGTTTCACTTTAAGTTTCTAAACTAACTTTTCTTATACCTATTGCTTTGGTCAAGTCATCATTGTCCATATTTAATGTACCAAAGTCATCAGTGTATAAAAAATTAAAAATTCACTTCTAGGAGTAATATAATAAGATGCTCCATTATCGATAACCCAACTTAACGTATCACATGCAACATTCGCTCATTATCATAATATACAATGACAAATTTATTTGATATAGTAGTAACTCGATCATCTTTATTATAATCATTTTTTTCTTTTTTATCATTACCATTCTTCTTTTCTTATTTTAGCTGAAAATAATTTTTTCTTGATGTGACCTATCTTACCATAATGATAAAACTCAATATTTTTTTTTTGTCATGATCTTCATTAGCTTTTATTCTTGCCTTTATCTCTTAGGTCTCTGCTCTAACTTCTTTCTCTTTTCTCTATAACGATGACTTTTGAATTTAATGAAGAACTCTGAGTTTTTCTTCTCACTATCTCATTTAAGATCCTACTCTTAATAAAATCTATGATAATTATACCATCAAAAGTTGAATTAGATAGTGATATACTAAAGTTTTTCAAGTGTCCAGCAATGTACCAAGCAACCATAAGTCAACAACCTTAGATTCAAATTAATATTCATCACTAAAAGTTAATTTAACAATCCTTAAAATTTATTCAAATGATCTAAAATTAATTAACCATCTCTATATTTTAAGTTCATAAATTATTTAATTAAAAATATTTTATTATTACTAATTTTTCTCACATATAACAACTCAAGCTTATTCAACAAAGTTCCAGCATGTATTTTCTTACTAATATGATTCAAAATATTATCATTTACAAACTATCGGATGAACTCACACATAACCTTTTGTTCAAGAATCCAATTAGAATAAACTATGTTCTTGCCTGGTAAATATCAATATTTCGTATATAAAAGAACTTCCATCTTACCCTTTCAAATATAATAATTTATTCTATTCAAACTAACCATTGTATTTGTTTTTGATTTCATCATTCAATCAAATACAATACCAACCAAGCTCTGATATCATTTTGTAGGAAAAAATTACGAAATTCTCTTTTTGATTGAACCTGTGAGAAATCAAACAAACACAATAAATATAAATACGAGGCAGCAAAGTAATGATCAACACAAGCCAATTTTTAACAAGAAAAACTCCTACAATTCGAAGGATAAAAACCATGGGACTATTATCGGAATTTACTCAAATCTTCACTATAAATATTTAGGTACAAACCTAAATTAAATAGATACAAAATCTGTCTTACAATCATTAATAATAATAGAATAAATACTTTTAATAATTATAAGTGAAGATCAACTAAAAGGATAATTTAAAATTGATAGAAAATAAATCTTTCTTACCCAAAATAAGTATTTACGAAATTACTTTCAAATCTAAGTTTGAGTCATCGAAACAATAATCTAACTGTTTAAATTAAAGAACAAAATATATTAAACGTAATTTTAAAATTTCAAGTTGATTGATTGAAGGTGATATTCATTTATTTGTGAAGCTAAGCCTTAGGCTTCGTGCTCGTAAGACATTTGCAATGATATGTAACGGCTTTCACTTCCCAAAACGTCATACTAATGCTAGAAGGAGACTTCATCGCGTTCATAACCTTTCGACAATCGGTAATCCTTGTAGATATCCAAGGATAGTGAAGGAAAAATACAATGAAGGAAAAATTTTACTTTAGTCCCTAAATTTTTGTAAAAATATTGTTAGTTCTTTACTCAACTGGTAAATATTAAGACTTAACTTGTATTAATCTCACCTGACAATAGAGGGGAAGTGGAGTAAATTTTTCGATTGATCAACTTCTATCCTTAACTTTCAGATATTTGTCACTTTAGTCTCCCGGTAACTCATATCCGTTTATTTGCGTGGACCCTGTGATTATTGGTACTTTAGTGTACAGACTTGATCTTGCGATGTGTGGTAGTTGACAGTTAGAAGATTCATGACCTGATATTTCAGTTTATGTGTTCGGACAAGGTTCTTCTTATGAGACGTGACACCATTTATGATCTGCAACTTATTATTATTACACCACTGATCCAAAAAATCACGTGTATGACAATATAAAACAGTACTTTGAGTTCTTGTTTTTTTAATCTAATATTTCGATACACTTATGTTTTTCAATATTATTTAACACTACTTTAATATCACAAACTTAATTATATAAAATTCCTCATTACAAGGGTATTGTGTACTTACTAAAAAAAAAGCAAGAGTACTAAAAACTTCTAATTTTTAGCCACTGTTTAATTACAATGTCATTGGTTGGTCATCACATCTTGAAATAAAGGGTAAATTATAATTCTGTATTTTAATAAACGTATATAACAAGTCAATCTTACATACAAAATTTTGATAAACTAAATTTTCTAGCCTTCTTTTCTAGTATCAAGTTTTAGAGAGTCCTTATGATGGTTTAGGTATGAAAAAAAAAAAATGGGATTGTAAAAAATAATCGAGAGAATGATATGGAGAAGAGAAAAATTAGATGGGAAGGAGAATTAGTGTGTATAGAGAACAACCTCTATAACTGAAAACATGATCCTTCAAATAAAAAGATTTTCTTGACAAGATTAAAGAAATGACTTTACTGCTTATTGATATAGTTAGGAAACAATAAGTGTATCTGAAAAGCCTAGAATATTTGCTTGATCAAAATTTAAAAGAATGGATTATGTTTGTTACATGATATTAAAAGAAGACCACAACAAAAATATAAAGTGGTCCATGAAATGAAATGGAAGATATCCTTGACAAAGATTTAAAGAACTTAAAAGTAAGAATTTACAAATATTTCATAACAATTTGAGAGTTGGTCACAAATTTTCTCATCTATTCAAGGGAAAATGGAAGATAAGGACTTGCAAATCAAAATCATCATGATTTTCTTTTTTGTTTAATAAAGTGATTATTGTATTCCTTAACTTAGAAAACAATGTATTCACTGCACATTCTAAAACATTACGTAATTTCTTTCTTTTCCCAATCATTTAGGTTTCAATGTAAAGAAACTAAAATAAAACAAAAAATATCTTACTTACCAATCGACCTAAATATGACTCTTAAATTTAGAGCTTTGATACCACGAAAAAATTTTAGAATGGAGATTAAAACTATATTTTATTGATGATAAATAAGAAATTCTTATTAACCTCTATTAATAAATAAAATTCAAATCTTGAAATAAATTAATCAATTCGTGATTTGTGAATATATTTGCATATTAAAATTTGATTGATTCTAATAAATTATGATAGAATTTATTTTTTATTTTTTTCATATATTTTATCCATTAATCAATCGATAAATTTAAGTTAATTTTTACACTAATTCTTTTGATTTAAAAAAAAAATCTTAACTCATGATTTTTATCAATCCATATTAAGACACAAAATTTACCAGTTCCGCAAAATCAAGAACGCTCTATTAATAAACTACACTATTATCCTCATTAATGAAATATGGTGCTCCTTGAAATATTTGATGTTGAATAAATCAATTAATATATATATGTATGTAAATTCAAACAATCTGATGTCATATTACCAAAATGTTAATGTCATTCAATAAAAAGAAAATAAAAACAAAAGAGAATATCTGTAGAAAAATGGGAAGGAATAAAAAGTTGTTTCAGTACACAAAAATCCTTCTTGAAAACAGCTTCTGATTTTAACCATTATTATCGATTTAAAGTAACAACTGAGCAGCGTGAAGATGAACAGTTTAATCGAAGGAAAAGTGAACCATGCTCTATTATTTGGAAGTACTTTTGCTACCAGAATGATTTTTTGGTTGTTCAGATTACAGAAACACAACAAGAGGTAAACTGCTCGCTTTTGTACAGAAATGGAGCTTCGTTCATTAATTAGTTTTCTGAAGTTTGCACAGCTTGCGAGATCGTGAACCATTATAATACTTAAAATCTTGAAAAGCACTCCCTTATAAAACGTGCTTCCCATCTACTTCCAGCAAAGTAATTTTTATCTTTTTCTCTTTTCTTTTTAATTTAATACCAAGTTTTCACAGATTAAGCGAACATGAATTTACTATAGAGAGAACACATTGTGAAAAATTTATCTATTAGCTATGTCTAAATAAAAATAAATAGAAATTCATGTATATATATATGCGCAGAATAGGGCAAGAAAAAAAGTAAAACCAGCATCTTTTTTTGAAAAGAAAAAAGCGATTCAAAATTTTTAGAGTGCTACTTGAAAAATATTATTTTGAAATGATACTTTTAAAAATAAACAATGTATTTAGTAATATTTTGTTAAAAGTATTTTTTAAAATGCAAAATAGTAAAATTGTGTTTGGTATAATTTTAAAAAATGAACACGAAAAATGATTTCGGGGAAAAAAATTGTACTTAGCTTTTGAAAATGGTGTAAACAACAAAAAAATTTTTTTTACTCTTTTGTTTTTGAAATAAATTCTACAAAACAAGTAATTAAAAATAATTTTCACTGTTTTCCATTTTTGAAAATAAAAAATAAAATTTAAAAATAACCCAAACAACTAAATTTGCATTAGTGATTTGTCATTAAAATGTAGATTGTTGACAGGAGCGCCCCAACCTCTCCTCAAAATTTGAAACGCGTTCTGCATAACAAACCAGAATTTTTCAGTCTTCATTCAAATTTCACGATCCTTATATAATCCAGCATTCAGATACGGACGCATATGGCTTATAATAGAATTTTCTAACGTACAAACTCTGTGTAACTTAAAAAAAAAAAAGATAAAAGAATGAGCTTCATTGAATGAATTTAAGTTTAAAAAAATATATTTTTTAAAATGTAATAACACAAATATTATAATTTAAATATAACACAATTATCATAATTTTTCAAATAATATATTTTTTAATGCACATGTTATATATATATATATATATATATAACAAACCAAGTCTCAGTGTTCAATATCCTGGAAAAAATTACTGACGACCCTGTATTATCATCCGGAGAATACATAGAAAATTTTTAATATATCCGGTAACCTCGTATCATCACCTAAATATCACATCAAAATACACATGTATAGCCTTTAAAGGGTAAAACATCTCAACACACAGTTCATAACTCATTTATGCACTCAAATAGGTCTCAAAGACTTCAATTACATTACCGGAGAGAGCCGTACTTTCAGATTTCATCACATAACAACCACTTTTGTATACATATTAAATACCACTTTCATAAAATTAAAAAATCACTTCTCTTGCAACATACTGCCTCAATCAATTCATGCATCAAGTATATAATAATGTTATTTAAAATTATTTATGCATGAGAATAATCACAATTATGTATAATTAATTCACATATGATCAATAACATTTTATTCATTAAAAGTAAGTATAAAATATTTACTCACAATCTCACCAGTCAATTCTGAGCATTTCAGGAGCTCTATGAGTCTCCTTTACCTACAATTTATCATATAACATAAGGTTCAAAAATTAACTGTTAAAACTAATTCAAAAACTAATATTTATAAAAAAAAATGAGAATAATTGTTTTAATTTCATAAACATGTAATCCATTGAGCTACCAGATATTAATTTAACTACCCAATACTATTTTCACTAAAATTTCTTCTTCTTTTTTCATTTCCTTCTTCTTTCTTCTTTTTCTTTTTGTTTTCCTCCTTGGTTTTTTTCTTCTCCTCCTCCTTTCTTTTCTCTTCTTTTCTCTCTTCTTTTTCTTTTCTTCCTCTTGGTTTTGTTCTTTTCTTTGAGTTTAAACTGGAAAGGAAACAATTTTCCAATTGTATTACATATATATGGTCGGTAATCGACTTAAAGTAGGAACTAAGTCATTCATTTTGTATACGATTGACGAATGGGACAGAAAACGTATTAAACAGTAACAATTTTAATACTACCGAAATTGATAATTTGATATTTCTTTCTATCATTTTTGAGCAAAATCCAACATGTTTGCTACCCTTGAGCCTGACATAAATGGTTAGGCCCGTTTATGTTCAATTACTGTCATTGTCCATTTGTAGATTTAGCAATGGAATTAACAACGTTTGAAGAGAAAAATTTAGGTGGGAGGGTTTTGATAAGATATAATACGTTATGTAATTTATTTTTTCTATTATTATTATTATTAAATTCTAAAATAAATACATATCTCATTAAAAATTATTAAATGATCATATGAATGACATGGCGTGCATGTCTCATTCAAGTCTTTTTGACACTCCAATGAATTGATTTTAAAAAAAAAAAAGGATTAATAGTCATTGTACCCCCTACCTTTTTTCTTAATTAGCATGATAATTAGGAAGAGTCCATCTAACTTATCGAGGCAGTCTTGAATTGAAATCATCCCGAGTTGATGTCGTACCCAGCTAAGATCATCCCAAGCGAAAGTCATTCTAAGCTAAGGTCATTTTGCATTGAGGTTATCCTGAGTTAACGTCATCTTTGGCTGATCTCATCCCAAGCTGAAGTCATCCTAAGCTTTTCTGATCTTGGTCTGATATATATGCTAAACTGAGGTTATACAGATGATTCAACAGACAGAAAAGCAATAGCGGTTGAGTTAATTTGAAAACACCTTGTTCACAACATGAAAAATAACCGTCCATTATTAAATAATTATGCTACCTCATCGACGATGATAACTTTCCTTCACCACCACCCTCTCAGAAACAATTATTCCACTCCACTAATAGTTATAACTTCTCTTCCTGTCACTATAAAGGGCACCAAGAATACAGAGAAAAGAGTTCAAACATTTTTTTTCTTGAACGAGCCGTTATGCTACCAAGTTTTCTCCACAATAGAGACCATGTTGCTGCCAAATTGACTCCAGAAACAATTAAAGAGAGAGAACGTTTGCAATCAGGCTGTTATTATTGTAACAATAATGACTTTACAGCAGTAAAACTCCATTTTCTTCTCCCCTAGATGTAAGCCTTAGGTTAAATTGTACCCGCTGGGTGTAGCCTAGTGGTTCCATCTTCGAGGGCATTCGTGTTGGTTTTGGATTCGAATATTTAGCAGTGCACCCAGATGTAAGAGTTTGATGCAACTCCGATTTTATCTGACCGTTTAGTACCGTCTATCAGGAGACTGAATTAGGTGCTTGTTTGGTTAAGGGGCTAAGTCCCATCAGGATGATGCTACTCAAGGATAATAGAGAGCTTGAGTCCCCCTGACGGAGTCTCTCGGAGCGTTGGTTGGCGGTCTAAGTTTCCGGATTTTAAAAAAAAATCACCTTCTATTTTACTGTTTCATGATACACTTTATTGTGTTGTAAAATTAGATTAATTTTCAATAGTTACCATATTTTTAAAATCCTAAATAATTTTTTTTGAAAGAAAATCCTAAATATATGTAAATATTTCATTATAAGCATGATAATATATTAGAAAAGCGGGTGGTCAACGTTGTTGCTTTTTTCTTTTAATAAATAAAATGAAAGGATTTTAATGACACTGCAGAAAATGGATGTTTTGATATAGAGCACGACTGAGATTTTTAGTCTCACCAAAGATCTATAAAAAAATATATGTCAAATAATTAAGTATTTAATCTATTTTTTTGGCCGGATTTTGCTTAAGCTCGTATCTTCAAAAAACTGTCGTAGATTTGATTTTCTTTACTTAGGCACAAGTATATATCTCAGTTATTATTATTATTTTTTTTAATTTATGTCTTTATTTTTTATTTGATTATCCTTTGCAAGGTCATCACCTTTGTTTATTGAATACATGAAAAATAATTAGTTCCAAGAAGCATGTATCTTGTATTTAAAAAAAAAAAAGAATTAGAAAAACACATGGATCACTTCTGTGTAAATAGACTGGTCTCTCACCCCGATAGATCCATGGCTGGCAATCATTTTTTAAAGGTGTAACATCTCTTTTTGATTCAAAATTGATTTTAGATATTTTTTTTTATAAATACCATGTATTTTTGCACTCATTTGTAATATTGTGTGTATCAATAACATCTTACTTTTTTCTGCAAATTTTCTAACCCTTTCTCATTTGCCAAACGCTCTCTCCTTCTCGAATTTGTTACTTCCTAAATTGGTATCAAAGCCTAAAATGGCAAACATCAACGGAACTTACTCTAATCCCTCCAACTCTTAGCATTGCTCTCTTCTATCTTGTATTTACTAGGCTTGAGGGAGACAACTATTTGTTTTTGGCAATCTCAAGCACCTGCCATTTGTTCAAAGAAATGGCCTTCAAGATTATGGGTCTGCTTAAAATTATGATAATTCTGTCCTAGTTTAAAAAATAAATATTTAATAACATCAAATTTTAGTAATACTCATATATTTATATATTGATATTTTATTCTATTGCTAGTCTTGAATGGGTGATACCGTTTTCCTATCTCTTTGTCTCAAGTGACTAAATGTGAAGAATCATTTAACATATATATCTATAATCTATTAGTTCAATGCAAATTCTATTAAGAAAATAATAACTGTGATTAGTGCGACACTTTTATTTAATATATGAAAAGACACATCCACGAGTTTTCATTTTCAATCTAACTAATCTTTTACATATTAATCTCAACTCATACATTGACTTCAAAAATAAAAATAGATGAAATGACTGCAGCAATGCATAATCTTGGGTTCCTGTTTGAGACTTGAGAGATCACCATCATCAATTGGTGAAGTTAGAAATGGTCCCATGAGGTTCAGTAGCCTTAGCCGCCGGAGCAGGCTCAACGCTAGGCGACGGGTCGACGGGTTTCACGACAAGATCTTTCGGCAAATCAGGAATACCCTTCAAATAAAAAGTATAAAACAGCTTATAAGGAAACGCAATCTGATGCAATTTTACTTGGCCATAAACACCTTCAAAAATCCCAGAGCCGCCAGTTACGGCCAAGTAAGTGTCTTCAAGAGTTAAATAAGGTCCTTGTACTGATATGTGACCGAAATCGCCGAAGAAGAAGCTGAAAATTGCTTCATATCTGTCTCCTTTATTAACTGACTCCTGTTGGACGAATACACAAATTCCTGCTGTGATGCCTAAACGCTTTTGTAAGTCTCCGCTGTAAAGCTTGTTGGTGAATGGAACAAGATCACCGAGTGCGAGATTTTCCTGTTTCTGGCTTAGTTTAAGGATTGCTGGGCTGTTTCGGTCTCGCTCGTTGATTTCATATACGTATAGTTCTTGAACTTTAGCTGAAAATTCAGAAAATAAAATGATTCAATAAATTGAATGAATGTTAAATAATCATTTATTGATCATTAACAAATGAATGAAACTTACTTGGCCTGGAAGAATCTTGTTGTCTGTTTGTCTTGTTGTTGAAGAAGAAAGCTTTGGTTGTGATGTTCTGGGAAGTTCTACTGCTTGAGAGATTGAGATTTTGAGTAGAGAAAGAAGATTTTTGAGTGAGATTGAAAGCTAGCAATCTTTGGTTTTGTGAAGATGATTTTGAGTTAGGAAATTTGAGAGAAGAGACAATAATGAAAGAAGTTGCAGAAGCCATTATAGATGGATTTGATTGAATGAACAAACCTGATAAAGAGGAGAAATTTTGCAAAGAAGATTGAACGGATAGATGGAGATGTTAAACGGTGGACAGTATTATTATAATAAAAGTAGTATTGATTAATTAATTACAACGAGGACTTCTCTTAAATACTGAAATTAAACAAAGACTGTACAAGACAACCTAACCCAAGTTGTTAGAATGAAAGGAAATAGTTTCATGTGATATGCACGTTCATAGAAAATTCATAAAATTTAAAAATTGTGAACATATTCCATTTAAAAAAATAATAACAAGCTTGTAGTCGTTACAGGTTTTAACTCTTTGATCATGATTTTTATTTTTTATTATAATTTTTAATTAGATGCTGTATTTATATAAATTGAGAATTAAAATAATAAAATTAAAAATTATAACGAAATTTTTTTAAAAAATGTAAATTATAATAGCTTGATGTAAATTTTAAGGTTATGAATTATTAATTTTATTATATCTCAAAATTACTCAATATTCACTTATTTTTATTTTTAATTTTAAATTATATTTTTAAAACCATAGTATTCTAATCAATTTTAAAAAATGGAGAAAATTTTTTTTGAATATTATTTTAAACATTATTTTAAGTAATGACATAAGTTTATCGATTCAGTAGTAATATTGACATAATTAATTATTTTAAAAATTATCATTTGAGCTACAACTTGAATCCACAATATTCCTCTCAATTTTCTATGTCAAATTGTTGGATTCTTTGGAAACAGAAATAAAGTAAGGTGCGTGTTCTTGGGATTTTCAATGAACGAGATGACTACTCAATTGTTCCCATTGAAACCAAGTTGCAAATTCATTCTTTATTTTAATTCTAATAAATTTTTCAGAAAGATTACAAAATAATTTATAATTGTTTGGTTCATCAAGCCAACTCATCTGATGTCCGATTTGATGATGCTGTTCAATCACAGCACAACAAAATAACAATAAATAAATACATGAAAACAAGCTCATGGCCATCAGTTAGAATGGTAGATATGCATGAAATGAATAATGCTCTTACAAAACGAATGATTTTGGTCACCTAATCAATCATAGAATGTCAATGAAAATCACCCTTTTGTTTGATGGATTGAAACTTATGCATCAACAATTGGCATCAACATCTAAGGGCACATTAATTGGCTTCGACTTGAATTTGAAAGCAAAATTATTAAAAAGTAACTTCTAATAAAATTCACTTATATTTTGACATTTAACATTTTAGCTTCCATATCAGAACAACTAGAGAGTACAAACAGAGGTGTATGAACAGTAATATATGTTTTTTATTATTGATGCCAATTATTGGAATTTGAAGCATCAAGGGTGATTTGCATTACAAGCAAAGGTCTCAATAGACATCTATCTGACTTGAAACTATTACAACTATAATATAAGTAGTAATTATAAAAGGAAAGTGCTACAAGACCCTAAGCAATCATGCCTATGTTCAGAAGAAACAAACTTAGGCAACCAGAACTAGTTTCAGTACACAATCATCTTAAATTGTTTTCAGATAAATCCTAAGACTACAACTGGCCTAAGCAAATAGGACATAATTTTCAAATATAAGGGATTTTGATCAACATTTGAGTTTAAAATGAAAGAAGTTGTACAAATGGAGGCTTGTTTGCATCCTTCATTATGTGAATATAATATTGAAACTACGAGGCCAAAATATTATTAGTATTCAAATGAATGTTTCAACATTTGGTTAGAATTTCCGCACCTATTCCAGTAATTAAAATGGCATGCTCAAACTGTGCAGCGGAGCTGCCATCAGCAGTCAAAGTTGTCCGGTTGTCAGGCCATGTTATAGACTCAATGCTTCCCATTGTAAGAATTGGCTCTGCAAGATGAGTTTAAATGCATCAATGGTATTATTTCACAGATTCATCAGGAAGTTTTGTATATTTTGTTATTAAGAAAGCCAAAACTATGTCCAACTTGAAAACAAGCATGCAATTATATATAATCAAACAATTCCTTGATTTTCAGGGAAGAAAAAATGCACTCACCAATTGTAAATGTTTGACATTCAACCATTGAACCAGGCTTTTCATTGCCTGTGAAACAATTAATAATCACATTCAGAACTTTGAAATAATATAACTCCAGAAAAGTAACAATGAGGTAATAGCATATTAGGAAAGTTAGCAGCAAAACTTAAGCGGGTACTCTTCAGTTTCATAAATATTGAAAATAAAACAAAATAAGATCAGCCCATTATGGTTGAAAATATTATATAATTCTCTGTATTGAACCATCTACAAACAATTTAAACATTTTTAGTTATTTTTAATCCATAAACTTGCAAGTTGATAAAATAAATAATTAGTATCCAAAGATTCTTATGTAATATGATTGGGTCAGAACAAAATACTTTCCCTACGCCATGTCCAACAAAACGCCCCACTACACCAATACCATTTTTCTCAGCATGCTCACTGAACAAGATCAAGTTAAAACGTTAATAATAAGTATAACAGTTGAAAAGTTTAACATTTAGATATACAAAAGAGTTAAATTAAACTTTTTATCCCATCTTTTAACCTATGCATATATCATCTTAGATATGCATAGGAGTAAGAATTTAGGTATATACCACGAGAAAATGGGCAAGGGAACTAGTTTTCTAGTATGTAGGACTAAAAATACAATCTGAATTTCATAAATGAATAATAATATCTTTCAGCAACTTCCATGAGATATTTGTGAATTCCAACCTATGCATTCAAGTGCTTTTTACATATATTAGTCCTCAAGTCACTTTGTAATTTCAGTGCAACCAATTATTAGGAATACTTAAGTTCAGCTGCTAAAGTTTTCTCGCTTTACCGTTGAAATTGTCAACAACAGAATTTTCGGCCTTATTAAAATAACAATGTGCAATAAAACAAACCATAATCATGAAAGCTGATGGAAAAGAATATTTCCAGTAGACTTGCAACATTTTATGACTAAAATATTTTTGCGTAAATTAGTAGAAAAGAGAAAAATATAATTCACATGAGTAAGAAAAGCTAAATATCACTCAATAGATATTTGATCAAAGAAGTAAGAATCACTTTATTTCACCAAAAATTTTTGCACTAAACTCATGATCAAATCTCTTCCTCCTTCAGTCAATACCCACTAGTGACAATTCTCAAAATCTATAAAGGTTTTATCCATCTCGATTTTTGAGCTCTGTCAGTAAAAGCTCACATTTTTCCATCAGCCCCACTTTCATGTGCACCATGTTTAAACCTGGAGACTACTGTTGGAGAATGTAAGCAGATCCAAGGCAATTGACTCCAATCATTCTATAATCATTAAGCTTACTAGCTCAGTAAAGAGCCATAAGCTGAAAATTGTAGTTTATAATACAAATTACTCATTTTTTCCAGTAAATTTGTTATATCATTTACAACTTCTAACTTCCACTACCGATGATAGCACCAGAACTTCTCTTCGAGAACTAATAATTATCCTTATAGGTTAGCATAGCATGCAAATAAGCTCAACAGATAACCAACCACCACCCATGCAAAATGCTAACTATAAACAACTGCTATTTTATATTTCTCAAACTTGTAATTGCACCATGATATTTTTCAGTTTGCTGCAGAGTTTATGTAAATTATCAAATTAAACTAATTTCTCACCTTTTCTGATTATTAATTAGTATCCTCACCATATTCTTTCAGGTAAGATTTTTTGCTCCATTGTTGCAGTTATATAAATGCTACTTTCTTTCCAGTTCAACATATCATTAAGGAAAGAGAGAAATCACACCTGATTCTTTTTCCAATTTTCTTGAAACTAGCACCATCCTTACAAACTGCTATACCTCTCTCAAAGCACTCTTCAGTTACCTGCATGAAGTATAACAATTAGGAAAACAACTTAATAAAATCAACAATGCTGTTCAAAGCAACAGCTGAAGGCTATTCATTGATTGTAATGATGTAGAACATAACATAAAGAGATACCAAAAAATGATTTGTGCAAGTAACTGCAGCATGCAGATATAACAAGCTTTCAAATAATTAGAAAAATAATAATAAAAGTTAGAAAAAGTCAAAAAAAAAAAAACAGAATTCAGTGTTCTCTTTTTGAGAACTAATAAAAGTTTACCTTCACAAGTCATTCTAGTGAATCACGAACATTGCCACAAAAGAACGTTTCTGATGTGTCTCCACGATAAACCTAAAGAAAAAGAATGTAAGCAATATAGAGACAAATCAGATTTGAACTCCTCTAATGCTGAAACTCTTCCGAGCCAGGAACTGCAGGGTTATATTACATGATCAAGATATCAAACCAATTTACGTATATCAAGGGCTGATTTTTCTTTCCAATTTTTTTTTAGAAACTTCATATTGTAGCAAAAACAGAAAACATATTTTAATTGCTTAACAAAACAAAACATATGCTGGCTATCAAACATAGATATGTTAGCAGTACAAGCAACAAACAGATTTCAAAGCATGCCCACACTGCTGATCTTTTACATATCCAATCATTTTTCACCTTCAACTAATTCAATAATATGGTCAGCACATAAATGCAAGGAGGGGCACAGGTCACGCCCAGATCAGATCAGTATGCACAACTTACAAAGAAAAGATATTGATTCGATGCTTGCAATCAACAATACAAGTCATTCAACTAACATATCAAATTAGGACCAGTCAATCATATATTTAAGCAAGCAAAGATGAAGGTAAAATGGAAGACACGCATCTAAATAGACTGTCACGTCAATGTTTGTTATGTCACCATCCTAAAAAAAGAGAGCAATCATTAATTATGACAAATATACATGTCATATAAGGAACAAATGGGCACACACCAGACCCGTAGCTGGGGAGAATCAGATATTCCATGACACATGCATTCATTAACTGATGTACACACACTCTTGGGAAATCCTCCATAGCCAAGAGGTGAAGGATAAGCACCGGCCTCTATGATCAGTTGGTGCACTGCTTTGTCAAGATCTTCAAGTCCTTTGATTTAGCCCTATACCAGCTGAACCTAAATAATTGACGGATCCTTTTAAGGCTTTTTATGCCCTAGGACAAGATCATAGACTCCCTCTTGATCCTCAAAGAAATAGAATTTTTATACCTTTTGAAGAGGAACTTGGAAAATAAAAAGGGGGATAGTTTTACCTTTAAACTAGACCCAGCAAACCTAACTCTATTAAGGACAATCTGTCCTACAATAAGGATTGAAAGAATAATTTGGCTAACATTTTACTTCTTGAATTCTTCGACCTAAAGATCTGTCTTCCTGTAACTTTTTCCAGTGTTCCCAAGATTTGTTTAACTTTGTCCAAATAAGCTTGCATGTTGCTTTCACGTACCCAGAAATGTCCAATCACCTGATTCACAATCAGCTAAAAATCTCTATTTATGTACAATGATGAGGCCCCTAACGTCCGTGCCAGCTTGATTCTTGTGATCAAAGCCTCATACTTAACATCATTGTTTGTCATTCTGAAATTGAATTTGAATGAATACATTATTTCTATTTCATCAAGTCTAACCAGAATTATTATAGCAACCCCATCTTGACCATTAGAGGCTCTATCGATAAAAAATTGTCAAAACAATTCTGACATGTCCTGCTCAGGAACGCCATCTTTTACCAACTCTAGACTACCTTTCAAGACCTGATAAATTGCTAACTTGTCAGATATTAACCTTTCAGCCACAAAATCCGCTAAGACTTGCCTTTTTATTACTTTCCTTAGTTTGTAGCTGATGTCACATTGAGCTCGACTAGCCATTTTACCAGACATCCAGACAAGTCAGGTCAATAGAGAATTTGTCTCAACGACTAATTTGTCAAGATCACAACTTGATGAGCCTGAAAGTAGGTGCACAGTTTCCTTACTGCAACCACCAATACAAGTACTAATTTCTTAGGAGATGAATACCTCGTCTTTGCATTTAACAATACTTTACTAGTGTAATAGATTGATTTATAAACCTTTTCTAAATCTTCCATCACCAGTACTAAGCTCACTAAGTGGTCACCCATTGATAAATACAGATATAGTGCATCCCCTCCTCAAGGCTTGTTAAATGCAGAACTAATGTTAAGTATTCTTTGAGTTCTCAAAAGCTGTTTTCGCACTCCTCATTCCACTCCATCTTTTTTCCTTTCCTCATGACTTGGAACAACAAGAAACACTTGTCAGTAGCCTTAGACACGAATCTACTAATGACGGTAAACCTTTCTGTCAAACTTTTTAGTTCCTTTAACGTAGTTGGTGACTTAAAGCTCTAGTATTGCCTTCACTGTCTGTGGATTTGCTTCGATTCTCCATTTACTAACCATAAATCCTAAAAACTTGTTTGTCCCGACTCCAAACGAGTACTTCTCAGTATTTAACTTCATATTGTACCTTCTCAGATAAGAGAAGGTCTCTCTTAAACGTTTCACCTGACGCTCAAAGACTTGATGATCATGTCATCCACGTAAACTTCCATCGTTGGCCCAATCAAGGGTTTAAATACCCAATTGACTAGTCTCTGAAACGTAGCTTTCACATTCTTGAACACAAAAGGTATAATTTTATAACAGTATAGATCCTAATCAATGATTAATACAGTCTTCTCTTGATCGAGCTCATATATCCTGATCTGATTATATCATGAGAATGCATCCATAAAACCCATGAACCCATGACAAACTTGAGAGATCATGTAAATAATCTCATGCATGGATTTGTTGTGAAAGAATAAATATTATCCGTAAGAAAGTTAGCACTTTCGGAGATAACATTTGATTGAAATGTACAAATGATTTATACATTAAATAGTTTAACGGACAATCAAGAGCTAAAATACCTAGATATTAAGTTGCCTATTTATAACTTAGTGTAAGTTACAAGATTTCATTAATATTATTGAATATTAATAGACATAGACATAATTTTATAAAGTGTATTTGACAAGTTTGAACAAGAATGGAATTAAAAAGATAAATTAAAGGCATACTTGTCACATTGATAATGTCTATAAATATAGGCTTGCTTTTCACTTAAATAGGTTGTAATTGAAGTTAACAACACAAGGAAAAATACTCATCTCTCTCATCTTATAGCCAAAACAAATCCATTTGAAGTTATATAATCTTCATCAAGCATCAAAGTTAGTGAAAAGTTCATTAATTGTTTTGTATTTATGAAGCATAAAAATTTAAAAACATAATTAAAGTTTAGAAAGTTTAAATTAATCACTTCACAAATATGCAAAGTTAAACATACCATCAAATAGTATCAAAACATGACTGGTGTGTTAATACGCTTGAATATACTTGGTTTAATGAACTGTAGATAATTGCATTTGTTTAATTAAGTCACTAATTGATTTTACTATGTTAATCTTATTAACAATAATCTAATCATAATTCATCACATAAATTATTTCTAAAGTAAGTCAATTAATATGTAATTATATTAATTAACATTTTATCAAATCAACACATACATTTAACACATTTAAATGTAATTAATACATGATGAAAACAATTAACATCATGCATTCTAATATGGTTGAATTTATCTAGAGTTCATTATACTTCATATCATCACATTTCATATAATTAAGCATAGCCATGGTCATTATGTCATGATTTAACATGTTTAATTCAATTAAAATACAAGAAAAATAACTATTCATCATTTTCTTTCCATGGCCAAGCATAAATCCTAATTTTTCCAACAACATAACATGTTCATATTATATTTTCATACATAGCCATACATCTTATATACATCAAAACATATCTTAATGTACAAATTCAAGTAAGAAAACAATTTTTCCATTAACATCCATACATGGCCAAATATACAAGCATTTTTATCCATGTGAATCAAATTTAAACCAAACATATTAACACACCAATCATGCTCTGATACCATTTGTTGGTATATCTAACTTTTAAGCATACTTGTATAGTGATTAATCTAAACTTTCTAAGCTTTTAATCATGTCATTAAATTATTATGCTTTAAAAGCACAAATCAAGAAAATTATTGAATTTTTCACTAACCATGATGCTTGATGAAGATTGTAGAACATCAAATGGATGAAGTCTCTAAGAGAAAATACCACCCTAACTTGGATTTTGCTTTGGCGTTGAGATAAGAGAGATGAGAGCTTTTTTTTCTTTTTATTTTAAACTTCAACTACAATTCATTTGAGTGAAAAGAAAGCCTATATTTATAGACATCATCAATTTGACAAATACCCTTAATTAAATTATTTGATTCTATCCTTGTCCAAGACTTGTCAAACAAACTTTGTGAAATTATGTCTATATCTATTAATATTCAATAATATTAATTAAATCTTATAACTTACGCTAAATTACAAATAAATCCCTTAGCACCCAGGTATTTTATCTCTCGATTCAATTAAACTATTTAATGTATAAACTGTTTATATATTTTGATCAAATATTATCTATTTTATAATATATATTAAAATATATATTTTATATATTTTGAAAATGCCAATTTTTTTATAGATAATATTTATTCTATTTTATAATAAATCCATATATAAAACTATTAGGGTGACCTCTCGAGTTTATCGTAAGTTAACCATGAGCCAAAATTGAACACATCAACCCCATTTCGAACTTTTCGAACACTCAACAATTATGATTAATATTTAACAACATGTTGTAATTCTTAAACCACAATAAAAAAAATCTTAATCGAATTGTTTTACTTCTTATTGTATATACCGTGTGGGTTATATCCCTCCATTGTCCAATCCTAACCAAGTAAGGGTTCACAAAATATCAAAACTCTAAATTCAGCATCTTTGCGGACCATTTGTCAATACACGCTCAACTTATCATCAAGAACTTTTTCATATAACTTTCATTGTTATCTGCCCAGGGTTTTGGGTTTTAGACATTTACTGATGTCTAACTAAGAATTCAAATCCGAATCGAGTCAACAGAACCTCAAGATACTATATATTGAATCAACGGATCCCATCTTAACAGTCATTCACATCCTAATATAAACAACACATGATCAAATTGGATTTTATGTACAAGATATAATTAGTCTTACATTTATACACTTTATGAACTGTGTGCATCTATATCGGATAACGACTATGATATCTCAAGTCAAAAGATTATTTGCATACTAATACAATCAAATGACGAATTGACTACATACATTCTGTGTGATTCATCACTTCTTTGGCTACGTTTGAAAAACAACTTATTAATTATTAATCCACACTAATGTCTTAATGACATGACTCTCATTATCATCCACATTAATATTATCTCATAATATTCATCGAAAGTATTCAATTTACCCACTGTACAATATTAATACCTACTCAATACTGCATCCGTAGGAAGCTAATTTGATAATCATTATTATCTAAATGTTATATACTTTATTCATTAGTATGATCGAACAAAGAAAGCAACATACACATATGAGAAAAAACAATTTCTTTATTAATTATATGTATAGTACATATAAATAGTGATATAATACAAAATACTATGAAACTGATAATATGAATGGTTTCTAGAATATACAACACCAACAATATGTTTTTCGAGACCCTTTGTGATATGAGAGATCTCAAAGTCTTGAGTGGTACCCGAGGCCTTTGATGACGTAGGAGGTTTTGAGTCTTGTATATTTCCTGATGCCTTTATTGATAGTGAGGTCTTGAGTTCTCATGTCATAATGAGATCTTCATTGTAATGAGAGGTCTCAAGATCGGGTGCTATATTCGGGGATCTTCTGGTGTGGAATGTCTCAAGGTTTTGGCCTTTATTAAGACTTCTATTGGTGTGAGAAGTCTTGGAACTACGTGTCTACCCTAAGGCTCTTTTTGACTCGAAAGGTCTCGGAGTGTCAGTATCTCTCCCGATTCTTCTATAGGTTAAGAAAACTTCAGTTCCCTTAACTATGTTTTGGACCTTTAATTGGGTTTTGGGGACCCAAATGACCCAAATTCTCCCAAACAAAAACATAATTAAACTATTATTTAACAAGGAAGTTTACCGTCCTAAAATGATCAAGAAAGAAGTCATGTTACTCTCTGACCCAGAAATGGTAGTTTTATCTCCCACCTCAGGTTCAAGAGCATAACATGCAGAGAGAACAATTAGAGTCTACAATCAAAATTAAGAAAATTTGTGCATAAAAATTAAAAGTTTTAGAGAATAGCAGTTTTCTTAGGGACCGTGTATTCTCTTTTACCCGTGAACAAAGCATCTATTTCAGTGACTCATTTTCAAGGGGATGCCGGTTGCACATCCGGACCATACAAAGTACATAAAATAACTTGTCAATATCCATGAATCAATACATTTTTGTGATCATATTCATATTTATATTACAAATACTACAAGGTACTGCAATTTCTCACCCTAACCAATTTTCCTGCTTTATTAAAGACTCGAGCAGCAAGTTCACATGCAGCCCTTATTTCAGCAATGCCTTCAGAATCATGAAGTTGGTACTCAGGTGAAAGTTCTGGCAACAAAGTTGAACTAAGATAGGGAGGCTTCAGTATGTGATCAGGCACAGGAAGAAGTGGTGACACTCTTCCATGCCTCAAAGTTGGTCTTCTTCTAAACTTTGATGTACTTTGAAACTCATGTTCTCTAGAAATGTATAAAATCACTTCAACTTTTATACATAATGTCATAGTAACATTTATCGAAGAAAATGTATGTCAAAGCAGTATTGAAAAATAAATTAATGACAGGAAATTGGAGCATATAGACAATCCAAGGTACACTTAAATTAGGGCCTTATTCCGAATCCAAAAGCACATAGACGAGTTAGCCACAGAAGAGATAAGTTCCAAAATAAAACTTTTAAAAGCTAACACAATTAACTTTAGTCGATGCAGAGTCAATGTTCAATGTCTCTAAATTCGTAATCTGCTTCACATGAGACAGCAACCCACAAAATCCAAAACTTACAAACATTTTAAAACTAAAAAGAAATTTCAAAATTGAGGAGCAAGAAATGTCCTGGATTACGTTTTTTTAGCTCTTTCCCATTTTTCAGTTGTTCCACTATTTATCCATGAATCAAAATGAAACTAAAGCTTCAAAGAATAACATGAAAATTTAATATGTTTTAAGCACTAAACTAAACAACTGATACAGTATTACTGGTCAATAGTGCGAAGTATTACAATAATCTCAAAATTAAGTGATGAACCTTCTGTTTAGCATAAAATAATAAGGGAATTAATCAAAAATGGCCACTATTCATAATTCGCAATCAAAAATAACCATCTTAAATAGTGCCGTTGAAT
>JAVXUL010000012.1:11583542-11593857 GCA_035590515.1 Trichilia minutiflora | reverse complement strand
TTAAATGGTTGTTTTAGATACTTAATGTTTTAGAAGGGGATTTATTGTGGAATTTGAAAAGGGACATTGATTTGTAATAAAGGAGTTGATTTGATTTGAATTATATTGAGAGTGTTTTGACTTTATTTATAGGTACCGAGAAGCCTTATAGTCCTTACATATTTGGAGGATTTAGAATATGTAGAAGAAGTTTGTGATTGCCAGGACGAGATAGACAACATGGGATAAGATTGTTTGCGGTCACTTGCACACAAAATAAGCGTTTCAAAAGGTAACAACTGGCACAATAGTAGAAATTTACTCAAGAAGTTAAAAGATCAACATATGAGAAAGCAGAAGTGTTTTGAAAAGAATGGTACTACATAAACACAGTACAGATCACAATTTCAGATTAATCAAACATGTGCTTGGGATGCATATTACGCATGTATATATATGGAAGTTCAATAAGCATGAATTCCTAACAGGGAATAACAAGGATCAGGAGTACACTTTTGTTACTAAAAGTAAATTGAATTTAAAAAATGCTCAAAATTAACACATGCAGAATACTTACACAAGCTGTAGTTTCGAAGAAGTTAGACTATCTGGTATGGACCCCGTGAACTGATTATTTGACAAATCCCTGAAATGCAAAGGAGAAAACACTATTACTAACAGTGTCAAAATACATAATTTCACCTGACTTTCACAAGGCATTACATTTAAAAGTGGAGAATGTGCAATGAAAGAACTTTTCAACAACTCAATCCTAAAAGGACAGAGATCAAAAATGAAATTATCATTGCCATTAAGCAACCGCAAGGGAAACTTGAATTATATATAAAATGAAGCTGAGTTATTCTAAGGCCAGTAAGGACCGGGAACAATTATATGGCAGAAGAACGAATCATATTAGGCTCAAGACGTAATAGCAAACGTTGTATCAGATTTGTTTTATAAGAAGAATAGAGGTACAGATCAAGTTCCATAATGAAATAGCCACAAAGTCTTTTCTTTCAATCAGATAAAATTTCAGAGTCAACCAAAATGGCGTTTAGAAGAAATATACTGCATGAAGTAATAAAGGAATGTTCTGGAACTGACACTCTACTGAGTGTCCCTGTCATATGCATCATGTATACTTGGCTGTGCCTCTCTAAAACCTTTTATTTCTTATTTTAATGGTGAGATAACATCAACTTTATTAGCTATACTGAAAATGAAAGATAATTGACATTGCATGAAAGCATCTACGAACTTAATTGAATAATGATCTAAAAGAAATTAGCAAATCTTAAGCAGATATTAACCTGCCATGTCATACATGTTAATAATTAGAAATAAGAATAATGCTAGAGATACAAACTCTTGCATACAAACTGATGTGGCATAATTGTACTGGTTGTCCCATGGTCCACATCATTTATTTTTAGTAATTGTATTGATTTGGTATTTTTATTAACAAATAATTGCATGTCAATTCAGTTTGTACAAAAAAATTGTATCTGTAGCACCATTCTTAGAAATAATGACCAAAGCAAAGATAATATAAATATAGCATACTTACAGTTGCACGAGAGACTGTTGACCTACCCCTGATGGTATATCACCCTCTAGAGAATTCGAGCTTAAATTCCTGCAAGAGAGGATAAATGTTTTGAAATGGTTAAACTGATTCAAAAGAGTAATCATGTTTTCTCAGGCAAGAGTAACTAAAAAAGCTCAAAGGAAAATGATATCACTTTTAAGAAAGAAAAGCGTAGACTTAGATTGATCAGAGTAGAAAACAAGAAAACACAACACTTCACAGTTACTAACAACCAAGAAATATGTGAGGCACGTATGTAATGAAGAAGGGAGATCAAGATAAGCTTTTGGATGTGATAATATTCCAGTCTCAGAAGTTTTTTCATTTAAATTACATTTTTGTAACAAATTCAAGGAGCACCAATGGAGAACTTGAATGATGGAGCCATAAGAAACACAGGGGGGACAAGCAGATTCCTAGATAGTAAATTAAACAAGGTTTGATCATATGTCCTGACCATCTTGTACTGGATAGAGATTGAGCTGCAAATAAGCAAGCTGCTCAAAAGCTCCTCAATCTTGGATCAGCTCCTCTCATTTGATATAGGGGACAAGCCTGGGGCTGATTTAGGGTTCTTTAATAAACAAGCCGAAGCTCAACTGACATGGAATACAAGTATAGATATTTTTCAAACACACATGCGTAGTCGTAGATCATTAAATCACATATGATCTTCTTAAGCAATAATATTTTTGGCTCTGAAATAGAGCTAAAGCTTAACTTCCAGGCAATGCCCACTCAAGCTTGGTTTGAATTTGAGCCCAAATGCCTTACTCAAGTAAATGAGCTTCGGTGTTTCTATCATATAATCCAAGCTGAAACACACTCAGAAAAGCTAGTCTGAGCTCCCGAAGCTAAAAAAAATAAATAAATAAAAAAGGAATCACTGAGTTGCTAAGGTCCAACAAACCAAAGCTTAAATCATTGACAGTCTTATAGATATTGACTACCTAAATGCCTAGAAGTGTAAAATAAAGGATTTTTTTTTTCAGCATAACTTTAACTTGAGACCGAAAGTTGTTTTAAATTGCAGTTAACAATAGATAGTTCTCTATGAGCAATCCAACCATGATTTGATTATATATTAATCAGAACCAATTACTAAAGAATAAGTCCAATTGAAAATATGGTTAAATGCACAGAATTCTATAACTCAATATTCGATATGCTGCTTCACAATGCTCAGTGGCAAAAAGGGATACATCTAAAATGCAGTACAATAGATTGCAACTGCAAAAAATAATTATAAAGAATAAATAATTCAAAACTAGACAAAATTATAGGCCATACAAGATATTTCAACACAAAAAGTTGTCAGCTGCTACTTACAAATTTACCAGGTCTGACAAGAAACTGATTTTGTCACTAATATACCCTTTCAGGCCTTGACTTCCAAGATCTCTGAATAAATGTAGAACATAAAGTTATTACAAACATGAAATGTGCTAAGTCATATGTACACTCTTAACTCCCTCTTTGAAAAAAGTTTACACACACAACACAGAGACCAATATGAAACAAAGAAAAATATGAAAACCTTCAATCAATTACAGCTACTGACAAGCATAAGAAGTCACAATGTATTTAAAAGATTATCATCAACAACTCTATGGTTGGAGGAAAGGAGGGTGAAGAGAGACAAGAAAGGAAGAGACAGTTTTCCTTTTGCACATTTGGTCAAAAGGACAGAAAGGATAGGGGAAAGAAAGATTTGTCATTATTCACCGTTTATATCCTCTGAAACAGGAGAAAGTTTTTTTTTCTTTTAGTGAGAGCATTAGGGGTTAAACACATTGTTATACCTTACATTTTGAAGTTTACTATATTTATCTATAATTTTTCATGACAGTAGTAGTAGAAACATAAACTTATTCTTTCCCCTCCACATGTCCATTTTATGGGCCATTCATAGATTTATTCATCAAATATATGAGTGTTATATTCCTTCCCAATAATTTCTTTCCAACAAAACAGGAGAAATGTTGCCCCCTCACCCTTTTCATTTCATTGTGTATACTTTGCATAATCCCTAAGACATAATGAAGGGTAAATTCACATAAATTTCCCTTGAGGTCATCTACATCCTAGAATATATATTAAATTATAATAACATGTAAATAGAAAACGTAAGTTATTGAAAAAAAGAAGATTTACTAAGAAATAACAAGCGGCAAACAAACAAGGACCAGCTTCTAAAGAATAACAAAAACTTTGCAAAAGTGTTTCTTCCAACCAAAATGAAGAATGACAAAGTATCCACAAAACTACTCTGCCACAAAAAAATTATCATCCAACTTGAGCTGAAAATGTTCTTGCTATTATGAAGCACTGAATTTCCAGGTTTTCAGGACTAATTAGCAAATTGATCTTGCCAACAATGCTTAACATTTTTCAAGAAAATGCTATGATCATCTTCAAGGAAAGAAATGTTGTGCTAAATTGTTTTAAATGTTCAATATCAACAATAAATATGTGACATAAAGAACTAAAGCCAATGCTTACATCTGAGATATCACAAGGGCAGTTTCATCCTTGTTGGGACGGCATGTAATTCCCTCCCAAGCATCCCAATTTGTAGGAGCACATGGATCGCCATTCCATCCCATTCTGTCAGGAACACGAAGTGACTCTTTCAATGCTCTCATAGCAACCACTACAAAAACCAGCACATATTAAGAACACCTCCAACATAAAATAGAAACTACCTAATTCCTATGTTCTTTTTAACCTTTGGTTTTCTCCACAAATTTTTTACTCCAAATTTGTTAGTTCTGCTCTCTCTATCATTCATAAACCAAAAGAAAAAGAAAATTGCATTTACATCTAGAAAAAGGCATTGGAAAAAAAGTACTGAAAAGTCTAAATCTAGTCTGTTTGGAAGGCTCAAAATTGCAAGAATGCCTATAAGAACATTAAGCTCATCAATGATGAACAGTCTTCAATGAAAAAATGTTTCTGTGCTTCCTAAATTTCCCCAGTAACCAAACAAAAGCATAAAAAGACCTTTCAAGGATCCAAAAATGCACACAACATGCAATTCTACGGATCCATATTTGTTCATCACAATGCCACATTATGGACAATTAAAATTTTAGTGTCTCCTATAAAACTAGCATATCAATTGGTAATAAATATTCTACCTACATTGTTTAAAGCTTTCCACTTCGTGAAACTAAGTACTTTGGTTGCTCATATGACTAACTGACCAAACAGGCCTGGTCTTCAGTTTCCATTTTTCATTTCAAAAAAACAGTCAATAAAGGAGATACTAACTTACAACCAAACATATTACTTTTACTATCAGTAGTAACCGTATTGATTCTATAACTATAACTACCTTGCTCGGGCATAGTGGAGAGATCATTGGGAACTAGGGCGTAATTCTCAAGCCCACTGATCAGTACCGCCCCAGTAACTGGTATCAGCTTCACCATTAACTCAGTATTGCTTAAGTTCTTCACCACATAATGCCAACTATAAGCAGCGAAGCTTCCCACTGCCTTGAATATATCCAGTCGACTCACATTTTTCTCATTTATGACTATATCCATCACTCTCTGCCCAGCTTTGGTAACGCTTGAATCAATCTCCGCAAAATGAAACCAAATCAAATAATCCAATTTCGCATCCACCGTTAGCTCGTATTCAGTAACTCCACTCGATACGATCGCTGTTTGATACAATTTCATAGGATAATAATTTGGAGGCTGATTGGTGTTAGTTACTGTTTCTCTTGTAGAAATGGAATGAATTGAAGTTTTCGTATTTGGTGATCGGAATGTGGCATCGGATTGCCATGACAGTCCAAATTTATCGGCGTCGTTGCTGAAGCCTGGGCCCCACTGGTTTGACCCGCAAGAAAACCGACCGTAGTTGACTAAAATGCTGCCGTTTCCGATGTTCGCGGCGTCGTAAGCAAGCGGATCGACTTGTTGAATTTCAAGCGAGCTAATGACGGGAGGATCCGTGGCAAAACTGTAAAAACACAAGTCAAGCTCACCATCTTCAACGAAGGCAAAGAGGTCGGCGTATGCTCCATCCCGAGCTAAATCCTCTGGCCAAGGAGAGCGCCATGAAAAGACTAAAGTACCCTCAACGGATGCGTCGAAGCTCGGAGAGTGTGATTTCCCATCGTAATTGTCATAAACCGTGAATGTACGGATGAAATAACGGCCGGAAGGTAAATTGGGGATTATATAACAGTTTTTTTTGCCGGATGATAACGGAAAGAAACGGAGAGTCTTCTCGTGAGGAAAACGGAAGTGTAATGGCTCGGAAACAATGGAGTTTGCTCCGCCCGTGTAATACCGGTCAGCGACCCAAGTGATGTTGAAAGGATCCGTAGTCGACGTGGCACTCCCGCAATCAATGTGATAATTTATATCTGCACAAAAAAAAAAAAAAAACTGAGAATCCGAAACAATCCGAAACATCACTTGACTTCAATCATTAAAAGGAAATGCGACTGTACTTACTATACGGATATGGATAATGTAGAGAAACTGAGCTGAGAGTCGAGAGAGACAGATAGAGGAAGAAGAAGACGATGGACATGTTGCGATGGGGTCGGAGTAGGAGGATGAGTTGAGTGAGTGTTTAGACATAAAAAGAAGAAGTGGGGACAAAATTGGAAAATAAAGGAAAAGTGAGGGTCAGTTGAGCGAGGTTAGGGGGGCAGTGATTCAGAAGCTCTGAACTCAAAAGCAGTGAAGTAGAACGGAGAATCAAGTCAACCCTACAACTAAAATAGAAAGATGAAATAATAATTAGAAGGGGATTAATTCGTTAAACACTGAAAATAACTGGAAAATGATTTTAACGAAAAATGATGGATAGCTTATGATATTATTACACGTGGCATCCATTCACTTACACATCATTTATTTATATATCTATTTTTTCCCTTAATTAATTTAATTTACATAACATCCCATGAGATGATGTAATAATTATCATTAAACAATATATTTAATTTAGTTGATGGGATTATAAAGCAATGAATAAACAATTTATTTAATTCTATTGGTAATACTCCGTTTTGGAGGCCCGTGACTGCCATGCAGATGTTGATCTCTTTGTTGTTTTCGGTAAGGGAATTCCTCACAGAAACAGACAAAGCTTATATAAATTTCTTTTATGAGAACGAAAGGCATTGAATTATTGGAAAAAAACAAAATTGGATAATGGTTTGGTCATTGGTGGTTGTCACCTTGACAGGAAGAGATGTAAACTGGGTCGGATTAATTTGGGTTCATTATAGATCCAATAAGTGTCAATACAGTTTAGCTTGGGTCAGTTTTCTCCACTAAATAAAATGTAGTCTCAGTTCGATATTGTTTTTTAATTGGTGTTTTTGTAAAACGAAAATAAAAGTAAAAGTAATATTTTTAAAATTTAAGAATGTGTTTAGTATTATTTTTAATAAACTATATCTTAAAAATGAGAAATATGAAATGAATTCAGTATTATTTTAAAAAAAATTTTAATTTGAATAATTTTATTTATTAAATATTATACAAATAATTAATATTTTAATTATATAATTTAATCTTAAACGTTTAAACAATAAAAAATAGTAGTAGAATTTTATAATTATATTAAATATGCCAAATAAAAAAATATTTTAAAAATATAATTTCTCAATTTTGATTAAATTAAATTATTTAATAACTACCTCCTCTTAAAAAATATAAAGTCTTACTTTTATTAAATTTTGTATATAATTTTTAAAAATAAAATAAAATAAAATAACAAAAGAGTTATCTCAAAAGAGATTAGACTCATAAAAGTATTAATAAAAAAAATAATATATGTGTTTAAAAAATTATTAAAATTAATTATATTATTTTTAATTATAAAATTATTAAATATATTAATAATATAATTACTCTTGGTTAAACTGTAAACTAATGTGATGATAGGTGCTTGAGTTATTTTCTTACAAAAACAAAATTAATAAAAAGTTAATTTCATCATTCCCTTTGTAAACAATAGAAAAGCATTTTACATATTTTATAAAATATTTTTATAAAATATTGCAGAACAAGAATTACATCGTTTTCAAATCTTGAAAATAGAAAATGGCCTCTGCAAAACGCTCTTGAACAGGACTGTATTTTTCTTTAATTTTATTTATTTTTTAACCCCTAAAACAATATATTTTGATATACTCAGTAAAAATAAAATAAATTTAAGTTTTGGTTCTAAAATATTTTTAAAACTATGGGTCATAATATCTTTCAAAATAAGGGAATAATTAATTAGTTTAATAATTATAAATAGTATATTAAAATATTATAAATTAGTTTTAAAATATATATATAATTTCTTTTATTACTCAACTTCATTCTCTAACTTTCTTACCATAAATATGAATATAAATTTAATATTAATATGAAAAAATTAATTTCTTCACCTAAAATTTAATGTAAAATTTATATAATTTCTTATAAACAATTATTTAAAAAATATATTTAATTAAAATAATTTTTATTTTTTTAAATATAGTCTATTCGTTTAAATAATATTTAAATATAAAAACTATATAAGTATATAATTTTTGTGAATTTGTTATTGAAATTTAACAGAATACAAAATTGAGGAAGGCATACGATAATCAAATGAAAAGATATTATCTAAATAATAAATTTTTAAATTTTAGAAAAAATAAAAAATAAATTCTCCTCAAAACAAGGTCAAAAATATAATAAAAGTTTGGTCAAGGGACCAAAATAACATTAAATCAAAAGTTTTGAAACCTAGGTGATGCTCGATAAAAATATTAGGGACTCTTTTAATTAATATGTCAAACATGTCTATTAAAGTGATATCTATTTAAAAAATTTTTTTGGATAATCGTAAGTATTTAAATTTTATTTTTATAGACAAATTTTATTCAACTAATCTTTGAAATGATATTAAATAAACATATTATTATTCAAATATACCGCTTAAATAATAAGTGATCGATTAAAATCGAATTTAAAACGTATATCCAAATTACACATCTTACACTTGATATTTTTTTAAATATTAAGCAATAAAATAAAATTATTCCAAATTTTTATTATATATGAGTAAGATCAATTCTATTTTTTACACTTATTTTTATATTTTTAAATAACTTTTAGATATATATATTTTTAATTATTAATATTAATTTAATTTATTAATATAGTATTAATAATCCATAATTAATGCACATATGATATTTAATTTTATTCGTTAACAATACGGTACATGAATATTTACATATATTATGTAGATTTCTGTACGAAGAGAATCATTGAATAAATGAATTGGGTTAATTGGGGTTTGATATACATTCAGCTTGCATTTTTACTGTTCAATTTGGTTCCATTTATCTATTGTAATGGAAGTCAGCAATAAAATGGAGTTATTTTTCATTAATTTTATTTATTTGGGTTAGCCACCAAAATTCTGGTATCCAATAAAAAAAATGAAAAATAAATTAAATTAAATTTGATTTTAAAAAATTCTTAAAAAAATATTACAATATTCTTCAAAGCCTAATAGCAGTTAAATAAGATTTTTTATTTTATATATTATTTAGTCCTTATTTATAAAATATATGATTTATATATTAAGCAATTACATATTAATAAATAAAGATATAAATTATAGATTCTTTATAAATAAAAAATTTTTATAATTTTTTATGAATTAGACATTTAATAATATAATACCATTCCTTTTTTACTTATAAAAATTAATAATTTATCTTAATTACTAAAATAAATATAAATTAATTAAACTATTGTGAATTAAAATTTAGTAAAATAAGTCTCATTGATTTTAATTTAATAAGCTTTAATAAGGTTAGATCTTAATCCAGAGTAAATAATAAACTTACATTCACATATTATATTTTTTAAATTATCAAAGAGTAAAACCTAATAATATGGTTCAAACCTTAATAATTTACACATCTAATTTCATGGATAGTAAAAATATATACTTATAAAATAAAATATATTAATATAATATATTTTTAAACTGTTTGTGATATTTAATTATTTAAATTTATAGTTACAGTTCCTTTGATAAATTGTTTATTGAATAATAATATTTTTTTATACATTTAATTTATAAATATAAAAATATTAAGATAATCATTATAGTATTCATTAATTTAGGATAAAAAAATAATTAAAGAGTCATGATATTTATTTGGACCTAACTTTAATTACGAGCATTAAATAGAGAATCAAAAACTCAAAATTATTCATTAACACTAGCGTTCAAAAATTTAGCTTTAAAAGGCTATTATTTATTTATTTTAAATATATTTATTATAAAATTCAGAATTTTGTACTTATATTTTTTTTATAAAGTTAAAAATAACTCTTTTTTTATTTAATAACATGATTTTAATTATAGTTATGTACAATTAAAATTAATATACAATTTTTTCAATTTAAAAAATTTTTTATTTTAATTGTTCATAAAATCTTAAGAAGGACGCCGGTTATGAAATCACATATATTAAATACTCTCTTGTTATCATTATTTTTTTATTATTTGTTATATTAAAATTAATTGTATGTATAATAATATTTTATTTGTCACGCTCTCAACTCATGGATTTTTTACGTGACAATATGTACCTGATTTGATGAGGACAAAAAATGACGTCGGGATCGAGAGAGTATGAGTAAGGAGCGATTTTTGGCAAGTTTTAGGATGGCAGGGATGAACTGAATCCCACATCAGAATGGGAGAGAA
>JAVXUL010000012.1:11550029-11570996 GCA_035590515.1 Trichilia minutiflora | reverse complement strand
ATAGAAATTCAAGCAGAATTCCCTAAACTTGGCGTTGTCAAATTGCTTTCCATTATCAACTACCAAAACTTGTGGGACTCCGAAGCGGTATATTATATTCTGCTTGATAAAGGCTGTTGTCTTCTTTTTTGTTATACTTGAGAGTGTCTCTGCTTCTACCCACTTTGTGAAATAATTTATCGCCACAATTGCATACTTGGTGTTGGCTCAGCCAGTTGGTAATGGTCTAATCAAATCTAAACCCCATTGAGAGAAAGGCCAAGAACTCGAAAGGCAGGTGAGCTTCTCCGTGGGTTATTTCAGGATATCTCTATGGATCTGACATTCATGATAAGATTTAACCAATCGGGAAGCATCCTATGAAATTTTAGGCCAATAATATCCTTACTGAATAATTTTGTCCATCAAAGTACGAGCCTTTCTATGACTTTCACATATTTATTTTAGATTTCTTCGAGAACTTTATTAGCCTCATCTGGTCTTAGATATTTTAAATATGGTAATTTAAAACCACGTTTATAGATTACGTTATCAATAATAGCATACCTGATTGATCTTTTTCTTTTATCTTTCTTGCTTCATTCTTGTCGGCTCGTAGTTCTCCATACTGAATGTAAGATTTCAGTTCCTTCATCCACTCTGGATCAAGAATTTCCTACATAGCAACAATAAAATCTTCTTTCAGATATACACTCTTCTAAGTCAGGACTTTAATTGGTACCGAGGTCGTAACTTTTTCTTTGAACACTGAGGTCAATTTTATCAAAGAATCAGTCCTGAAATTTTCTGTTTGAGAGAGTTATTTCATTGTGATATTTTGCAATGTTACTATTAGCTTTCTGACTAGGGTCAGATAAGCCTGCATGTTATCCTCCCGAGCCTGGAACTGCCCGTTAATCTAATTGGCAATCAATTGTGAATCACTGTTTACGATCAAATTCAGGGCTCCTAACGCTTGAGATAATTTGATTCCATTAACCAGAGCTTCACACTCTGCTTCATTCTTGGTTACTTTGAAATCAAATCGCAGAGAATACATGACCTCTTCTCCATCTGGCCTCCTCAGGATTATTTCAACTCTACCTCTCTAACGGTTTGATGCTCCATCAACATCCAGTTACCAAATATCCTCAGAGATCATAGGGTCGGATGTACTATTTTTATCTCGAATATTATCGATATTCGATACCTATAATACTGCCAGCTGTTTCAAGATCGTTAGTTCTTCTACAAAGTCTATTAACGTCTGTCCCTTAATAACTTCCAAGGTTGGTAATTTATGTCATACTCACTGAGTTCAATAGACCACTTCACCAATCTTCCTGACAAATCAGGTTTGTGAAGAATTTGTCTCAGGGATTGATCCGTCATCACAACTATCTGATGTGCCTGAAAATAAAGGTGTAATTTTCTGACAGCAGTGACAAGTGAGAGAGCAAACTTTTTTGCTGGAGTATATCTTATCTCGACATCCAGTAAATATTTGCTCGTGTAATAAATAGGCCTTTACACATTCTTATCGTCTTCTTTCATAAGAATAGAGCTCACGGAGTGCTTACTGATCGTCAAATACAATTGTAAAACATTCCCTTTGACAGGGCTAACAAGGTGGGGAACATTAGCCAAATACTCTTTGAGCTCTCGAAAACTGTTATCATAACTCTCGTCCCACTTCGATCTCTTTCATTTTCTCATCATCTGAAAGAAAGGAAAACACTTGTCAGTGGCTTTTGAGACAAATCTGCTCAGGGCTGCCAGTCTTTCTGTCAGACTCTGCAGTTTTTTATTGTAGTTGGGGGCTTCAAATCCAGGATAACTTTGACCTTGTACGGGTTGGTCTCAATCCCCCGTTCACTGACTATGTACCCGAGAAATTTTTCTACTCCAACTCCAAATGAGCATTTCTCGGGATTTAACTTCATGTTATATCTCCTCAAGTAAGAGAAGGTTTTCTCCAGGTGTCTGGCATGGTCTGAGGCCTTCACAGATTTTGTGATCATATCATCTACATACACTTCTATGGTTGACCCGATCAAAGATTTAAAAAGCTTATTGACTAGCCTCTAAAATACCGCCCCTGCATTCTTTAATCCGAAAGGTATAATTGTATAATAATAAAACCCTTAGTTAGTGGCGAATGCTGTCTTATCCTGGTCGGGTTCATGTATTCTGATCTGATGATACCCCGAGAAAGCATCCATAAAACTAAGAAGTTCATGGCCGACCGTGGCATTCACCAACTAATCAATCTTTGGCAGGGAAAGCTATCTTTGGGGCATGCTTTGTTCAGATTAGTGAAGTCCACACACATTCTCCATTTCCCATTAGCCTTCTTCACCATTATTACATTGATAATCCACTCGGGGTATTGGACTTCTTGGATAAATCTCGCTTTTAGAAGCTTGTCAATTTCTGTCTTGATAGCTTTTAACCTTTTAGCATTAAATGTTCACCTCTTCTGAGCCAAGGTTTGAAATTTAGATTCACCATCAATCGATGAGAGATAACTCGAGGATTTATCCCTGGCATGTCATCGTGGAACCAGACGAACAAATCAATATTCTGTCTTAACATTTCAGTCAATGATGCTTTGTGTTCGGGGTCAGGTTAGACCCGATCCTTATAGTTCTCTTGGGCTATTTATAATCCATAATCACTAACTTCATTTCTTCAATTGGCTCGATGGAGGATGACTTCTGAAATTAGCTAATCCTATCCACATCTTCTATATGTCCCACGACTGTTTCTTCTAGTGGGTGCTTATGAATGCAGTAAAAATTTCTTGAAGCAGTGGCAAAGCAGGATTGGGCCTCTCTTTGATTTTCTCTCATGATCCTGATCCCATTTTCTGCTTTAAATTTTAACTTCAGGTAGTGAACACTTTCCACTACTTTTGTGGATAGGAGAAATGGCCTCCCCAAGATCATAGAATATGGCATCTTAAGATCCACGACCTGGAATTCTACTATAGTGGTTTTTATATATGGCCTATCACCCATAGTCACCGATAATTGTACTGTTCTCAAGGGATATACACATAACTCTCCAAATCCATGTAGAGCAATTTCGACAGACCTTAATCTTAGATCCTCAATACCCAAGGAATCTAAAGTCTCCTTGAAATGATATCAGTGGAACTTCCTATATCAATCAATATTCTGTCGACCTGAGAAGTTCCCATCGTCAATGTAACAATTAGAACATCATCATGTGGGTAATGAACTCCACAGTTATCTTCATCCATGAACAGTATTGGGACTGAGGCCACCTTTGGTCTCTTCTCTGTTCGTACATTTATCACGTGCGACTCCATGTTTATGCTTGAAAGAGAATACCGTGAATAATTTTTTTGAGATCTATTTAAATTTCTAGCTAACATGGGGCCTCTTATAGTTACCATTGTGTCATCGTGCCTTTGAGCCTGCCTCGAATTTTGGGCTCTCTCATCATTCTGACACATGAACTCGATCAGGTAGTTATTCCTGACCAGAACTTTGATCTGATTTTGCAAGTCATAATAGTCATCTGTCAAATGTCTCACATCTTGATGGAATTCATAGAATCTATTCTTCGCTTCCCCTGTTGGCTTGGCTCGAATCGGACGGAGATCTACAGAAGGGTATCCCCCTTTTTACTTCCTCTAAAATCTAAGAGAGGGGCGCATTCAGGGGAGTAAATTTTCTCTTCTCTTCCAACTGAGCCACTTGCCTCGGATCATCTCTCCGAGGTAACCTTCTTGCATAAGGCTCCTCCCTGTGTCTGTCATTCCGATAATACACTAGGGCTCGGTGTCTCCCACGGTTCACTTTAGAGAACTTTCTCTTGTCATTCTTTCATCTCTTATTGTCGGGCTTCTTGAACTGGTTATTATCTCTCGAAGGAACACCTACTATTTTCTCCTCTTTCATTTTCAACATTACCTGATTCTCAACTTTAATCTCATCAAGTAATCCTTCGAGCAGCTTCATATGTTTTCACCGAGGACTTACATATAGAATGTCAAGCCCTATCTATCTTTAGCCCCTATCTTAATCCTTCTAGTACTAAAGGATTATGAAAGACTCCCAACTTGAGCACTTCCTCATGATACCTCTTGACAAAACTTTTGAGACTTTCACCACTCCCTTGTTTGAACAACAACAAAGAGCTCAGAGTCTTGGTACTAAAAACTGCTTCTCGAAACTCATTAGTGAATACATCATATAACTATCCGAAGTCTCAGATGCTCCCTGGAGTCAAACTTACAAACCATTTCCTTACCTGTCTTTCTAGGGTAAATGAGAATAAGCGGCACATCTGGTTTTTGCTTAGGCCTTAGACAAGCATCATCTCATAAAAGAAATCCATAGATAATGATGGGCTATTTTCTCAGAAAATGGGGTAATCTAGGACATCTTAAACTTCCAAGGCAAAGTATGACCCAACAGTTTGGGGGCAAAGGGTGATTTCGAGTATGGTCCCGTTTGTTAGATAGATTCAACTGGTTCACCTCGGGGGTGCACCTTCTTGCTGTTCATCTCTTCCATCAGTTTTCTCACCAAGGCCTTCACGTCTTTCTCCTTGGTGATCGTTCCCCAATCTTTATCTTGACATGAGTATCTATGCCTAAAAGCTTCACGTTCCCTCCTTCGTTTTTATTCCAGAATCACTCTCATGCCATCAGGGGGTAAGCTAGTTTTACTCGACTTCTCCTGAACCGCTTCCAAACTCTAGGACACACGTGTAGATTCATGACAATACCTCTCATTGATACGGGAAGGCATGTTTTCATCCTTACCCCCCACCCTCTTTGGGTGAGGCTCTTCAACAGCATTATTCTTTCCCTTCTCTGTAGTTGTATATCTTTTAGCTGGAGCCTTCCTTCTTGCCCCGTCGTCGTACTTTGCCATGACTTTTGGTTGGAAAATGCTACTCTCCATAATTTTATCGGGTACCTTTGTACCCACCATGCTTATCTGTATCATCATCTTCATCTCCGTCATTTCTTTGACCAGTATTTATATCTGCTAGTCCTTCTTTGCATGCTATTGTTCACAGTCCTGGAGTAGTTACAGTAAACGAGTCATCTCATCAATTTCTCTTGCATGGTGTGACCTACGAGCAGAAACTTCACTGGTATTAAATCTGAAGCTTTCATGCTCCGGAATCTCATACAAGGTGTTGTGAGCTTCTTCCACTACAGCAGTAGCATCAATGGAGTCTCCGTCCATATTCCTCCGTTTTGTTAAGTGTCTTCTGGTGGAATAGCCTCTGGCGTTCGTCATCTTCACTAGAGTTGATTGTTTTTTAGCTTTTTGTTCAAGATTCCCACAGACGACGCCAAATATTGATGCAAGAAGTTGTAGTCATCTCCAACCTCCAACACCAGCTTGTTTTCTTCCTTGATCTTTGGTTCTGTAAACTGCAAAACAATGGAACCTCAGGGATAAAGCTGATTTTTTGACAAAAATCCTCCAATACTTAAGTTAGTGAGGGTTTTGCTTGTGTGTGGGAGTGATGAATGCATTCAGAAAAACCAGAGAAAATTGAATGTTTAACGGTTGCTATGTGTGTGATGCATGAATGTTAGAGAAAATCATTACTGCCCCCAAAATTAGGTTTATTCATGTGTGAATATTCTGTTTATAAAAAATTATACGTACCTCCCCTTATTCTCAGATTCAATTACGATGGAATCATAAAATTTTGTACCTGTTGACATGTGTCATTTTTTGACTGGCCTGTTCTAAAAGTTATCGCGCGAATCGTGGGGTGTAATTGTCGTAAGTGTCGTACTATGCTACGTGTATCTGAAAATATTCTGAAAAATGTGGGGTCGGAGGCCTGATTTTCCGAGGCTTTGAGTCCTGATGTTCCTTTTGAAAATGCGTCAGACCTTTGATGACATCATACACTAATGTCGTAGATATTATTCCACGTCACAAGTATCCCCGAAGCTCCGATGTCATAGATAATAGATGTTTGATTGAATACCTCAAGATGAGGTCTCGGATAGGTGTTGTTAGAGATTTCTTCCAAATATATATTTGTAGTGGTAATTCGAAAAAGATTCTCTAAATTAATGGTTTTAGATAAATCCTCTAATCCAATTTTATTATTTCTACTATCACAGAAAGATACCTCAAAAAGTTACCGTATTGAAGGATTCGTGGAGAGAGTTATCTTCGTATGATAACCTGAATCTCGATAAAAATATCTAAACATAAATAATAAAAATAAAAAATTAATTATAACTATGATAGAGTTGATGCGCAACCATTGTTGCATGCATAAATAACATGAGGTTAGGTTAAGATACAGAGGGATAACACATAGCGAGACAACAAGAGATTTTAATAAAAGAAGTCCATGATGTAAAAGAATAATAATAATTTAAAATTTAAACATAAAAAAATAATTAAAATTATTAAAGGTATTTTTGAAAATCACATTTATTTATTTATTTTTATATGTAGACTTCAAGACCTTCAGACTTCAGACAGAAAACAAACGTTCCCGAAAATAGAAGCAATCCAAATCATTATAACTTTGTTGAACACCAATTTTTTTTTGTTTCTTTAAATTGGATTTATTCATTTTTTATTAATATGTTAACATCGAACTAGTCTAACTCATCCTTTTCAGTTGGGTAAATTCAGTTCATCGACTTTATGTTTCGGTCTTTAGTTTAACAATATTCTTCCGTCATAAGCTACAATTTTGTATCTTTTTAATCTCATATTCATCCATTGATCTTTTGCTTTTAGGAGAAATTCATTCTTTTAGTTAAATTTTTCTTTCAAGTTTTCCCATAAGTCCAGTGGGTTTTTAGCCGTTAAATATTAAGTCTTTAAGCTTTCGTACAAGTGATGGCAGAAAAAAAACCCATGACATTTAATATAATAAAAACGTATAAAAAAATAAATATAATATAAAAATATTTAACTGACTTTATATATTAGGGTTGTGATAATAATGGGTTATTAATTTTAGTTTAAATAAAAAGAGAATAGAAAGGCAACTTGCGGTGCATATCTTGCTTCAAATTCAATCCACTTAATCCCGTTTCCCACCACAAAAAATACCTGAAATAACTAGCAAAATCAAACAAATAAACAAGTGAGAAAAATAAATAAATAATCACACAAAAACTGGAAACGAGTGGTCTAAATTTGAAGCGAATTCAAGTAAGCGAGTGTGTGACGCAACAAATTAAACGCAACCAGAGCTCACTCTGTGCAAGCATGGCTACTTTTGCACCTGGAGGTGCTAGTCTAGGAATACTCAATACCCAAACTCTTAAATCAAAGCCCCTCTCTTCTCCATTTATTGGCAAAAAGCTAAAACTACACAAATCCTCATTAAAACCCGCCACCAGCTCAAAAACACTAACAACTTTCACGTCAAAAGCTGAGCTGATTGATGCAGTTCGAGATCTTTTTTTGGGTGTGGGAGTTGGGTTACCATGCACCGTTATGGAGTGCGGGGATATCATATACAGAAGCACTTTGCCCAAGTCCAATGGGTTAACCATTACTGCACCCGGCGTTGCCCTGGCTCTTGGCGCTGTTTCTTATCTGTGGGCTACCCCAGGTGTGGCTCCTGGATTTTTTGACATGTTTGTGCTTGCTTTTGTTGAGAGGTTGTTTAGGCCCACTTATAAGAAGGTTAGTGAATTGAGACTTATCGTTTTTCGTTTGATTTTGTGTTATCAAAATGTTTATATGGTGAATATCTTTGGTTTTTGATGGCAGGATGATTTTGTTCTGGGGAAGAAATTGGGTGAGGGAGCTTTCGGTGTAGTTTATAGAGTTTCCTTGGCCAAGAAACCTTCTTCCAAGGTATGAAAATTTTGATACAGTCCTGTGGAAATTATTTCTTTTTCTTCTTTTATTTGTTCCTTCTGGGTCTGCTTTACATTTCATTTGAATTAATGTTCTATTGTAGTTGGTTTAATTTGGAATATAATTATTTCAATGAATTTTTATTGGTTCTATCCCATTATTTACTTTACAAGACATGGAAGTAATTTTATCGATTTGTAAATAGTCCATGCTTGTGAGCCTCCCACAACTTAAATTCTAAATTGGAGTACGTTAAATTATTGTTTTTGGCTCTTGACTAGAATGAAGGTGACTTGGTCTTGAAGAAGGCCACTGAATATGGTGCAGTGGAAATTTGGATGAATGAGCGCGTTCGAAGAGCTTGTGCAAACTGCTGTGCTTATTTTGTATACGGCTTTCTTGAGGTTTTGCTCTATTATGACTACTTCTACCATATGACTTAAGGGTATCATTATCTCGAGAAATTAAAATACAGACTTTGATAGCACATGACAATTTCTTTTTTTCTTTGTTCTGAGTAGAATTTTGTTATGGTGAAATTGGTTTCAGAATTCTTCGAAAAAAGGAGGTGAATACTGGCTTGTATGGCGATATGAAGGACAGGCCACTCTTGCAGATTTGATGCTAAGCAGAGAGTTCCCCTACAATGTTGGTAGTCCCTCTCAAATGTCTTTCTGAATTCTGCAAGTTATCTAGACTATTCTAGTGTTTTCTGGTCAAATCTACCATGCTAAGTCTGAAAATTTCATGGAATGAATTATGCAGCCAACCACTGATGTGTCTAATAGTCTTGTTCAATTGAAATTTAGATGAAATAATTTTTGTACTTAAAAGGACATGACTGTTACCTTCTATCAGCTATTTAGAGATGGTTTCACTTATTTTTTAAAATTATTCTTAGGTAGCTGTTTTGAGTATTCACTGAGCAGGGAACTTGAGATTCAAATCTTTTTTCTGCTACTGTTATGTTTGTATATATGTATATTTACTCTTATCATTTTAATCTGTTGGAGCAGTTGTATTAGCTTTGCTGCTGTTTCTCACTTGACTCTTCAGCGGTACGTCTTGTTTCAGTTTATATTCCCAAATATCAACTCTAGTGATGGTTTTAAATGTCAGGTAGAAACATTGATTCTTGGAGAGGTCCAGGACTTGCCTAAAGGGATTGGAAGGGAAAATAGAATTATTCAAACTATCATGAGGCAGCTTCTATTTGCATTGGATGGTCTTCACTCGACTGGGATTGTTCATAGGGATATCAAGCCACAGAATGTTATTTTCTCTGAAGGTAATAAAATTGATCATTATAGAAAAACAAAGATGGATAAGTTTGACTTTAGCAAGATCGATAGTTTTCTACACCCATTTAAAAAATGAGCAGGTTCTCGTACGTTTAAGATCATTGATCTTGGAGCTGCAGCGGATTTGCGAGTGGGTATCAACTATATTCCAAAGGAGTTTCTTTTGGATCCTAGGTATTTTCTTTCCCATCATGTAATACCAGTACTTGTATTTTTGTCCACAATTGATTTCCTAGTAATTGACATCTCCATCCACAAATTGTTTATTTTCTGCGCTGTTAGTTTAGCCATTGTTGGAAGATTTTCGATAACTCTATTCAAAACATTATTTTTATCCACCAGTTGTTTAGGTGGGGCAGATCTTATGTTCTAAATATACATAGTTAGCGGGCATGTTTATCCTGGTTTCCGACATTATAAGGTGACAAAGAATATAAGATGAAAATAATTCTGAAATTCTTCATTCATCTATAACTGATGATAAACGATACTATATAAGAGATTACACGAAATAAAATAGGAAACTAAATAATTACAAGAGATAAGATAGGAAATTAAATCATTCTAGAAAGTATCTTAATCAAATCCCTCAATTTAAGGGATTTCAAACTAATTATCCTCAAATATTTACAGCTCATTTACATCTCTACACTCCCCCTCAAGCTGAGGAATAAATGTTTTCCATTCCCAGCTTGGATATGAGATCATGGAAACTCAACTGTTCAACCCTTTTGTTAGGACATCAGCTAATTGAAATTCTGATGAACATAGGACATACATACTAACCCATCCTCCAATTTTTCTTTGATGAAATGTCTATCAATTTCAATATGTTTTGTGCTATCATGTTGTACAGGATTATGGGCATTATTGATAGCTAATTTGTTGTCACTATAGAGCTTCATAGGACCTTCCAATTTGACTCCCAGATCATCTAGAACAATCTTAAGCCAGAGTAGTTCACATAATGCTTGAGCAATAGCCCTGAATTCAAATTCTGCAGATGACCTTGCCACCACATTATGTTTCTTGCTCGTCCATGTTACTAGATTACCTCTTAAGAAAAGTACAATACCCTATAGTTGATCTTCTATCTACTATAGAACCTTTATAGTCAGCATCAGTGTAACCTTCTAGAGCAAGAGCATTGCCTTTTTTGAACAAGATCGCTTTTCCCAGATTCCCTTTCAAGTAATGCAGCACTCTGTAGGTAGCTTGAAGATGAGGTTCTCTTGGATCATGCATGAATTGACTAATTACACTTACTGAGTAAGCTATGTCTGGCCGAGTGTGAGCAAGGTATATGAGTTTACTAACTAACCTCTAGTACATCCTTTTGTCAACAGCTGGTTCTTCTTTAATTTCTCCCAACTTATGATTTGGATCCATTGGGGTAGAGACTAGCTTCCTCCCAGTCTTTCCTGTTTCTGTCAATAAATCAGTCACATATTTTTGCTGAGATATAAAAATCCCTTGTGTGGAATATGCCACCTCAATACCGAGAAAGTACTTCAGTTTCCCCAATTCCTTTATCTCAAACTCTTTTTCTAATCTCTGCTTCAATTCATACTTCTCTCTATCATCATTTCCAGTCACTATAATGTCGTCCACATAGACTAGAAGGGCAGTAACTCCCGCTATAGTCGAATGCTTAATAAAGAGAGTGTGGTTACCTTGGCTTTGTTTATATCCAAACTCCTTCATAACTTTTGCAAATCTCTCAAACCATGCTTTAGGAGATTGCTTTAACCTATAAAGGGCTTTTTTTAACTTGCACATCTTGTTACCTGTATTCTCCTCAAACTCCTATAGGATATTCATGTAAATTTCTTCATCTAAGTCACCATAGAGAAATGCATTTTTAACATCATATTGTAGGAGTTGCTAGTCAAAATGAGCAGCCAATGATAACAGAATTCTTACAGTATTCATTTTTACAACTAGAGCAAAAGTCTCCTGATAATCAATCCATAAGTCTGAGTGTACCCTTTGGTCACTAATCTTGCTTTATATCCCTCAAGAGATCCATCCGCCTTGTATTTCACAATGAAAATCCACTTACAATCAACAATGTTTATCCCTTTTGATTTATCAACAATCTCCCATGTTTTATTCTTTTCTAATGCATTCATCTCCTCTCTCATAGCATCTCTCCATTCCCTTTTTGATAATGCCTCATAAACAGTGTTAGGAATAATAATAGTGTTTAGACTCATGAACTTTTTGTGGGTTGGTGATAGGCGTTTGAGGGAAACATAGTGAGATAGTGGATAGAGTGGTTGTTTTCTGCATTCTTTGCTACTTTGAGAAGATTCCTACGAAATAACACTTTTCTAATTTAATTCTAACAAATAGGATACAAAGATGGGCATGATTTTAAAAGGTGCTGATAGATTTATTATCCTTGAAGCATTTTTCTTTCCCCTTCGCTTCCCAAAGAGGCAGAATGACTGCTTAACGAGGACTATGAACTTAACCAAACCAAACACCTAAGTATAGGATTTGTTTAAAGACTTAAACTAACTAATCAGAAGTTGAAATAAGGCGATATAAGAGTAAAAAGATTTATATGAAGATAGTGATGGATGAAAATAATGTTTCAATACAATATTACTTAGATAGATTACTTTCTACTTGAAAGATGGCAGAGCACACTTTATTTTAGTTGGTTTTGGTTTTCATTGTTTTTGTTGGAGTAGATTCCTATTTCTTATTAGAAGTAAATTTATTTCCTTTTCATTTGGGCTTACGGCTAAAATAAATAAGAATTTAATTTCAAAGGTAAGACTTGATGTTATGGATAAATTATGGAATAAAGTGTTTGATTCTTCCCCCTAATTCTTCTGTTGTTTCTCCCCTCTCTAATTTTTCTTCCTTTTTTCTGCAATTTATTCCCACTTCTATTCTTCTTATTGATGCTGCATGACAAGGACTATTAACAAACCTAAGTACCTAAATTTGCATCATTGTTCCACCAGTTGCTTAATAGTATGTGGAGAAGTTGGCATTATAGCCAAAGAAAATAGAAAAAATGGTTCCGCATAAAGTATAAGTTTCCCTAATTTGAAATATGCACTGAAAAGATTAAATTTAAGTTAAATACCATAGCCATTTCAACCGCTGCCCTGAAAATTGAAGAAAAATGGGCTTATGTTATTGGGAAGTAGTGACAACTATCCATTGCCAATATTCTAGCAGTTCCATGCATACCATGCTAGAATAGAATATTCTTAATGTAAACCATAATTAGAAGACTATCCTCAAAACCAGTGAAACTACCGTGACTTCAACCCCACTCAAAGTTACAGCATTACCTGACATCCAATATTCACATCTCACTCAATTTGATGTGATGTTTATTTGTCATATGGATTTCATGACCTTTTGTTTCTTCCATATCAGGTATGCTGCACCAGAGCAATACATCATGAGCACACAAACTCCATCTGCTCCCTCAGCTCCAGTTGCAACTGCACTTTCCCCTGTCCTCTGGCAGGTGCAACATCCACTGCGAATCACCCCAATTTATTATCTTTAGCTAGCAATCTTTCTGCAAAAGTTCTCTTCTTTGTTAGTTCTGATCATATTGTTCTTAAACAGTTGAATTTGCCGGACAGATTTGATATCTACAGTGCTGGCCTTATATTCCTGCAAATGGTGAGGACCTCTGAAAAACATTGGTTTCATTCACTGACATTATCACAAGAACTCTATATGAACACTTATAATCTGGTCCTAGTTCATATATCAGTCTTTTGTTTTTTAGTGATCACCCACCTAATAGCACATAGCAAACATGCTGTAAGATGAGATAGCTACAGCTAAGGCGTTGGATTTTAAATTTTCTAGGTTATGTATGAAATGTTGGAAGACCTCAAATGGATTTAGTCATAGGCCATGTAAAAATGTCAAGATTGTTTCAAAGTAGTGGAACCGGATATTTGAATCTATATATTCCAGTCTTTGATTATTAGCCTTTAGAATAACAGTAGACTTATGCCATGTTCGTGTTGTTACCAATGTAACTTTTGTGGAAATTATCTTGTGTTTCCTTTACAACATTCCTATGTGCGATGGTAATTACATAGGATTTTTCAGATTAGTACAGATGATCACGTTAGCCGTATTCATTCTCATAGGTTTTTCCAGGCTTACGAACTGACAACAGCCTCATACAATTCAACCGTCAGCTAAAGAGGTGTGATTATGACTTAAATGCATGGAGGAAAAGTGTTGAGCCTCGTGCTGGCCCTGATATCCGTAGGGGTTTTGAACTGTTAGATTTAGATGGTGGCATAGGATGGGAACTTTTGACATCAATGGTACGATACAAAGCACGACAAAGAGTCAGTGCCAAAGGAGCTTTGGCTCATCCCTGCTTTGATAGGGAAGGGCAATTAGCGTTGACTTTCACACAAAAGTTGAGATTGCAATTCTTCCGAGCCACTCAACAGGATTATAGTGAAGCTGTCACTTGGATAGTACAACTAATGGCAAAATCTGGAACAGAGAAGGAAGGTGGCTTCACAGAAGCTCAGCTTCAGGAGCTCAAAGTATGCAACTGAACTATATTTAAAAGAAAATTGTCTAAAGACAATGTCTAACCATTCTGTTAATGAAAATTGTCTAAAGACAATATCTAACCATTCTGTTAATTGTTGTATAGGAAATGGAGCCAAAGAAGAAGGCAAGTGCTCAAAGAAATGTTCTTGCTTCAGTCCTTAAACTGCAGAGAAAGATTGTAAGAACATTGAATGAGAGTATGGATGAGCTTAACAGTCGCAGGAAGAGTTTGTGGTGGAGCAGGTGGATCCCAAAAGAGGAATGAATATTGTAAATACATGCATAATATTAATGTTTCCTCGCGTGTAAATTTTGTGTATTATTTTGAACCGACTATTCTAATGCAATAGAGTAATGATGACTTAAAATGTAAGAAATTAGCTGGAATCCTATAGAAACATACCTGGAGTCCTCTGAACTCGCGTGTGAACTCTTTCAATTAATGTGATATGTAGAAATAGAATGATACTGAATGACTGAACTGAACATGCTATGAAGTATCAAGTTTTCCATCCGTGCCACTTTCTAAGTTCTAATGGATCTCAATATTAAGTTGACTCAAAAACTTAAGCTGACATCCAAGGGTCCAAATAATAATATTCTGTTTTAACAAGCAGATTATGTGTAAAACCCATATTAGATTAAGCTCAAACAAAGAGAAAAATAAATGCAAATGTCAATCATACAAGAGGAACAGAATTCAAATTGTTTTGGTTAAATTTGCTCCCATATAACTCATCTTTCGGTCAAATTGCCTCTAATATAATGTTAAGATTTGACCAAAAAATTTAAGCTCATCTTTAAGAGTCCGACTAATGGTATTAAGCTCTACCAAACTTCTTCACTTCACTTGCAAAATTAATATCAAACAAATTAACAAATACAACATTTATACAAATATAAATGTAAATCACGCGAAGGAATTGAACACAAGACCTCTCAATTATATTGGCCGTAATACTTTAAGTTAATATTTGACTCCAAAACTTAAATTGTTAAGTGTCTATATAATGATATTAAACTCTTGACACTAAATACTTTTAAATTCCGTCATAAACCTCCTTGAAAATGTCATAATCTATCATAAAGCTTTTGTAATTTGTTATATAAAACATTTTCTAATTTGTTAAAAGTATCTACTCCAAGATTTTTCTTATCTTATGGAACCTGAGAGTGTATTCGTATGGTTAAATTCTCAAGTGGATTATTGAGAAAGCACATGGGAAGGTGGCAGTGGAGTCAATGGTATAAACAAGTTTATTGTGCTAATTAACATGCTTCTTCGTACAACGTTAACGCTTTAATGAACTCATTAAAGCTTCGTATTAATTAATTAATTAATTAAAATTTTGATATGTGTGTAATAAGACAACTGTATTTCTTCTTATAAAAATTTGTATTCGTACTATCAGTGATTGTTTCTACTTTGAAATTTCTTGAGTATTGCTAACTTCATGCTCCATCTGAATGATGGAAGACATTCAGAAAAACAGAAAATAACAATAAAATCGAAATTGATGGGCAAGTAATTGAAGTACACACAGCATGTGGGAAGTACGCAAGTTGCTTAATAAAGAAGCACGCAGAAGAAATTACAGTGATGAACCAACTAATAAACAATGTGATATCAGATTGATTAGATGGAATAATATAAGAGAAATCTGAAAAATTGTTGAGTGTGCAAGGGGCAATGGCATTGTAAATCACGAGAACTTCACGTGCGACTCTGACCTTCTTGTTCAGTACTACAACCAAGCCATTCTATTTTATTTATACAATGAAAACCAACAAGGACAAAAATAAATAAATAAAAAAACCCAACATATCTATGAAATGAAACTATTCAATCTCAGACTGTAACACTTTGATTACAGTGCTATTAATTTCGTAGATTAATTAATAATTATAATATGAATAGAGGGTACAGTCTCTTAGCTTTTCCCATTTTCCCAAAGCTTTGGGTGTTTAACACTCCATGATGATTATTAATTAATATATATTTGTTGTCTTTGCTTGGTAGCAACTAGCAATCGCCGCTTTGTATTTCTTCGTATAAACTGGCGTTCTTCTTTTGGGGCTACAAAGAAAAGTTGAGGTTGTATATAAATGAGAACTTGAAAACGCCTTCAATCAGAATTTGCAGTTGTACAATATCAATGGAATTGGAAATCTTTTGTATCTTTGATTTGATATTACTCTTAATATGTTAATCTTTGTCTAAAGAGGAATGGAAATATTCCTTTGAGCATCAACATGTAATCTTAACATTCTTACAATTAAATTACATTCGATCCTAAACAATCCCATGGTTCGACAAAATCTTATTTTTTAGTTGGAGTCAGTCTCGAAGATTAACTAAAGTAATTAATCCCATAAATCAAATTAATAGAATAACTTTGATTATATATTTATAATTGTAAAAGCTAACAAACACAACATACAGCATCTCAAAATCTTGCCTACAGTATCAGTAACAAAATGCTGATCATGCTGGCGATTAGCTCCTGATGAAAATGATGGACAGCTCATAGTAACTTTCAAAGAGAGAATACTTAACACTCATGCATATAGAGTAAGGGTAGTTTATTAAAATGAGAATGCTGTCAAAATAAACTAAACTGGGGGAAGCACAAGACCAACCAAGTGGGTATTTTGCTTTGCTTTTGGTGAAATTATTATACTTAAATGAGTATCTTTGCTTGGGTTTTCAACTCTTTTATTAACTTTATTAACCTTATTATAGTGGAATCTTGGTCATAACATAGAAAATTTCACCCTCTCCATATATAATTTACTCCTGAAAACCTGCAAATCCAAGCCAACTTTTAATATAAGAATAATAAGGTCGATTTCACATGGTGGTGCGATAACTTAAGAGGTACAGTTAGTAGTTACTGTAAAAAAAATTTTAAATATTAAATATTAATATAAAATATATGAATCAGTACTGAAAATTATTATTATTAAACACTTTTTTAAAGCAATGTAACAATCATCACAATAATAAAAGGATTCTTAATTTTGTGATGTGATATCTATCTATCTATCTATCTATATAGATATAGATATACGTGTGATGATTAAGAGTATTATATCATCACTACTGTGCCCACCCTGTCAATATTATTTGATGAAAATTTCAGTCTACGTTAAGCTAGATGTAAAATGATCGGTTCAAATTTTCTGTCAGATCTCAAGAATTACATTGTCGGTAAGATCTTGTTCTCCTCTTGTCTACTGCTAAGTTTACACTGGAATATGATTTTCAGAAATATAGATAGATAGATAGATAGATAGATAGATAGATAAGGTGTTATAAATATATTTTAATTAATTTTTATTAATATACAGTATTAGAATATAATTTTAAAAGTTTTAAAATATATTTTCTATCATTGAATTTTGTTGATTTTGAAGATAAATTTAAAGAACTTTTATATTTTTATAAAGATGGTTTATTATTTGTTAATAAGTTTAACAAATTTAAAAATCTTAAAAAATTATCGCATTTATAAATTTTTCCTATCAAAAAATTATAAGAAGATTTTAAATATGGATGATAGTTTTTTATCACATAAGTTACAAGTGATTTACAAACTATCAGAAAATAGAAATAACTAGTACCACTCATTAGCTACATTCTTATAATTATACCTTACCTACATCTATCTAATTTGCCTTCTATGTTCGGATATATTCAGCACTCAAAGAATATTTACCTATCTTCATATTTGAACATTCATATCGTTCTAAAATTTAAAGATATATATGATCTTCGAACGAGATGAAGTATCATGGGCTATTCTCTTTTTGAACCAATGTATCTATATATTTTTAATTTTAATAATGCACTAGTCTTAAATAAACTTTATATTATAAATAAGCAATATGCTTTTCTGATACAATTAGATATTCTGACATCCTTCTTATAGACAGATATAAGGCAAAGTCACCTAATTATCTTATTCATTAATGTGCTTGTGAGAGAGAGAACGCAATTACTTTTCATTCGAATGGATAAATGGTGAGTCATTTTCTGTCTACCACACCGAAACTTAGGGATAAATTTATTAAGGAGTTAAATTTTTAGATCACGTAAATTCAGAAAGAAAAAAAACATATTTTTTGAGTAATCTTATGGTTGCTCGATCTCCAATGGATGCATGTGCATGTCATGTTCCCACAGTATAATCTTATATATTAGAGTAAAAATGATGATAAGCAAGGGTGGACACATATATTTAAGAGTAATTTAAAATAAATTTTAAATTATTTAAATATTATAATTTAAAATTAAATTAATTCAATCTAACTCGTTACAATATTATAAATTAATATAATTTAAATTATAAAATATAATTTAAAATAATTTAAATTTTATAAAATTAATAATATAATAATTTATTATTATTAATTTTATAATTTTTTATTAATATTTAAAAGAGATTTTAATGAATAAGATTTTTTTTTAATTTTTTCGTAAATTTTTTTTTAAAATTTTGTGAATAATATTTTTTTAATCTTTTCGTAATTTTTTTTAATTTTTATCACATATAAAAGATAGGGACAGTGGTATTTAGATCAGGTTAACGATAATGATTACATCTTATCATAAATTCCATCATTATCATCGTGATAAATTTTTAACCCTGCTGATTATTAATTAATATCAGTGTAGGATTCAACTGACCGACAGACGACTCTATTACCTAATTGTAAAGGTAGATCATGATCACTTAGAAAAGAGAATAAAAGCATCATCGTCAAAGTATAGTAACCTCAATCAACAAATTGAAAGCCAATGCACAAACTGTAGACATTGGCTACCTTATTGAAGTAATGGCCGGGCCATTGTGCTGGCTGTTGATGCCTACATTGGAGGTAGACTATGTAGCGTGAGATGGCCATATATGCAAAAGACTGAGAGAGAGAGAGACTGGTTTGTTTTTGTTTCATTAAATTTATATTTAGATGAAAGGTGGTGTTAGGAATATAAATTCTTTTTATAAATTATTTATATAAAATGTTAACCTATTTTTTACATTTTTACGAAAATAAGTGAAAATTATGTGAGATATCCGATAAATGTATAATATTATTATATTAATTTGCATAAATATTTTATACAAAAAATTTCTATAGTACTTAAAAATATAAGATAGTGTAGGGATACGGATTCCCAAGTGATGTGGAATCTAAATGGAATTGTATGGTGGGTTTGGGGCACTTCACGAACTTCCACGCCCCACCGTTGCCTCTTTACTCGACCAGCATTCAGCACATCCTTCTTTCTTACTATAAGAACCCTCCTTCACATTCCCACTTGTATTTCAAACCGAACTCAAGAAATACATTACAAGAAGTTTACAAACTCAGACACCAACCCCTCTCTCTCTCTCTCTCTCTCTCTCACACACACACACAAAAAGAAACTCACTTGAGAAATACCTAACATGAAGATGAACAGTGCTACCCTGGGAGCCTCAAAGAGAAGATTATCTAGCAGAGGGCTTGGAGGAGTCCTTAGAGAGCAAAGGGCAAAACTTTATATTATTAGGAGATGTGTTATTATGCTTCTCTGCTGGCAAGATTAAGTCTTTAGAATGCTCTTTCGCCATTTCAATGGCATCTTTTCTTCTCGTTTTTTTCTTTTCCTTGGTGGATTGTAAATAGCAGCAGCAGATTACATCGGAGAGTTTAAAACGAATTTTGTATCGGTTTGCCTTGTGGGCTGTAATATTTATACTAGATATTAGCTTTGAATTACAACTTCTGATGTGAATCAACAAACTATATACAAATATGGTTGATGATAGTCTTTATTTTTTATATTATTCTTGTTTTATATAAATCCATTTTTTTCTTATTTTCATCTATGAAAATGGTTTGAGCCATCAAATCATAAGTTCTTTTAATCCTTTCAATCCATTTTGTGAATATGGAACTTATATCATCACTAGTAGTATCGGAGATTCGAAGTTTTGAGCCATCAAAATATTCAGTGAACGGCTTCATCCTAAGGTCAAAACAGCATACCTCTATCATCTACCCTTTAGCCTCAAAATGGAAGTACAATAATTTCATGAATGATCCATTGAGAATCAGAATAATTGAGAGTTATTATTTAATTAAATGGGGTGATTTATGAATTCTCTTCAGGTACTTTGGTCATGAATTCCCTTTTTTTTTTTTTTTGAAAATTTAATTCTTACATAAGCTTCTTAATAATCTTACACGGACCAAATATGAAAATTTTCTCTAAGCCTCCCTTGATCTCCTTAACTTTTGTCCATTTTTTTGACCAAATAGCAGTTATTTCTGCATTTTCTATTTGAAATTAAATTAAATGGCTATATTATGTTATCAACAACTTTATGAATAGTATAAACTGTATGAAGTAGGAAACATCCGAGCTAAATTGGATCTAAGTGTATAGAGATAATGATTTAACGGTTTATGGGCCATGGGAAGGCACCATTAATCATTTGAAGTGACAATTTGTTGTGATAATCCTAACCATTCAAACTGTTTTATCTTCAAATTATATCCGACTTTTGGCTGCTCCCTCCAAACCCGTATCCAAAAAGTGTTTAAACACTCAAATTTTCATTATAATTTTAACATTATTAGTGCTAATGGTGTGAAAAATATAAAATTTTTGTTATATAAATTATAAAATATAATTTGATATATTATTATTATATAATTGTTTATTGTGTACATTATTTTTTGTCATTAATTATATTAATTTTATATTTTTGCCTAAAGTTGTATCTAAGTTCCAGGTAGGTTTCGATTGTTTATTGCCAAAATTTTGTATAACAAATAAAATATAAAAAATGTTTTATTTAAGCTTTTTTGTTTTTCGTCTCATATGCTCATTAATAGTCGTGATAAACAAAAATTATATAATAATTAAAAAAAAGTTGGTTCAATAGTCTCCACCAAAACCTTGTTTTGATTTTCTTTTCTTCAACCAAACAGCATTCCATAATTGTATATATCTATAATTGATATAACAAAAATTAATACAGCGTTGTGGATCCCTTAATACAGCGTTGTCCCGTGAAGCTAATTACATCACATAGGAGATGATTAAATTATCTCGAGCACTTCGTTCGAGGTAGATAGTCAAAAGATCTCTTTCGGGTTATCCGTGGCTAATTCACACTCAGATCCGGGACCCGCAACAACAAGCCTTTTAGAAGATCGAGGAGTCGGATCGACGTGTTCTTCTCAAGAGAGCAAGAACTCGCGGACACTCAGGATATACACGTTCT
>JAVXUL010000012.1:11510803-11526146 GCA_035590515.1 Trichilia minutiflora | reverse complement strand
TGTGATTCTAGACAAAAACATGGTTTGAGAATCACAATGAAACCAATCAAAATATTTTAAGACATTAAAAAACACCCCTAAGATTTCAAAATTAGTTATATTATCACTAATTGCAGAGTGACAGTTTATTTTTTTTATAAATATTTTTTCAATCACAAAAATAACCTTTTCACAATCAATTTATCAGTTTTTTCACGTTCATACCACTGCATGACATATAAACTCTTATATATATACTCATTTTATTAAAAATTATAAAATTTGTACAAGTAATTTGAGGAGTTCAAATGAGAACAAAACTCACACTTTTTTAGGTTGCAACATCTCTGAGTTATGTTACCGTTAATTGGATTGTAATGTTGAAAATGAGTTTTATCGTAGAAAAATAAAATGAGTTATGTAGAAATATAAAATGAGTTATGTTTTTTTAGGAAGAGAGAAAAAAACATAAAATTGAAATTTTAAATTTAAATTTGAATTTGAATTTTTGATTTTATTTTATTTTAGGTATTTAAAGGCTGAATAAACAAATTTATTTAAATATTATGTTTTTGATTGAGTTTGAGATTTTTTTTTTTACAATTACTTTTGGTATTAGGGATAAAAAGTTGGTTACTGATGTTAATTTAAAAAAACCAACACCAGTACGACGAAAGATAAATTTAGAAAATAAGACGAACATTCATTTGCTTATGCGAATCCCCATATTAAATTATAAACGTTCATTTCTTATCAGAAATAGTAAGACTTCAATTGGCAAAATAATAGACTTAACGATGACCTTTTATTAAAAAAAAAAAAAAGAAACTATCAGGCACGGGATTCTCAGCTACTGGTCAATGTATCATGCATGGTTAGAAACCAGAGCTAAACTTCAACAATATTAGTGAGCAGATGTATTTAATAAACTATTTAAGACATATAGTTAAGTTAAATCTAGCATGGTAGCTACTTATGAAAACAATAGATATCTATATATTGTGATCTCAATTCTATTAAACACACAACAAAATTTGGTGAATATTAAAAAATTGAACAAAATATAAATATGAATTTGAAGGGTAGTTGAGAACATAAAAAAATATATATATTATAACCCATTAAGATCACATTAGTCTACTCGTATAGCCTATATATACAATTCACACCTTGCATTATTTTGCGACTTCGTCAAATTTTTTTTTCTATTCTTTTCAGGATTTAAAAATAATTAACTCCTTTTCTTTCTCTGTCTGAAAAGAAATAGCGTACGAAGTTTAGCATAAGAAAATGACTGTATCAACGGCTGTCTCTCCAGCAAAGAGCCGAGTTTTGGTCATCGGAGCAACTGGTTTCATCGGTCGGTTTGTAGCCGAGGCTAGCCTGGCCTCCAGTCGACCCACCTATATCCTCCTTCGGCCACGTAGTCCTGGTAGCCTTTGTACCAATGCCAAAATTGCGGAAGCACTAAAAGACAAAGGAGCCATAATTATATATGTAATACTATAAACTCTTTTTCTCGAACGTCGTTTTACGTTTGTTTTTATTTATTTGGAAAAACCTAATAGATTTTCTTATGAACAAACAGGGTACAATTAATGATAAGGAATTAATGGAGAAAATACTAAAAGAGCATGAGATTGATATAGTAATATCGACCGTTGGTGGTGAAAAAGTACTGGACCAGCTCCCTTTGGCTGAAGCCATCAACGCCGTTGGCACCGTCAAGGTATATATAACTTGCAAACATAAATTTCCTCTCTTCGTTCTATTTGTTAAACTGGGTACTAAATGATTATGTTGCAGAGGTTTTTGCCGTCGGAGTTCGGGCACGATATCGATAGGGCTAATCCCGTTGAACCGGGCCTGCGGATGTACAAAGAGAAGCGCAAAATCCGGCGAGTGACCGAGGAATTAGGTGTTCCTTACACTTATATTTGCTGCAATTCCATTGCTTCTTGGCCATACTACAACAATCACCACCCTTCGGAAGTTATACCTCCGTTGGACCAGTTTCAAATCTACGGTGACGGCAGCGTCAAAGGTGAATACTAACTACCACATTCTCTCGATGTTTCTAATATTTTAATTTTTAAATTGATTGCAGGATACGATGCGAGTAGTTAGCTTTTACATTTTTCTTTTAAAATAAGGGAGTCTAAATAACCTTCACTCAATTTTAAAATTAAGCACGCTTGAGCGTTTAAAAAAAATAATTCATCTAAATTACTGCAAATTATTCGATCAGTAAAATTGAAGAGTAATACTGATTCGGTCGCTAATAGCAAGTGACAAGAACACAGTACCCAGTAAGCTTCTTCTTTATTATTTTTTCATAGATGAAAAGTTATATTTTTCACCATACTATTAATAACTTCTTCGGTTACGTTAATCTTCATTCAAGTATTGTTCATGAATTTTCTTGTTAATTCATAAATTAATTTAATTGTTAAAATTATTTGTAGGTGAATTTACTTGAGGTAATTTGAAATTTCCATGAGATATTGCTTAACAAGCTTTATCTAGAATTAAATAAACTACACATTTCAATTCTACAAAACTTCAGTCAAACTCATACTTAACTTCTAAGGAAATATTAATTGAACATTTTTTGGGAATATTAAAGAATTATATCATCAATAATAAGGTTGACCATATTGTAGAAAATGAGCATCTCATGACAACTTTTAAATTTATTTATTATTACAGATATTCATTACCAAACTCATCAATATTTTATAATATTAAATATAAGAAGTTCATACGTCCCTATGTCATGGATTTGATTTTGATATATGTCATGTGTATCCCTTGTTCTTCGCCCTCGTTTTAAATAATATTTATATTTTATTATTTTTATTAGTATTTATTATTATGTGATAATTTTTAACTTATTGAAATAAAATTTTAAAATATTAAATAAAATTTTTATTTTAAATCATGATAAAAATACACTTTCTTTTTAATTTTCTCCTGTATTTTTTAAAACAATATACATAATTAAATAGGGTGTCGAATGATCCTTTTCTTATAAATGTCTTAACTTAGTTGAGTCAGCTCATGCATGTGTTGAATTGTCACACCCTAATAGTTTACAAGCTTTCTTGAGGAGTAAAAAAGAATAAATTATACGATGATGTGTTAAACTTGAGGTAATTAATGTTATTTATTCTTGTTTTATTTTCCCTTTGGTACGTAGCTTATTTTGTTGCTGGGAATGATATCGGAAAATTTACCATGAGAATTGTTGATGACATCCGAACCGTAAATAAGTTGGTTCATTTTCGACCCACCTGCAATTTTTACAACATTAACGAGCTTGCATCCCTTTGGGAGAAGAAAATAGGAAGAACCCTACCTAGGGTTATTGTCACTGAAGATGATCTTCTCGATGCTGCTGCAGGTTCGTTCCAATCCCACAAAACTTACATGCATTCGGCATATATGGCTGACCCCCAATCAGCCGACACCAGTTTACTATTGAGCTGGCAATAGTTTGGTGTGCCGAGTGCAGTTAAAGACTCTCTTCTCCAATCCTTCTCTTTTCTCATCGAATTCACTAGTACTTTTTCTTTTTGATATAATGTTTCAATTCTCTTATTTTAATTGCAGAGAATATTATACCCCAAAGTATCGTTGCATCATTCACTCATGATATTTTCATCAAAGGTTGTCAAGTTAATTTCTCCATAGATGGACCTCATGATATTGAAGTGACAGATCTCTATCCTGAAGAACAATTCCGTAACTTGGATGATTGCTTCAATGATTTTGTCATCAAGATGAAAGCCAATGCCAAAGCCAAATCTATGAGGGTTATTAAGGAGTAAATCAATTCAAAATTGTGATTCATGAGGTCACAGAATTATCCTAGTAGAGAATTTTCATTTATATGTGTGCCCAAATATATATATATGCCTTCCAACATATTGGGAGGCAATTTGTTCATCATCATTTATTTTGGTTACCCAATGAGTTGTCGTTAAAAGAAATGCAATGTTCTGAATATTGGTTGTTTATTGGGGAAGAATTTATATATGATTGCTTGCTGATTCTGATTATATATTACTGTTAAGTGTAATCAAAGTGATTGTTTCCCCCTAAATTAATTTTTAATTATTAACTAAGAGATTGATTATGATATAATAACTTTTTATTATTACAGTTATTACAATGCTAAATTTCAAAAAGTAAAAAGAAAACACAAATGACCTTGTATACGACGTGACAATTACACGACAGTGTGATAATAACTCTGACTGGTATTTCAAGATAACAATAACTCTATTCAAGTGAGCATACCACCTATTCCATGTTCCTGAAATTTCGCAAGGATGTGGTTAAGCTTCCTGATCTACCCTTTTTACAGTTTCCAATCTGATCACTTACAAAACAATATGTAGACTAAAAGTGATTCTAACATAACATTAACAATGGTACTTATATAATGAATTGTGAAATCCTCAAAATGACGTTTGATATAATCACAACATGATTAGAAACCCATTTGCAGTTTCTCATGCTTGCTTCATCTAAAATCACAAGCAACAACTTAACTAGGGGCCTACTTCACCCGTTTCTTCAGAGGCGGCGGCTCATCTTTCTTTTGGGGATAGGTTGAGACAGTATTCAGTTACCGTGTTTCTGCAGATACATTGCAGCTAAACATCATATAGAGGCAGTCGAATGTATCCGGTTATGAAGTTTCAGCAGATAAATGGCAGCTAAACATCACATATAAGCAATCGCTCTTCGATAAAGCCACGGCAGATGGGGCACTTCTTACACTTCTCACAACAAGTGCTGACATGAAAATATACAATAAGTAAATTTAAAAAGAAAATAAAAGAACCAAACATTTGAACTGAAATTTTGCTTAATATGAAATTAGATCGCAGATTGGAAAGACTCAAATGTTATTATGTGAGGTGCGTAAATATGAAAGAGATGGTGAGCAACTGCTATGATAAAAACAGTCTACACTACCGCATACCATATTCCTTTTAAAAAAAGGGTAAACGTAAGACAATGGTAGATGCAAATACCTGCATAGGATGTGATGCCTGCATGGAAGCAGGACAATACTAATCTGTTCTTCAAAACAAACTCTACATAGGATTTTATCCTGAAAGATTCATGCAGTTAGCATTTGAGCAATGAAAATACTCAAATATGAAAAAAATGAAAAAACAGTACAAGACTGAAATTAACATTAAAGAACATGTGTTTGTTATAAGAATACATTTTGAAGTCTTTCAAATTCCAACTGGCTAATCTTTGTGATTTCAGTTTGCTCACTAAGTGCTGCTTGTAATCTCCAAATCTGCAACAGGAAAAAAATGAAGATACCATCAAATGACCCGCAAAACAGTAACCAAAAAAAGAACTGAACAGAAAATAGTTGGTGCCTATAAGTAAAGAAAATTGCTAAAATGAGAACATGTGAAAAGTAAAATATAGAGCAAAACTTAAGCCTTTCATTGCTGCAGCAGTGAATGGCAGTACTTACCTCGTCAATAAGATCTGATTTAGGCATTTTTTTCACAATATCGGGTGCAAAAGTGTTGTATCTGAAAAATAAAGGTCAACTAAGTTATTAGCAAATGAAATTTTTTTTTTCCAAACCAGTATCCCAATTTATAAGAATTTGTAGTTGAACAAATTACAAAAACAACCAGCAAGATTGAAGAAACTATAGCTCACTACGAAAATGTTATAAATAAGCAGCCCAAGCAAGCAAGGACCATTTTTCTAATAGATGAATTGGCATTAAACCACATCAATACATCAAAGGTGCAGATCAACAAGGACAAGGGACAAAGCAATATCATGATCATTGTACTCTAACCAGAGGTGAGGACAATATTGAGATAACACAAGTCCATACTATTAAGTTCTTGGCATTTGACTAACTGGTGATGATTAAAAATATACTATAAAATTACCATATATATTGGTTGTTGATTCCAAAAGAGAAGAAACACAAATACCACGAAAATGTCTGTATAGTAGATCCTGGACAGATTCTGAGATGGGAGAACCGTAACTTATGCTCTTTCTGCAGGAATGTTTGTAAATGAACAGAATGACGAACAGACAACTCAAGGTTTAGTATCAATTTTATGGATTATAGCATTGTGAAGAAAATCTACTAGTTAAAAAAGACATCAAAGAAGCTCACTTTTCAGTGGCATCATTATTAACAGTGGCATTTTCCATAATCGACAATGCACATTTGCTAAGTCTTGACACTTCAAGAACCAACTTGGGTAATTGGAATCAGAATTGCAATTATCAGGCCTCTTTCAGTGCCAATGAGAAACCAAACATAGAAAAGGGATTGAATCCATACGGCTGTACCTGCCTGGGCCAGGTACTTGGGTGGAATAAATGGGAAATAGCCAGCCGAAGTGTGGCCAGGCAGAAGGGATTGAGGATATTTACACACAGCAACAAGTAAAAACATCCTACAGGAACATGCTAAATTCTAGTATTTGAAACTAACCCAGAAAACTCAGCACAATAGAGTCTGGCCAGTTCCTCTTGACTTCCTTCATCAATCGACCACCAACCAAGCAGCCTGTACACAGCAAATGAAGGATAGACAGTGACATTTACAAGTTGGTTTTTCATGTTTTTTAAAGTCAATTGAGATTTTAAAAGTCACTTATAATGAAGTATTACCTTGACCCATGCTGCAAGAACGCCAAGCACTCACGAGCTTTTGATGCTAGATTCCAATATCTTCTAAATGCATCTTCACAATGTACTAGAAGGGAAATCTTTTCAACCAATCTATATGCAGCAAACAAAACCCCAGCGCCTTGTATCAAAAGAAGAGGAGAAAAAATAACCCAAAATGGGAAGTGTCTAGCACTAGATGGCGTTCCCTGACACAAGATAATATTACTCAGCTTAACAACTTGCAAAAGTTTCTGGATATCCATGGTTGGCACTGCCCAATATCTATAGTACCTCTAAGTGCATGAAAAGTAGAATCTGGAAACAGATAAAGGGTATTTTCATAATATGTCCACCAACATCTTGTAGGCTACACATTCTACTACTTTGGTACCGATCGTCATCAGCAGAAACTACAACGCCTCTGTTCCAGTCACAATATGCCACAGCTGCTGTGCAAGAACTAGATTCTTCAAAGCAGTAAGGCCTGTGAATTGCCGGATTATACCACTTTGTGCAAACAAGAAAAGCAAAGCACTCTGCAATACTGTGAAAAGATAAACGGGATTACTTCCAAAGTTAAAGAGTCAGAAACATAAACACCGATCATCAAACATGGCAGTAAAAATAATAAATTTTACCCAAAATTGATAAACAAATCCCACCAACCTAGAGCAGCCACATCACCTGCATGTGGTTCAAAAAAAAAAAAATTAGACAGACTCAATCTGTCGTCATTGTAAGAATTAGACTCATACAAGTTAACCGGTGTAGGAACTATTACCATGAACATATGCATCTACAGAGTTATTTGGATACAATTAAAGAACAAATAACTAACATGTACACAGATCTTTGCAGCCATATGCACAACCCCCAAGCCTACTGAACGAAGGTTCAATTGATGAGTTATTAGGCATTTAGTTCCTTAACAATGATGTTCTCCCTTTCTTTTCTCTTTTGCTTCATATTTTTTTCCGTATCAATAAACACTTGTTTCTGTTATCGGTTGGGACAAAAATAACATTATGTACAGACTAGAAATTGACCTTTAAAAGTTGATTATCTGAAATCCACAATAAAAATAGAGTTTGAGAATGCCCATAATGTAATGAATACTCTTTATATATAATATTGTTGGGCACTCACCTATAAGCTTAAACGTTTAGGTCAAGAAGCAATAAATTAATATGGTATTAGAGCCAGTTTGACCAAGTGTTTTGTGTTTGAATGGCCCCACTATATAAACTAAACTATAATATATTGTCTTTGTACTAGCGTTGGATCTAGGGCCCAAATACTGGTCTGCTATTAGCTATAAGCTTAACTTCTTGTGTCATATTATAACTTCAACAGAGAACATTCTCAATTGCTGCCCATCCCTCTTCCACATAAAAGAATTGATAAAAAAAATCACTCTCAGGCAAATGCTTGACAACATTGCTTTCATAGACTCGTGCCAAGATTTAGTGTGTAGAACACAAACCAGACAAAATATGGCTCTATAATGCAAGGTTTTTTCAAAATAACAAGACAGAAAGTCAAGAGAAGGCTGTCAATGTGTTTTTTGAACACCATAACGCCAAATTTTAAAGAATAACAAAGACAACAGCTAGTTATCACCTAGAAGCTTCATCAGTCAAACCAATAATCAAACCCATGAATATGCAAGACACTGGACACTCTTCCACTAAAGAGAAATAAATATGGAATTTGTCAATGTCACATCAATATGAGAAACAAAATATGTAATACCACTTGCAGATAATCTGAAAAATTAAAAACATATTAAATGGACAGGGAATCAACATGGCAGTATTCAAATAATCAGAACTCAAATGTTTCCACAGGAAAACTAGGTCATAACGTAAATGAATAGAGATAGAAGGAACGGAATGATATGTCGATACAAGTCAGAATTATTTCAATAAAAAATGGAGTAACTTACCACATAACTTTAGAAGAGTGAATACTGTTGCAGCAACGAAGAAAATCATCGATATTGCAATCCAGAAGTACTAGAAATCAAACATTGATAATTTAGCATCAAATCTCTGGAGGAATTTCAGAGCAGTATTTCGCAAAATTACATCATCATAAAATATTACTCAAATCTTATGCAGCACAATATATTATTGGGAAAATGAATGCTCTAAAACAATTTCAATATGGTCACATTTGTCCATTTCTTTCAGTGTTAACATTTGTACTTGTAAACATGTATGTGTTTCCAGGTCATATTATGACAGTTAAACATGGACTATGAGTGCCATAAGACTGAATTGTGGAAAAACATTTTCTTTACCAAACCAAAATTTCCTTTTGATACTCCAAAATGTTTGTAGCATCTATCTCAGACATTACAAAACATTTGTGCAAGTAGAAATCAGAAATGGCAACTTTTAGGTAGGCAGCCTTGAAAAGCCACACTTTACAAAACTTTACAACAATCTAGTTTTAAATGTTCTTATCTCTGGCTAAAAGTACTTCCTAGATAGCTACTTAACTTGTATCACATGAAATGAAAGAAGAATATCATATATTTTGAATATGGTCATACTCACAAGTCAATTTTCCCCAAGACAGAAGGCTAGTCAACTACTGCATGATTGTATGTATGAGAACAAACTCAGTAATGTCAGGTTTCTTTTTCGATTTGAGTTCTAGGAAATAATGGAACAATTAAAGTTTAAACTTCAATATAGGGTACATTAAATTCAGAAAAAGAAATGGTCCAATGAGAGTGTTGATGGATTGCCAATGACCCAAACTCAACATCTAGAGTGATAAGCCTTCAGAATACTTTAACCCTGGTCACAATAATCATGTCATTTGAAGAGTAAATGAGAGAATAAACAAGGTTTGTAAGGCAACTTCCTTCAATCCTGGTTAATTTGAAGTCAATAAGGCTTGAAGTTTCAAAAATTATATTGCACTAAATAAAGTCATGATTATTGACCACACATTTAGTTTCTTCTAAGGGATACTGATTGTGAAGGCTTATGATTTTGCATCCAAAAGCAATGTAATGATACGACTTTCCCATTCAAATGGATACATAAACAAAGCATGTCAAAACAATATAATGTACAAGCAGTAAGAAAGACCAGACAGAGAAAGGTAACTGGGAGAACGAGGGAGGTACTAAGAGAAGAAACATAGTGGGAAAGAGCCAAAAGAGAGAGAAATAAGTAGCATTTATAAATCCCCCAATTAAACCAATCTATGTTGCTCCAAAATTTATACCAAGGCCAATCCACTAGAATCTAATGAAATCGGTGGTATCTTCCTCACTCTTTCTATTCTAACCCATGTTATAGTGGTCCCATCATTGTTTAGAACTATTCCTAGAACATTTCATATACACATACACAGATCTTTGTTAATCAATTTCAGACAAAAAGAAAAATGGCATTATCCAGAGTTTTAAATGGAGCAAGGGTATTCTTAAACCCTTTCAAGTAAAATTGAGGTTCTTTAGATAAACTGAAACTCTAGCAATAAATTTTCTTCTACATTAGTTCATTCTATCAAATGATGGGTGCACAAACACCGTAGCCAATGACATATGCTGCTATTCAATCATTTCTGGCCCCAAAAGCACCAGTTGCCATTGCCAAAGCAGATAAAATTGCCTCTCACCCATGTTTTTTCATCATCATCACTCACTTGAATATCATCAAAAGCATCAATATGGAATATAACTATGCTTCAAGGTTTTGAGAGAGAGATTGAGTGAATTACCCTTATTGAATCTAATGGGGTAGTGACCTGAGTTAATTTGCAAAAAAAGGACAGTCCCAATACCAAATAAGTAGTCATAGCTGTAGTATGTTTAGTAACGTTGCCAATAGTCACTCGAAAATTCGTTCCTTGACACTATTTGGCTAGTCATTATATAGAATAATATGCAGTTCAAAATCATAAACAGATTGGCAGATAAAGCAATTGAGCGATAACACGTCTTCATAACAGTCATCAATTGATTGGATTTTAAGCACTAAGGTCTCTCCTAGGTTAGTTGTTGTTGAAGCATATCATCAATAACATCACATAGCATCTATCTGATCAATTCTTTGTGTCTATAGTTACTTACAGGAAGGGTCTCCCATATTGCTTCATCACTCATGTTTTCATCATCTCCAGGCATTAAAGCCCTGCACATCCTATAAAAAACAAACATTTGGCTACCACATCAAGAGACAATAAACTAACTAAATAAAATATTGAGCAGAATAAAGAATTGAAAACAGATCCCACTCCTCTTCATAAACGTCCTTCTGCCTCTGCCACTATTCAAAAACCTAGTTTGCTTTTGGTTAATTAAAAAAAAGGAAGCTGTTTGTGCAATTTCACATATTTTTAGTCCATTAAGTGAAATGATTGTCCAATTTACTCAATGTTTCAGGGATAACAAGAAGTGAAGCCATTGAATATTTGGAACAATAATTTACAAAAGAGAAGAAGTTTTTATCAGAAATGGTTAATAACATTAGCAAAGTGGTTACTATTACAGCTCAACTATTCCACGGCAGGTTGGCCAACGAGTTTGTTAGGAAACCTTTCATGATTCTTGTAAATTTGAAGTGCAAGTAGTTTCAGAATATTTAACTATGTATCAGCACAATGATCAAATAAATGGTAGTAATAGAAATACTGAGAACAACAGAAACAAATGATAACCTCAAGGGTAGAAAAAGAAAATTACCTGATATTATCAATTAAAATAGCTGTTTCAAATGCCAGCAAGGGCAGAAAGACAACCTTCAAGTTTACAACTGCAGCGCATTCATGTAGATAGACAAAGTAAGTTGATAGACAATTAATGTTTGCAGAACAATCAATACAGGTCTTTTAACCGATGAACGCTGATACAGACATTAGTTTAAGGTCCATTAACATGTTAATTTATGTAGCTCAACAAAGTAAATTGATAGTGTCAACATTTGCAGAATGATCAATACGGATATTTTAAATGACTTAGACTAGCTGAGGTTCATTAACATGTTAATTTATGGCAAGAAAAATTAAACCAGTTTTGTTATTCATTTAAATAGTTTGTCAGAAGTAACTTGCATGAAGAAATACCAAAAAAAAAAAAAAATTTCCTCTAAAAGAGAATCATTGAGTGTATCCCTGTGGCATCTGTATGAGGTTATGTCATGAAGGAAGCTGAGCAAGTACCATAACTGCTCTCAAGATGTATACAAAGCAGTAGCTCGAATGCAATAAGCAGTGGCATTGACACGATGGTATGCAATGGGGCCCACTGTGCAAGAGAAAGAAGAGGTTAATTGTTTGTCTCTATAACTAATTAGCAAAGCATATATTTCTACACAAAGAATACAATTTTCAAACAAGATGCAGATATTATGTCATACACGTCGATCATGAGGCATTGATGGAGCCGGTAAGGAAAACCTGCCTCGTGCTACAACTGCATGAAATAGCCACAAAGGAGAAAAGATGGTCCTGCAGGATATTGGCAAAAGACAAGAACTATTTAATAAATCGTTAAAATGAAAAAGCACATTCTCTTATTAGAGGCGCTGCCATGCAGGCAATAATTGGGCATCTGTACTCCCCTCCCTCCCAGCAAGGAAAAAAAATAAAAAAGGCTTGAATGGATTTACCAGAAAAAACAAAACTGAAAGTAATTCTCTTAGTTCCAAATATAGTGCATGTGATAGTCACATTCTCTACCCTGCTCATCAACTGGATATACACTAGGTGATGTATTTGGAAAACTGATGACAAAGAACAAATGGCATTTCAGAACTGATGTCTTCATCCCTAAAACATGGTGGTGGCGATGCACTTTCCAATTAAAAATGTTGCGTAATTTAACAAGGGATTTGTGATAGTGAAGAAGAAAAGCAGTTATGATAATTCATAAGCTTTTTTTATAGTTAAATTTCATGGCACATAGCCACAACTATTAAATCATGCAACAGATCTTCTAAATGTCCCACATTTGGTTCCTAAGCTTTGCCAACACTTACCAATCAAGATAATAGGTGGTCATGATCAATTGAAGATTACAGTAAAGTAGCACTACACTGGCGAAGAATGAGAATAATCTAACAGTAGAATGAAAAGTCTGAGACACTAAGCACTGGATGGCACAATGAAATTCACTCCATCTTAAATTGATGATTTCATATTTGATTGTCTAAATAATCAAAAGGAACCACCAGGCAAAGATGTTCAGATCGCAAGCCACAAGAAAAAAATTAAAGCTAAGAAAAACACCAGAACCATAACATACAAATCAGGAACAATTAAGATAACAACTCAACATGTAGGTTCCGTGAAAGCATATACAGCACAATACCCAAACCCACAAATTCTTCATCAATAAAGAGAATTTCTAACAACGGAACCGCTTAAATCCAATAGAAAAAGATTTAAATCCTTCAGAACGTAAAAGTCACAGAAGTTCACAAAACGGGTGTCAATAATTTCCCATAAAATGAAAGAAAATAAATGAAAGTTTATACCTCTCTAGCATTTTTCCAATTTTTTTTTCTCAGCATCCAAAAAGAAAAGAGGCAAAATGAAAATAAATAAAAGAAGAAGTAATCAATAATAATAAGTAAAGCAAAGAACGAACCACCAAGAATATGAAAGTGCCTGGTCAAGCTTGCAAGCGAGTAAAAGCGTGAAGGCGAATAGCAACCCATGAGCTAAAACTGCTTGCAGAGACTTAAACACTCTTCTCCAGCTCATTGCTCTCCTCGGTATCAACATAATTCTTTTCTTGAAAGAAAAAAAAGCCAAATGATATTGCAGAGAAAAACCGGAGAGATTGAATCAGCTAGCGTGTACAACAAAATATGAGAATTCTAACGGAAATATCAAAGACCGTGACCCACCATCTGAACCAAAACAAATTAAAATTTAAAATTAAGAACAGAGATGAATTGTCTTTTGAATTACAGTAACATTAACACGACTTAGAAATCACGCCGAAGAAAGGAAAACCACCACTTTCGTTTATTCAAAAATATTGTGTATAAAGACTAAAATACCCGCAGTTTTATACATAACTGTGGGCAATCTGGTCAAAGGGACTAAAGTAGAAGGGATTGTGGGCTCCCACAGCCAGCGCTCTTGTTAGAGATATTTTATCTGTTTGGATATGGTGACTTGGATTTGAAATTACACGTGGCAGTTTTTGTTTGATTGATGTTCCTTACATTTATTTCCTGACCCGGAGGAGGAGTGTCTAGAGTTTACAATCCGTGGGCAGTCGAAAGAATGTTAGTTGGCTCTTAACACCTGACCTGATATTGCATTAACAAGTCAGTTGTTTTTTTTTGGAATCTCATTTTGTTCAATAATTCATTTAGTTTTTCCCTCTTTAACAGTTTTACCATTGAATTGAAGTACATAGAAAACACGCAACCATGGCTGTTTGTTTGGTTGTGTCTTTTTGGGCTTATAAGGAAGCTTCGTATATGATATTCTATTCTAATAGAATCAACAAAAATGAAACGAATAAAAAAAACAATATAAATCTAAATTAGGAATTAATAAAATAAATAAATAAATAATTTTCTAGATGTAGAACAGATTAATGAGATGAGATACTTTGGTATATTTCTCTATGTGTTTGAGTGTTTGTGCTTATAATTAAGATTCTAATTAATATTATAGTATGATGTAATAGTTTTTAAATTTTAATTATTGTAAAATAAAAAAACTTTAAATATTAGATAATAATAATAATATAAAAAATATATAAATTATATTAAAAATTAATGTTACTTAATTCACAATTTTGAAGGTTAACTTTAGAAAGAAGGCATTGACAAACACTTCCTTACATTTATTGTTAAAGAAACCATATTTTCTTACCGTACCAAACTTTTCTCTTCTGTTTCATTCGGTGGTAATCCTAATATTATCGTCTATAACTTTTCATCTTTTTATTTGAGGGGGAATTCCAAATTCTCTTATGGTTTGCACAAAATTAAATCACCCCTTATGAGCATTATTGACAAAATCTGAATCGTTCATTTTTTATAATTGATAGTCTGAATTTTGCCAACAATGCTGACAGAGGGATGATTTGATTTTGTGCAAACCTTAGGGGGGAATTTGGAATTCCCCTTTTATTTTATTTTATTTTTTTTATAAAGGTAGATTGGGATTTATGTCTAAATCTATAAAATAAAATAAAATAAAATAACTTTAATCACTCATATTTAAATTTCCTTAAAAAATAGATTTTTCTTTTTTAAAAAAATTGTTCTAAAGTGTTGTGGACATGTTACCACTGTAATTTGTGTTTATAGAATAAAATAGAAAGAATGACAAATATTTCATTTTTTGAAATATTATTTAATCTATGTAAGAAAATTTGTGATAAATATTATATAATTTTTTTAATATCACTTATTTTTTATTAGAATATTTTTTATAAATATTTCCTATAATTTATAAAAATAGCAAAATTTTACTTTGTTATAAATAAATATATAAATTTTTATCGTATAAATTCTTAATTTTTATTATATAAATCATTAAATTAAAATAAGTGAATTTTTAAAAATATTTTAAATTTAATTTATAATACTTTATATTAAAAAATTATAAATTATTTTTTATAAATTAAATTTAAAATATTTTTATTTTATATTTATAAAAATTTATGAATTCATTTTTATTTTATAATTTG
>JAVXUL010000012.1:11468880-11494988 GCA_035590515.1 Trichilia minutiflora | reverse complement strand
TATTGGCTTCATCATTGACGAGGTTTAGAAGAAAAGAGGTTAAGTTTGAGTGGGATGATCAATGTGAGCAGAGCTTCCAAGCTCTGAAGAATTGTCTTACTTCATAATCGATTTTGACACTCCTTATGCCAGAAGGCGGGTATATTATTTACAGTGATGCCTCGAGGCATGGCCTCAGTTATATATTGATGCAGAATGAGAAGGTTATAACTTATGCTTCTCAGTAGCTGAAGAAGCATGAAGAGAATTACTCTTCTCATGATTTAGAATTGGCTGCAATGATTTTTGCATTAAAGATCTGCAGGCATTACTTGTATAGGGAGCAGTGCCAGATATTCACTGATCACAAGAGCCTCAAGTATTTGCTTACGCAAAAAGAGCTGAATTTAAGACAACGGAGGTGGTTAGAGTTGATTAAAGACTATAACCTGATCATTGACTACCACCCAGGAAAGGCTAATATAGTTGCTGATGTTTTAAGCAGAAAGACTTCAGCCAGTTTAGCTCATGTTCGCACCACTTATATGCCTTTATTGATGGATCTGAGAGTGCTGGGAGTATCACTAAAGTATGAAGAGGGTGGAGCCTTGATGGCTAGTTTTATAGTTAGACTTACCCTAGTTGATCAGATCAGGCAGAGCCAGATGTCGGATAGTGAGTTGGTCAGAGCTTGCTAGAAAATTAAAGATGGCAAGAAGAGTGACTTCTACTTTACTCAGGATGGGACCTTGACTTTCAGAGGTTGGGTATGTGTACCTAATGATAGAGGATTGAGAGAGGTTATCTTAGAGGAGGCCCATAGTTCTACATTTGTTATGTATCCGGGTAATACCAAGATATACCATACTATCAGAGAGAGTTACTGGTGATCAGGAATGAAACAGAATATCACCCAATTTGTGGCGAGGTATTTGATATGTCAGCAGGTTAAGACTGAGTACCAGAGACCTGTAAAGACTTTACAGCCTCTACCTATACCTGAGTGAAAGTGGGAGCACATCGCTATGGACTTCGTGGTCGGGTTGCCTCGGACTCAGGCAGGCCACGATGCTATTTGGGTGGTTGTAGATCGACTCACTAAGTCAGCTCATTTTCTGTCGATTCGAGTGAATTTCTCCTTGGAGAAATTGGCCAAGATGTATATTTCAGAGATTGTCAGGCTGCATGGAGTGCCAGTTACCATAGTGTCAGATCGAGATCCTCGTTTTACATCTCGATTCTGGCCTAGACTTCAGAAAGTTATGGGCACTCAGTTGACTTTCAGTTCTGTATTTCATCCTCAAACTGATGGACAGTCAGAAAGGACCATCCAGACGCTACAGGACATGCTTCGAGCATGTGTTATTGAATTCTCAGGCAGTTGGGATACGCATCTATCATTGATAGAGTTTGCGTATAATAATAGTTATCAGGCTAGCATTGGGATAACACCTTATGAGGCTTTGTATGGTAAGAAATGCAGAATCCCAGTGTATTAGGATGAAATTGGTGAGAGAAAATTTGATAATATTGAGCTGATCGAGATCATCACTGAGAAAATAAAGATTGTCAGAAAGAGATTGAAAGTCGTCCAAGATAGGCAAAAATCTTATGCTGATAATCAAAGGAGAGCATTGGAATTTGAAGCAGGCGATCAGGTTTTCTTGAAAGTATTGCTTTGAAAAGGAATAATCAGATTTAGGAATCGAGAAAAATTGCATCCTCGATATATTGGACTCTTCGTCATTATGAAAAGGATAGGTCCAGTAGCCTATAGGTTGGATTTGCTATCGCAGCTGAGTCGGATATATGATGTCTTTCATATATTCATGATCAAGAAGTATATGCCGGACCCTTCGCACATACTTAAGCCACCATCGATTGATTTACGAGATGATCTCGATTGTGTGGTATAGTCGATGAGGATACTTGATTGGCAAGAACGAGTCCTGAGAAATAAGATTTTTTTTATGGTAAAAGTCTTATGGTAGAGTGCCACAGTTGAAGAAATGACTTGGGAGTCGAAAAGTCTGATGAGACGGCAATACCCACACCTTTTTCAGTATTAAGGTATGTGTTTATTCCAAAAGAAAGATCCTTGTATTTTCTATGTGACATATGTTTATTTTCATTATTATTTTATTTTCCTTAAAGGCTACAATTTCATCTCCTAGTAATAAATAACAAGTAAGGTATTTTAAAATATTTTTATTTGATTATTAGGGGAAAATGTGAGTTGTATGCCTTAGTATTAATCTTTTATTATTGCTTATCGTATACGTCATATAAAATTTTGAGGACAAAATTCAATTGGGGGGGATTGTGAAACCCATCCCTTAGTTTATAGGCATTATAGTAAAGGCCTCATGAGATTCCTTGCATATCGTCTATAGATCATGTATTAGAGGGTAAGATAACTTGAGTTTATTTTTGAGAAGGTGTGTGGTATAGAATTTGAGTCTATAAGAAAGCATTTTTGATCCTAAAATTATCTCCAATTAAGAAAAAGCTCTTAGTATTTTTGTAGAGCTTGGAAAGGGCTTTTTAATGACATATTATGGATTCCGTGAAGATATTTCAGTCACAAGTTATGGTCATTTGAAGTTACTGTCCCAAAATAGAGTCAACAGAGGAAGTATTGATATATAGGGTGTTGATGTATCTATACTTGGCTCTGAAGGCGATATGTATCGATATTTTAGGGAAGTATCGATACCTAAGACTAAAAGTATCGATACATGGGCTTCATATATCGATACTTAAACGTAGAATAAAAGTATCGATACTTAAGCGAAGTATCGATACCCTGTAGTAAGGATAAATAGTAAAAATATCGATATTTTGTGGAAGAAGTATCGATACTTAGGACACTTTTGGACCTGGATCCCATGTTCGAATGGAAGTATCAATACTTAGGGCTTCAGTGAAGCAGGTATCAATACATGAACTGTTCATGTATCGATACATAGACGGACTGGAATGAGAATAACCCCTTTCTGTGACAAAGTATCAATACATGGAAGGTATATATCGATATATGATGACATGTTGCACGTCTGGGCATGTTTTAGAGGGGCTATTTGGTTATTTCAAGGCCCTTATATATGAAAACCCAGGGGTCATCTTCCCCATTTCTCTCGTCTGAATTTCTCTCCTCTCTCTCTGTGTTGAGGACAAAACTCAACCATCCCTCAACCAAACTCTGTCATTTCAATTTCTATTACCTCAAAATTAACACTAGAACTCAGAAACCTCCTCTAATCGGAGCTCTGACCAATGATTTGAAAGGAATCGTCAGAGATGAGTCATGGATGAATGTAACTAAAGAGATAGAAACAATCAAAAAAGAACTCAAAGCTTATCTACAAGCTCAGATAAGCTTATTTTTCAACTCGTCTCTCTATTTTGAGCTATCATTTTGCGTAGATTTAGAAATAGATAGCTCAGGGCGCTGTTCACGTAACCCTCAAAATTAGAGATTTCCTAAATTATTGGCTGAATAGATAAATTAGAGGGTTTGTGCTTCTATTAGTGTTAAAATAACTGAGAATGGCATAAAAGAGAAGTAAGAATGTATGTAGGCAGTATATCGATAGTAAAGAGAGAGAGAGAAAGAGAAGAGAAAGAGAGAGAGCATGATCATACATTGCATCATGCATGTTTATGGTGATAGATCATTGAATCTGTGTGCACGTGTGTATCCAGGTGCGATAGCTGAGACTGGAGAGTCGCTATTGCGAGGAGGACATCCAATGGGTGGTTTTCCACCGCAAAATAGTGAGTGGATACACCTCTTTACCTTCACCTCATTTTATACTATTTATGAATGATTATATAAATTATGCTTGAGATGAAAGCAATGATTTATTGTATATAGATACATAACTAAAATGAGAAAGTATTGGATGTATGTTGTGTGATAACCAGGTTGGCCCCTTGATTATGATAGAGATAGGAATGTTGTGAATGCTTGATTGCCATGAATGTGAGGCCAGAGGCCTAATGTGTATATTTTGATACTGTGTTATAAGATTGAGGCCAAAGGCCTATAGCAGATGATATGTTATATAATGATTGTGGATGTGGTATAGTCAATGATATAGATTCCAAGCAATGATCGGAGTGCCATGAGTATGTTTTGGCCTTGCGTGCTATAGTATTGTTTTCTATTTGGCCTTGTGAGCTATAGATGATAGAGTTATTAGTTGTGTGTCATATTAGTGATATTATGGGTGAGGATTGTCCATACAGCTGAGGGTAGAGTGGATGGAATCCGATAGTCCTAGGGTGAGGATTGACCATACAGCTCATAGTAGAGCGGGTGAAATCTAATAGACCCAGGAATATAGATTGATCATGCTGTCCAAGATTGGATGGGTGGAATCCAACATGTCCAGGCTAAAGCATACTAACCATGTATATATTTATATGGGCACACCTCCCCAACCAGGGTTACGGATCAGCTATACAGCTCAGAAAGAGTGGATGGGATCCTATAAACCGAGGGGTTACATATATATTTGATTTACATTGACTCTTTCTCAGTCATGTTTAGTATGCCACATCACACATATTTTATTTTTGATGATTACGATGGTTTTCCGTAATCAATGTATGGAATCATTTAATATATGTATGTCATTGTGTGGTCTACTCACTGAGTATTTTTCTCAAAATACTCACCCTTCATTTTTCTATTTGAGATTAGTATAGACAGGCGCGACATAGCATAGCTGAAGCGAGTTTGCAGCAGATTTTTCAGGTACTCGACTCATATGGGGGTGTCATAGTCCACTGAACAAGAAAAATATTGTATTTATATTTTGTGTATTTGGCTTGGCCAAGAACTCATTGAAATGAATGTTTTGAAAAATATTTATAATGTTGTGTATTTTATGAAAATATAGATATTAATTTATATTAATGATTGAAAATCTTCTACATTGTGTTATTTTTAAAAATATATTATAAAACTGATACTAATGCCTTGTAGGTCTTGGGATTATATTCTAATTGATAGGATGTATTTCTGAGATTAATTTGCGATGATTGCCACGTGACCAACTAGAGTCAGGGCGTGACATAATGAGTTATAAAATTATCAAAATGCCCATGAGTTTTGTAAAGGAAGAAAATTTTAAAAGGGGTAATTTTGATCATTTCACCTTATTTTCAAATAATTTAGTTGAACAACTCGATCAATTCATTCAACCGAATCATAGGTCGCTCGAGCGAATTTAATCCTTTGTTCGATTGAAATATTTGACGACTTTTTGAAAATTTTTGATCACTTATTCATTCAAATAAATTAGACCATTCATCCGATCGAATATTAATTCAATTGAATAATTCGTTCAAACAAATCCTTGAATTTGTTCAATCGAATGATTTTTGTCTCATAATTCTATCGTAATCAAAGTCCTATTCAATTTTCGATAGCTATTTCTATTCTTTTTTTTTTTAATTCTTTCCAAATCTCATATTGAGCTTCAAAACATTATCTACCTTTGCAATACTCACATTTTATAAAAAAAAAAAAAAAATTCCTTGTTATAGAATGTAAGGTATTACAAATATTATTTCACAAAACCATAAGATATTTGTCATCCTCCATTCTTCTTATGATATACACACACAAAGTTGAACTCGGATTGGTTGCATAAAATAACATTATTTTGTTGCTTACTGATTGGTTCAAAGTTGTATAATTACACTCTGTATGCAGTGGGAGAGAGAAAGTGAGAGTGGAGGATGGGAAACACAAAAATAAACACAGTGACCACACAATCCACAGTCGACCGACCATAGACCGAAAAGCGAAAAGGGATGATAGTATCATCGTGATAAAAGGTTCAGCTAAACTTTTTTCTACATTAACTTCTTTTATTTATTTATTTAAATTTCTTTTTTGAGTCTTTCTTTCTAATTTCTTTGCTGTACCTCGGTCAAGCCCCCACGTTCTTCCATACTCTTGGCTATTCCACGCCACCCTTTCTGCTTCCCCAAGATCATGTAATCATTGTGTCTTGGAACACACTCTACGTCTCTCTGTCTCTCTCTCCGTGTGTGTGTGTGTGTGTGCGCCTCTGTGTGTGTGAGAGAGAGAGAATCTCCATTCTATAAGTTTCTTGAGTTTCAGTTACATGCAGTCTTTTTATACATATATGGAACGTATAAAAAGCGAATTATGTATGAAGAAACTTATTTAGATCAGCAACTAAAAGGAGTATTTTCCAAAAGTTGGCATGCGTGAAATATTAATTTAGTATCAACGAAATGGGGATTGGAAATATTGGTATTACATGTATGGCATTAGCATGGTTTAGACTCTTTTAGACCAAGAGGCAGGCAGCAGCAGCATGCGTTTTTCCTTGGAGTATTATCCATTAATCAAATCAAAATATGTATGATCGCCTTTTGTTAAATGGAAATAAAAAAGAAAGAGCAAGAGTAACAAGTGTTTTAAATCTCATTCGGCCAAGTCCACAATATAAAAATAACTACCAGTGTGAATAAACTTCCAAGTTTGAACTACGCACTTTCTTTTGCTCATCTATCTATCTATATTTGAGTAAGTGGTACCTTCGCCATACAACAATCCAAAATTTCTCTCATTGTTTTGCTAAATTTTGTAATAAAGAGTTTGATAATTTTTGCAGAGAATTAGAAAACATAATTTATGGTTACAGGTTCGATTGTCTATTAAAACTTACAAAGGTCAACAAGGCTATGGAATTATAGATGTTTCCTTTTCACTTTTAGCATATGGCTCAGTATCCCGGACTTCTTAATCACAGTTTTCTTTAGCCTACGCCACGACTTCTAGATTTTGCTGCAATCGGCTTGCTGGTTTAGCCCAAAGAGGTTCAATTCTCTCTTTGTGACCTATTATATGTTTATGGTAAAAAGGTAGAAGAGAGTGAAAAAATGAACAAGAATCATAGCTCAAAGGTTTTGATCAGCTGCAGGGGGGAATTTACTTACAACAGTTATAAACAGCTTGGTAAAAAAAAAGGTAAAACAAAAATCATAATTAAACCAACTTACCTACTTTATTTTTTTTTCACCCTTTTCAACGTAACTCCCAATTGTTCAAGAAGAAATCAGACCCATTCTGCTTGTTTTTGTCATAAGTTAATCTAACCGATTATTCTTTCATCTGCATCGGCTTTTAGCTATTATGAGATCAATCAACACTAAAAACAGTGAATTAAAATGTACAAAATATACTAATTAAGTGGCAACAAGCACATTTCCAATGCCTCCCATGGTCATATCTTTAATGGTAGTATGGTACGGAGGTTTTCTTTTACCTTATCAGATGATCTGTCACTATATCACTGTCCTATAGTTTTTCTTTCCCTGTACAAATACTATTTGCTTTTGGGTGAAGAAGCTTAGAGGAAAGTCCCTTTTTTTAGAAAGGGTTTGTGGTCACACGCATGGGTGCATTGGTCCCCATTGTTTTATTATCTTTTCATCTTTTCTTTTGTGTACCTTTCTTAGTTGTGGTTTTTTTTAATAAGCTATTCAAACATTTGATGATAGCTGTACCACCACTAGCATTTCCCACGAGACGAGAAGACTCTATCTCTTTGTTTTTGTTTGTTTGTTGGGTTTCGGATGACATCATTTCAACGTTGTCATGACGTTTATTCCTTAAGCTATTCTATCTGTAAGTGCTTATGGCTTTTGCTTCCTAATTGCTTGCTGCTGGCGTAGAGAAGCAACTCATTGCTGCCTGCTGGCTTCTTCTGAGTGGGGTTTGAGTTCACTTCGGATTTGGTATCAAAGCTTCCTCACTTTCTGTCTGTCCCCACCTCCAATTACTGAAGCCTTTAGTAATTTAATTTAATTCAAAAAGAATTTCCTACAACTACCACCATTTGAGGGCACCCAAAATACAAGACGTATCCTAATTACTAATTAGTTGGATGCAATTTGAGGTATGGTTGCTTGTGGCACTCCCAACAATTTGTTTGCTTTTGAGTCAATGTCTTAATTAAGCCGCCGAGACCTATTATTTATTTCATTAATCAATAAAGATTTATTTAAATCTTATTGACTTGATAAAATTCAGATCAACTTTCGATTTGTTGTTAAAGCATACATACGACTTTGCAAAATTTTTATAACTAGTATTTTGCCATGTATCCAAGTCATAAATCAATACTTAGTTATAGAAATGTCTTCAATAGTGAGCAAATAACACTGCAAGATTGATTGAAGAATGTGGTTATCACGTATTGCATCGTCCTCAATTTAGGATGGTCCCGTCAACGATATTGCGGAGAAGACAATGAAGTTAACTAGTGAATGTGGTCACTACGGTATCTGTCTTCCTCGTCAACTAATGACTACCTCGCTAGGTAGAGAAAGGAATATTCTCAATAAGAAGTCACCAAGACGTACCATCTTATCATCTACGATGACAGTGAGCTAAATTTACTCCATGGATACCACCAGTGGTCACCTCAGTAGGCTGTTGCTCAAGGCTTTATATGGACGACTGCCACATAAGAGTGGGAAGCGAGTCATCACCTTGAACTTTGTATCACAATGTTGCTACTATGATATTTGTTCTCCTTGACGATTGTATGTCAACTCGACATACAAGAAATGTGGGTAGTTTTCTCGTCACTGTATCCAATAAGGAAATCTTTAACATCGCTGGTAATCAAGGAGGGATATTACCCTAAATGATTGACAGAATTTTCTTGAGTCAACAGGATGTGACATGCGGTCTGTTAGACAAGTAAGTCAAAAAATATCAGAATAACACGTAAAAAAAGTTAATAGGAATATTTCTCTCACTTCATATCTAAAACTAAGTAGAGATTGTCAAGGTCAAGATAGGTTCACTCTTTCTCCATATTATTATATTGCAAAATTTTCTCAAAATCTCTCTCTCGATTTTCTCTATTTTCGTTTTCGTCAACTGCTTAGCAAATTTGCCTGCCGAAGGGTTATCGCTAGTGACCCTATCAATGCGTTAGAAAAAAATCTCATGTCCTACATCAATTATTTTAATTTATGTTATTCAACTTTTTTTTTCTCCACTATTTTTACCATGTATATGTAATATTATTATTTATATTGTTCATTATTTTGAAATATTATGTAAATATAAACCGAACATATCCCTAACCCGGTTAGAAACCCAACGTTATTCTATCCTTATTTTAAGATTTTATTTTTTAATTCTTAATTTTTATTTTAAATTTGCTTTCTGGTATTACATTTGGTTAGATTCAGTAGTTTTAAGGTTAGGTAGATATATCACATTGTAAAAAATCATAAGAGGTTTCGGAATTAAATTTTTTTTGAATAATACATCAAAATCGGAGGGACTTTGGTCCGTAATATTCTACGTCAGTGCAGTGTCGGAGGGACTTTGGTCCGTAAAATCGGAGTTCATTAACAATTTGCATCACCTGCAGCTTACTTTATAAAATGGTCAAGTTGATTGGATTGATGGGAGAAAATATCAAATAAAACCATTACAATATTTTCAAGTGGCAATGGATTAGGTAAGGCATGTTGGGGTAATTAACTAAAATTTAATATTTAATATTTTAGCTTCTAAAAATTTACAGCAGTTATCTGTAGAATAGTAACCAAAGCAATTGTGTGACCACAATATCTCAATACTAAACATCATTGTAGTTCCCTCAAGTTTATAATAAGCATACTTTAAAATTAATTCCGAAGCCTACTACCAGAAGTATAAATGCAGCTTTACATAATTTGTGGTCTTATTAATACAAATAGGTATAGCTGTTTAATATCGTTCACTCATTGACACAACAAACTGCTACACTCCGTGGTTTTATTAATACGACGTTGATAGTAAATTAGTGTTTCAGGAAACAAGTATGATGACACTAATTATATGCCCATCAAGGTATTATTTTTTTTTTTGGATCGACCTTTATGGTTTGTGGTGTTAGAGTTAGAGATACAATTTTATTTTTTTTTTACCAATTCATTGATATTAATAATTCAAATTAGTATGGTCCATTGGATGGATGAAAACAATTAATTGCAATCTAATGGGAGATTGAGATCCTACTAAATATTGTTCTTTAGGAGAAAGTACTAAAAAAAGTGTAGTGGCTCTTAAATAAAATAAATATATGGTAGCTTACTTAAGTTTATGCCCATTAACCATGATCGTCCATTAAACAAAAATTTTGCCAAATCAGATAGCAAAATCATTAAGAGACCCCCAAGGAGTGTGGTTTATTGATATGAAGCGTAGGATTTGGATAACCATATCATGAGTTCGAATTCAAGAAATTATAATTTTTTGTAAGAGTATGAGACAATCATGGATTTAGCTATCCTGTTTTAGTGTGAAGAGGACTGTTATGGTGGGAGGGGTTCTCACATGTACAAAAAAGTAAATTAAAAAAATAATAAAAGAATTAAAAAAAATCATTAAGAGATTAGCTTGATTTCTCTTATACAAAAGATTTAACGTGAACTTAAATAAAAAGCATTTTTCTGAAATTACAATACTACAAACTACTAATAACAGGATCAAAAATAAGAGTTTGTAAGAGATATATACTTAAATTTAGAGTGAGGTTTTATTTCGATTAAATAACATGAGAAATCGTAGAAACTCATGTCTATAAATAAGGATCGAAGAAGATATCATGCAGGAGTTTGCTCTAAAAGTCTACTTCCAAATTTAAGGCGTCCACGGGTGAGTTTGTCCCATAGATTTATTTTCAAATTTAGTGTACACTCTACTCCGAATAAATAACAAAAGGAAAACCCACACCTACAGATAAGGGTGGGAAATCTTGACAAGTACTAGGATTTTAAAGCCAGATAATGGAGGCATGGCTTGGTTGGTAAATAAAAATCTTTTCAGTACTCTATTAAAGAAGAAAAAAATTTAGATAATATAATTTTAATAAGATTATAATTTGATAAAAATATGCTAAGTATTTTAATTTTTATTTATTTATTATAATTATTGGTAAATTTATAAAATACATACATATGATTATGATTAAAACTTATGCAATGAGTGTATGTAAAAATAACGTGATATGTATATTTCACTTATGACTTTCTCATAAAAAATTTTCAACATGTCAATTTTAGCACAATACACTTATGGATGCAAGTTTTAAGAAGTTGATTTCAATGGAATTTTTCTTCATACATAATATATGTAAATATAATCTAAACTATTATTATATACGTATGCAGTATCACTGAATTTAGTCACCAGTTCAAAACTTTGAGAAATCTCCATGAGAGGTTAGTCATTATCTTCATTTCCGAAACAATTAGAGTCCTTGTTCATTTTCTTTTTCTGTCATAATGACCAGCTAGGCCATGAATATGATAGCTTTCATCTTCCTACTTATTACAAATGAAACATTATTTCTCTTTTTTATTCTCTGGAATCAGCTGAATGGTCCAGCTTCCGAATTTAGTTTATTACTCTCTCGTCTCTCCGGAGAACTGTATAGTACAAATAAGGCATTCATGCAGGTGCATGGCATCACATCCATTAGTAGGTTAAAAGTTCAGTCGCTTTTGCAGGAACTTAATTAATGGTTCTTCAACTTCTATCAATGATTGATCTACGGTTCTCTTAACCGTTTGAATTATCAATGCATCGGCATGCTGCTTGTAAATTAATACTCGCCTCATTTATAAAACAAAACAACTAGTATCAATTATTTCTCATGCTTGCTGTCAAAACCGATGAGCAAAAAGTGTATGCTCATTTCAACTTCATTTTAGATTTCGAAACAAAGTTGTAGTTTTACTTGTCGCAGCATCAATTTCAAAAGTATTTTTTAATTAATGTAATATACTTATATAAAGTCAACAAAATATACATGCATCAAAAAATTAACTAATTACACAGAATATTTTAACTGATCTTAGACACAAAATATAATTGTTGGTGCTCAGAAGCTGTAAGTGCAGAAAAATAAAAGTATAGAAGAGATGTGATAATGCAATAATTTTATTAATACTGAAAATGCCTTTATATAGGCAAATTATACACACGCAGAAATAGAAAACAACTGACAGCTACTAATACTTCTACATTAAAAGAATATTATTCAGACCATATCAATTAGCTAATTCTAACTTCCAGGTGCCTTAAAACTAGGACAACCCTTGACTACTTCAATTAGAATCACTTTCAACAACCTGGAGCCCGTATATCTGAGACCACTGAGGGTAAAGTTTTTGATATTCTTGGATCTTGCCTCATTGACATGGTCAAGATGGTAAGAATAAATCACTTCCCTTATTCACAACATGAACAGAATTTTGATATTTAATTAGAAAACCTTATTCATTTGTTATCACAACTGAATGTTCTTTACTATAATACATGCGTCAGGGATTACTTACTGAAGAAAAAGTAGACTCCTTCAATCTTCCTTTATACTTTCCGACCTCAAAAGAATTGCAGGCCATTATAACGAGAAATGGAAGTTTCATCATTGAGAGAATGGACATATTGAGAAATCATGCCATTCCGAACATGAAAATCTCTGCTCAGTCAGCTGTCGGACAAATTAGAGCTGCCTCGGAAGGACTGATCAAAGAACATTTTGGGAGTGAAATTGTTGATCAGGTATTCAACTATGTCTTCACAAAATTATCTGAGAATTACTCCATCTTTGAGGAGAGCAAAGAAAATGACAAGATCAACTTATTCGTCCTACTTAAACGTATCATCAACTGAAAATAATTAAAGTTTCGGTTAGCTGTGAAAAGGTTTGACGAAATGTTTCTCTTGTAATAAAGTTGTCTTTTATTTAAGTTGCTTTTGTCTTGGTAGTAAGCTTAAACATGGAGATTGAACAGTTTGATGTAGGGACAACATTTCTTCGTGACGATTTTCTCTTGTAATAAAATTGTCTTTTACTTACGTCTCTTTTGTCTATGTAGTACGCTGCAATTGGAGATTGAACAGTTTAATGCAAAGACAACATTTCTTCATGTTGATTTAGATCAAGGGGAAAATAAAATGGCGTTGAAGAATTCTAAAACATGATACTAAAACTGTATTATTATTCCGGACATTATTAAAATACAGTTACAAAAAAAATTTAAACTTAAAAAAAATGAATCCATTGATGAATCAATTTGGGAGATATATTTTTATTTTAAATAATGATTGATTCTGATAAATCACAATAGATTTTTTCACTTTAAAATAGACTTAAACTCAATTTAAGAATACTCTAAGATTCAATACTGAAAGAAAGGGTGACAAAATTCGGTATAACACATTTTTTAGTTTATTGGGACCGAAATAATTTTTTTTTTCCATTTTAGGATTAATTTTATATATATTTTTTATTTTTTATTTCTTTTAATTGTCAAAATGCGTAAAAAAAAAAAAAACTAAAAAGAGCGGCCAGCCCAAAATGAAATTCTAGTTATAACGTCCATGATATTCACCATAAATAAAAATGGTACAATATCAAATTATTTTAAAAGAATTAGATGAGTTTAGAAAATTTTAGTTATTATTTTAAAATTCTATTGGTAAAGAGATACATTAATAATAATTAATGGTCATGCCTTGTTGACATGTGCATCGCCAAGATATATATATATATTTACCAAAATCTAACATACTAAACTTTAAGTAAAAACAATGAAAAACTCTATTTGATACAAGATGATTTTTAAAATAACTTAAATAAAAAACTCTTGCACACTTAATTTTCCAAAAAAAAAAAAAAAAATCAATACACCAAGCATTACACTTGGATTTATTGAATTTATTTTCAAAATATCAATACTAAACCAAAACTACTGGTGAATTTATGGCCAATGAACTAAAAGAATGATATAATGTTCTTTGAGGTTGTTGGAACTCTGGAATTGAAGTAACTTGTGATTAATTTCTCAAAGTTACCGCGTAACTCAATCACATAAACAACCTTCGTCCAATCAATTTCTGCTCCACCGTGCCTGAAAATAAATATATGATACTATAAATCGTAGGTCAGCTCAATTATAGACATATAAGAAATTAAAGATAATAAAAAGTGTTATTTTAATGTTTTTTTATTTAATAAAATTCAACAGCTCCATCACACAATTAAAATAAAGTGGCCAATAATATATATATATTAATGTCAGTACATATTTGACATATTTGACATTTGAAAATTTATTAATGCCAGTACATATTTGACATTTGGAATTTAATATAAAAAGTAGGCCAATAATCACATCAGACAATTAGACACTTTCAAATAGAGAAGACGAAGATGCACATTGTGTTTCTCCAACATTGCATATATAAATATTGCTCCATTGGTGAACAAGAACAAAAACTTAAAAATTAAAAGGCATATAAAAAGGATAAGATGGCTAATGAAGCGGCCGGAAGCTTTAGTGAATCATATCCCATGGTTGGCGGAGATGGCGATCATAGCTATGCTAAAAATTCTCAATACCAGGTTTACCTATTTTTTAATATATTTTTACTGGTTATTTTGATGATTAAATTTGATGAATTTGTTGCACTAAAATGATCATATATATAAGCAGTTAACATTTACAATAAAGACCAAAAATTGAAGGTTACATTGGCATTTTTCTATGTACAGAGGGAAATAACAGAAACTGCAAAGGAGAAGATATATGAAGCGATATCTGATAAGCTTGATCTGAAAAACCTGCTGGGATTTCACTCTTCCAACACATTTCATCTTGCAGATTTGGGCTGTTCCGTTGGACCTAACACCTTCTTTGTTGTTCAAAGCATTATAAAAGCTGTTGAGTTAAAATACCATGCTGAATCTCAAAACCACCAAAACCTTTCTTCAGCTGTAGAATTTCAAGTGTTTTTAAATGATCATTACGATAATGACTTCAATACTCTCTTCAAATCTGTCCCTTCCTCGCGAAATTACTTTGCTGCTGGAGTTCCAGGTTCTTTTCACGGCCGTTTATTCCCGAAATCCAGTCTACATTTTATACACTCCTCCAATGCACTACACTGGCTCTCCAAGGTTCCGAAAGAAATTGTGGATAGTAAATCTCCTGCATGGAATAAAGGTTGTATATATTGCACAGGACACGTGAAAGAAGTTGCTGAAGCATATTCAGCTCAGTTTAAAAATGACATAGAGTCATTCCTGAACGCTAGAGCTCAAGAACTTGTGCCTGGAGGATTAATGGTCATTGTATTATCCAATTTACCGAGTGAAGTTCCTATGTCTGACTGTACCGAGGGTAAAGTTTATGATCTTCTTACATATTGTCTTGTTGAAATGGCCAAGACGGTAAGAATAAATAACTATACTCATATTTGTGAGAACAAATTATGCATGTTCTTTTTTTATTATTATTACACTAAGATGTTAATTTGTTACTGCAAATGCGCAGGGATTGATTGACGAAGATAAGGTGGAGTCCTTCAACTTGCCGATATACTATCCAACCTTAAAGGAATTCCAGGCCATTATAGAGAGAAATGGATGTTTCAGCATTGAGAAAATGGAGATATTTGGTAATCCTCCCATGAACATGAAATTTTCTGCTGAAATTATTACCTCATCTGTTAGAGCTGTGCATCAGGGAGTCATAAAACGACATTTCGGAAGTGAATATATAGATCAGATATTCAACCGCTTCACCATAAAAGTTGCTGAGAATGCATTCATCTTTGAAGATTTCGAAGACGATGAAAAGGTTAACTCATTCGTTCTACTCAGACGAATTATCAACTGATCTACAATCATTTTCTCCTTTTCTTTCATGAAATTCCTTCTAACGTGAGGAGTTTTTTTTTTTTTTTTTCTTAAGTATATTTCTAATCCTACTCTCAGAATCAAAATTGGGCTGGAATCCAATACATGAGGCTCTTAGCCTTTCGAACTATGTTGCATATATAATAAAGGATTGATTTTACGACTCTGAATGGATTGAGTGGAACTATTGCTACGTGGCTTGATGTGATTTCTTCGAAATTGTCCTTCCATATATAAAAATAAGAATATTTTTCAAGGGCTCCAATTCGAAGAAAAAATGGTATTTTCTTAATTTAAATGTATTAATTATCTCAATTATCGTTATGAATGGTTTTGCTGCGTTCAAAATTGTGGGTTTTTTGATAGTGTTATAATTGTTAGGAGTTTAAAATCTCCCGTACAAAAAACAGTGATTGACTTTGAACTTATGATTATTTAGTACTTGTATAACACAAAACTTTGCTATATGTATTTTTTTTATTTTGTGAACGCCATTATTAACTGTATTTTGAATGCTCGTATTAATTTATTATGAGACAAATCTGTTGGAATAATTTTAAATATTAAAATTCTTTATATGATATGTGAAAATATATTAAATTATTTTATATTTAAAACATACTTTAAGCCATTGATATTTAAATTTGAGATTTGCTCAAATATACTTTAAGTGTTTAGCCTATCCCACCGTATAGCTTTTATACACAAGTAAAAATGTTTAAGATAAGAGACGTGGATTTTATCATTTTGGAAAATGAATTACAATTAATTTTTCCTTATTAACTTTTGTATTTGTGTAAGATCTTTTAAATTTTTGTATAAAAAATTCTTTCTTTCTTTCTTTTTTTTCTTGATCCTCATTTAAATCTTATAGAAAATATGAATACTTAATTTATTTACAATATTAAATACAACCACATTGAAACGCGGGGTGCGCTGTCACCTCTCTCCTAAGGGGCTTATCGTGTCTGGGTCCTCCTTTATGAGTTGGATTAATTAAAAGCCAATAATGATAATTTGTCCAAGGATGGTCTGGGGTTTTAGGTAGAGCTGAGACAATCAAAAAGCAAATGAAAAGAAATATATTCTAATTAATTTTAAAAGTTTTGTCTAACCGTCGAAGATTCTCCATTCCAATTATATAATTTAAAAACAGCACCAAAGATTTGATGAATCCTAAAAAACTCCTCTAAAATAAATAATATTCATAGAGAGTATATTATCTTCATTGGCCGTCGCATTAATTATAAATTACAAAAATCAATAACTTATTAATACAATAAAATGACAGAAACACAAGCGTCACACCGATTCAAGCCACACCGTTGAATTATCACTTGATTAAAAATTTTAAATTTAAATATAACGACAGAAATAATTATAACAGTATTTAAACTTTCTCTTTCATGATAAGTGAAAAACAAATATAGATGTCTAAATCGGTGGGTCTGCATCCAATAGCTGTCCAGTAATGAGAAATTCGTAATAAAATAATAATATCTATCAAATTAATTTTCTTATATTCGATTATGATCATTGCTTAATCACAGTTTTTTTTTTTGTTTTTTTTTTTTAAATCTGGAAACATCGACCGCCGGCCAACGTTTTGAGAGATTCTATCAAGGGGACTCAAGCGCTCGACGGCCCTTGAGCAGTTTCATTGGGATGAAGTCCAGGCCCTTAATCAAACAAACGCCTAACTCGATTCCCTGACAAGGTGTACCAAACAGTAGATAAAATTGGGGTTGCACCAGGCTCTTGCATCTGGGTGCACTCTTAGAGGTTCGAACCCAAGACCAACACAAATGTCCCCTAAAATAGAACCACTAGGTTATACCCAACGGATGCTTAATCACAGTTACATATAAATTAACATGCACGTTCTATATGTGCAATAATAGTTATACATAAGTTAAGGGGAAAGATCATATTTTATATCAAACTTCCCCTTCAGGATAAATTGATGTACTTATTTGAATTTATTTGGATATTTTTATTGAAGTCCAGTCTAAAGGCTCAGGCCTATCATACGGATATAACTCTTTTCATGAATTCTTGAATTATGGTGACATTCTGAAATTTCTTCCTATAATACTAGAAGCAATAGGATCGTATCGAGTGAACTATCCGAGACCACTAATTCAAGAATCTACCTCGGATTACTCACATCAAATATGTGCTCGGAGTAGTCCTCAGTACCAATTATCCGAGACTCTATCTTGAGGCATTAGATCAAGCAACTATTGTATATGATATCATCGAAAACCTGTCGTATCTCCAAAAGGAACATAAAGACTCGGAGTCTCAGGGCCTCGGGGATACACGTGATATGGTATAGTACCTACGACAGTCATGCTCCACAATTCCCGTAACAAACTTTCAGGATACGCCAGTCAGGTAATGACACGTGTCAACAGATACGAAATTTCATGATTCTAATATAACTGAATCTGGAAATAAAAGTAGGTACGCATTACCTTTTTGAGAGAGAATATTCATTCACACACCTGATATACTCATACACACACACGAGAGAACAGATTCATTCGAATTTTCTCTGATTTTTCACTACTCTCTTCACTCCCACACACAAGCAAAATCCTCATTGACTTAAGCATCTCGTCAAAAAATTGATTTTACCCCTAAGATTTCAGTATTTTACAGTTCACAGAATCAGAGAATAAGAAAGAAGACAAGCTGGTTCTAGAGGTTGAAGATAGTTATAATTTCTTGCATCAACATTTGGTACCATCTATGAAAAACTTGAACAAAAAACTAGAAAATAATCAACTCTATCGAAGATGACGAACACCAAGGGTTACCCAACAAGAAGACACCTGACAGAATGAAGGAATGTAGAAGGAGACTCCATTGATACTAATGTTGTAGCGGATGAAGTTCACAACACCCTACATGAGAGCTCTAAATCTAATGCTGGTGAAACTCTTGCTTGTAGACCACACCATGTAAGGAAAACTGACGAGATGACCCGTTTGCTACAACTACTCCAGCACAATGAACAATGGCATACAGAAGAAGACCAGCAGATACAAGTTCTGGTCAAAGAAAAGAAGGAGATGAAGAAGATGATACAAATAAGCATGGTGGATACAAGGTACTAGACGAAATTGTGAAGAATAATACTCCCCGATCAGAAGTCATGGCAAAGAATGACGAAGGGGTAAGAAGGAAGGCCCTAACTAAAAGGTATATAGTCACAGAGAAGAGAAAGAACAAGCCAATGGGTGTTCCTCCGAGAAATAGTAATCGGTTCAAGAAGCCCGATAATAAGAGATGAAAGAATGATAAGAGAAAGTTCTCTGAAGTAAACCGTGGGAGAGATCGAGCCTGGAAGTATTACCGAAATGATAGACGCAGAGAAGAGACTTATGCAAAGGAAAGAAGATCGCCTCAGAGAGATGATCCGAAGCGAGTAGTTCAGCTAGAAGAGAGAGAAAGTTTACTCCTCTGAATGTGCCCTTCTCTCAGATTCTCAAGGAGGTAAAGAGGCAGGAAACCCTTTTGTTAGATCCCCGTCCGATCAAAGCCAAGCCAACAGGGGATGTAAAGAACAAATTCTGTGAGTTCCATCAAGATGTGGAACATTTGACAGATGACTAATATGATCTGTAGAATCATATCAAAGTTTTAGTCAGAAATAACTACCTGACTGAATTCATGGCTCAGAATGATAAGAGAGTCCAAAATCCGATGCAAGCTCAAAGGCATAACGATGCAATGATAATTACGGGAGGCCCCATATTAACTGAAAATTCAAACAGGTCTCGGAAGAATTATTCTCGATACTCTCTTTTGAACGTAAATATTGAGCCGTACGTATTGAATGTGCGTGCAAAAAAAAGACAAAAAAATAGCCTCGATCCTAATACTGTTCACGAATGAAGATGAATATGGAGTTCATTATCCACATGATGATGCTTTAATTATTACATTAACGATGGAGACTTCTCAGGTTGGTAAAATATTAATCGATATAGGAAGTTCCACCGATATCATTTTCAAGGAGACCTTAGATTCCTTGGGCATTGAGGATCTAAGATTAAGGCCTGTCGAGACCGCTTTACATAGATTCGGGGAGTCATGTGTATATCCTCTGGGAACAATATAATTACCAGTGACAATGGGTGATGAATCGTATCAAAAGACTACTATAGTAGAACTCTAGGTCGTGGATCTCAAGATGTCATATTTCATGATCTTAGGGAGAATATTTGTCAAGTCTACAAAAGCAATAGAAAGTGTTCACTACCTGAAGTTGAAGTTTAAAGCAGGAGATGGAGTCAGGATTGTTAGAGAAAATCAGAGGGAGACCCGATCCTGCTTTGCCATTGCTTTAAGACATTACTACTGCATTCATAAGCGCCCACTAAAGGAAACAGCTGTGGGACATGTAGAAGGTGATCGGTAGGTACAGTCATTAGAAGATGTGGATAAGAAGATCAGCCAATTTCAGAAGTCATCATCCGTCGAGCCAATTGAAGAAATGGTGTCAGTGGTTGTGAACGACAAACAGCCCTAGAGAACTGTGAGGATCGGGTCTAATTTGACTCTAGAGCATAAAGCATCGTTGATTGAAGTGTTAAGGTGAAATACTAATGTATTTATCTAGTCCCACGATAAAATACCAGGGATCAACGCCCTAGTTATCTATCATTAATTAACTATGAATCCAAATTTCAAACTTGTGGCTCAAAAGAGGCGAACATTTAACGTCGAAAGGAGGGAGGCTATCAAAATAGAAGTTGATAAGCTTCTAAAAACACGGTTTATCCGAGAAGTCCAGTCCCTAAGTGGATTGCCAATATAGTGATGGTGAAGAAGGCTAACAGAAAATGGAGAATGTGTGTGGACTTCACTGAATTGAGTAAAGCATACCCCAAAGATAGTTTTCCTCTGGCAAAGATTGATCAGCTGGTAGATACCATGGTAGGTCATAAACTTCTAAGTTTTATGGATGCTTTCTCGGGGTATAATCATATCAGAATGCATGAACCCGATCAAGATAAGACAGTATTCATCACTGACCAAGGGTTATATTGTTATACAATCATGTCCTTCGGATTAAAGAATATAGGGGCGATATTTCAGAGGCTAGTCAACAATGTTTTTAAACCTTTAATCGAGTCAACTATAAAAGTATATGTAGATGACATGATTACAAAATTTGTAAAGGCCTCAGACCATACCAGACACCTGGAGGAAACCTTCTCTTACTTGAGGAGGTACAACATGAGATTAAATCCCGAGAAATATTCATTTGGAGTTGGAGTTAGAAAATTTCTTAGGTACATAGTCAGTGAACATGGGATTAAGGCCAACCTGTAAAAGGTCAAAGCCATCCTAGATTTAAAACCTCTAACTACAATAAAAGAATTACAGAGTCTGACATAAAGACTAGTGGCCCTGAGCAGATTTGTTTCAAAAGCCACCGACAAATGTTTTCCTTTATTTCAGATGATTAGAAAAGGAAAAAAATTAGAGTAGGACAAGAGCTGTGATAGAAGTTTCTGATAGCTTAAAGAGTATTTGGCTTATGTTCCCCACCTGGTTAGCCCTGAAAAAGGAGAGATTTTGCAGCTGTATTTGGCAATCAACGAACATTCTGTAAGCTCTGTTCTCATGAAAGAAGATGATGAAAGGGTACAAAGGCCTGTTTATTACACGAACAAATCTTTATTGGATGTCAAGACAAGATATACTCCAGCAGAAAAGTTTGCTCTCTCACTTGTCACAGCTACCAAAAAGTTATGCCCTTATTTTCAAGCTCATCATATAGTCGTGATGACAGATTAACCCTTGAGACAAATTCTTCAGAAGCCAGATTTGTCAGGAAGAATAGTAAAGTGGTCTGTTGAACTCAGTGAGTATGACATAGATTATCATCCTCGAAAAGCTATTAAGGGACAAGCTCTAGTATACTTTGTGGCAGAGCAAATGGTCTCAGAATAGTTGGCAATATTACAGGTCTCGGATACCAACAACACCTAAGATGAGAACAACTCCCCTGACCCTATGATCTTGAAGGATATTTGGCAATTGCATGTTGACAGAGCATCAAACCTTCAGGGAGGTGGAGCAAGAATAATCGTAAGGAGGCCTGATAGAGAAGAGGTCATGTACTCCCTGCGGTTTGAGTTCAACGTAACCAACAATGAAGCAAAATATGAAGCACTGATCAATGGGATCAAGTTAGCTCAAGCTTTAGGAGCCCTGAATTTAATCATAAATAGTGACTTACAGTTAATTGTCAACCAGATTAACGGGCAGTTCTAAGCTTAGGAGGATAATATGCAAGCTTATCTCACTCAAGTCAGAAAACTAATGGGAACATTCCAAAATGCACAGTGAAACAACTCTCTCGAACAAAAAATTCCAGAGCCGATTCCTTGGTAAAATTGGCCTCAGTGTTCAAGGAAAAAGCTCCGACCTCGGTACCAATTGAAATCCTGATATAGAGAAGTGTAGATCTGAAAGAAGATTTTGTTACTGCCATGGAGGAAATTCCTGACCAAAAATCGATGAAGGAACTGAAGTCTTATATTCAGTATGAAGAGTTATCGGCCAATAAGAATGAAGCGAGGAAAATAAAAAAACATATCAGCCAGGTACGCTATTATTGATAATATACTCTATAAATGTGGTTTTAACTTGCCGTATTTGAAATGTCGAAGACCAGATGAGACTGATAAAATCTTCAAAGAAATCCATAATGGGACTTGTGAAAGTCATGGAGGGGCTTGTTCTTTGATGTACAAAATTTTCGATAAGGATATTATTGACCAGCAATCTCGCAAGATACTTCCCGGTTGGTTAAATATTATCATAAATGTTAGATCCATAGAGATATTCTAAGACAGCCCCTGGAGGAGCTCACCTGCCTTTTGAGTTCTTGGCCTTTCTCTTAGTGGAGTCTAGATCTGATTGGACCACTGTCGATCGCCTGAGTCAACACCAAGTATGTGATTATGGTGATAGATTATTTCATAAAGTGGGTTGAAGTAGAGCCACTGTCTAGCATAACAGAAAAGAAGACAATAGTCTTCATCAAGCAGAATGTGATATACCGCTTTGGAGTTCCACAAGTTTTAATAATTGACAATGGAAAGCAATTTGACAATGCCAAGTTCAGGGAATTCTATTCAGATTTCTGTATTGACCTCAGGTTTGCTTTTCTAGTGCATCCTCAAGCTAATGGACAGGTAGAAGCTGCCAACAAAGTGATCAAGAAGGCACTAAAGAAGAAGCTCGGAGAATATAAAGGAGCTTGGATTGACAAGTTACCTAAAGCACTATGGGCCTATAGAATCACTTTGAGAATAACAACAGGGGAATCTCTATTTTTGTTGGCTTTTAGTTGTGAAGCCATGATTCTGATCGAGAATGATGTCTCGACTTTTCAAATTCAATGCTATGATGAAGAGAAGAATAAGGCTAGCCAAAGACTAAACTTGGATATATTAGAAGGAAAATAAGATGAGGACGCAATACGAATAAAAGCTCATCAATAAAAGGTGACCCGCTATTACAATCAAAAAATCAAACGCAAAACTTTTTAGAGGGGAGATCTAGTCCTCCGATGAGTAACTCTCAACAGCAAACTTTCGAGTGAAGGGGTATTTGGAGCCAATTAGGAAGGATCATACAAAGTCGTTTAGATACTGAGAATGGAAATCTACAAACTGGAGACTCCGAATGGCATTTCAGTCAGAAAACCTTGGAACACTAATAGATTAAAGCTATATTATCCTTGATCCGAACCTTTTAAATCAAATCCCCTAAGCCTACATCTAGCATCATAAACACTTGCTCTATGAAGAATTTCAACTATATGTCTCTCTCTAGTACTCTCATTAGATTCAATTCCTATGTTAAGGTTAGTCAAATCTTTTAGTTGAAGACCTTATGTTAACGAGACCATGTCGTCTCCATACTAAGGATATGTACAGTTTATGGAACCACATCATTCCAAGGCCATATGGACCACATCATTCGAGGCCAGCTACTGGGACCACGTCGTTCTCCAAAAGACCTTATGCCAACAAGATCACGTTGTCTCCATGCTAAAGATATGTGCAGTTTATGAAACCACGTCGTTCCGAGGCCAGCTGCTGAAACCATGTCATCCCCTAGAAGACCTTATGCCAACGAGACCACATCGTCTCCATACTAAGGATATGTGCAGCTTATGAAACCACGTCATTCCAAGACCATATAGACTATATTGTTTAAGGCCAACTGTTAGGACCACGTCATCCTCCAGAAGACTTTATGTCAACGATGCCACATCGTCTTCGTGCTAAGGATGTATGCAACTTAAGGAACCATATCGTTTTGAGGCCCTTTGGACTATAATGTTTGAGGTCGGCTATTGGGATTATGTCATCCTCAATCTCAATGATATTAATGGGATTACGTCATCCATGATCCGAGATCATGTGTCATGAACGATTTGTTCTACATTCTGTTATGGATCATTAATTGGATAGACTTGTTAATCCTTATCAATAGTTTTGACAAAATATTCTTGTCTTTATGTGATGTGCTCATTTTTTATCTTAATTTTTACTACTTACTATCCGACCCGATGCTATCACTTAATTGAAATAATTCATGAATACTTAGCCATTGTTAGCTTTCGTGTCAGATATTTATGTTGAGCTAACCCCATATTTGATGAAAATTTTTTTAAGTTATTTGCTAGGCTAAATGCTTTATTTAAAGTGACTTTTTATCATTTATTTTGTTCAAAGTTTATATAAGTTATCTGCATCAGTCAAACTTAAAGTTATCTGTATGAATGACTTTTGTTACTTGAACAGTTTGAAATTTTTCTGAATACGAACAGATATTATTTCAAAAAGAGAATTTCTGTCTAAGTGGAGATCTAAATCAGAAGAATAATATTCTATTGAAATATTTAGTTCATACAAAACAAAGATATATCACTATTATAAATTATCTGAGCCTAAGTCTCTTTGTTTGCAACCTCTGGATTCTAGGGAGATTTAGGCTTCGGATCCTTCATGGGGTCTGCAAATTGATCGACTGGAGGCGGCTCTATGGCTGAAAGAGGATCAACGTGGTTAGTCTCGGCTTCAGTAATCAAGGCGGGAACTTCTTGATTTGCCTCCGGATTGAGGACTTCAAAAGCTGGCATCTCCTACCCCAATGCCTCATATAACCACCCGAGGTCAAGGTGAGGCTATTTCTGCTTAAATGTTTGGAAGTTCAGGTCTATAGATTGATCCATATTGGCCTCACCTTCGACCTCGACAACTTTCACTGCCTTCTTGATCTTTTGAGGCTCCCTTACTGATTGCCTCTTCAGTATTTCTATTTCTGACTGTTAAAGTGTAACCCGGGACTTCAGGTTAACATTTTTAACACTTAGTCCGGTATACACAGATTTTGAGGATATAATCTGGAGCTCTAATTTTTCTTTTTCTTTCTCCCATGTAGACTCTTTGGCCTCCCGTTGGGTTCTTTCAAGGACCAGAGCAGACTCTGCCTTCCCTGGTGATTCTGCAGCGAAGGCATTTTCCTTTTAAAGTTTTTTTATTTTTCTCATCTCATCCTTCTGAGCTTCCCACTGCTATTTTATTTGATAAACGGTCTGCAAATCAAGCAAATTATTAGCAAATTATGAAAAGACAGTTCTTAAAAATTGAGTATTAAACTTACCTGAAGACCCTATCTGTACATAAACTCTATGGCATCGAAATCGTCCAGAGAGTCCAGTTTTTGGGTGACACTGAGTATAAGATGTTTCTTAGAATCACTGATGAGGTCTAAAAGATGGAAAAATGCTTTTATTTTCCCTTATGGATGTCATATGGCCTTAACTCGGGTATTTCTGCCACCCCAAATAAGCTCTCAGAGGGTGATTTCGAAGGACCAGACCCACTGATCTTCATTTTCTTCTGCCCCTGTTCGATCAGAGGGTGTTCTCTAATCCTCTTCTGTCCCTTTTTGAGCGGGGGTTTTTCTCTAATCACCCCCTTTCCTTTACTGAACAACAATGGGGGTGGACTCGAATCCCAGTTCTGAGGGTACGAGGCCCTGGTTTCTCCTCTTCACAAGGCCACTGTCACGCCCCGACCCCAGTCGGTCACGTGACAATTATCGTGAATCTTAGAAGTACACCCTATTTCTTAGAATGCACCTCTAGAACCCACAAGGCATTAGTACCTGTTTTCGAACTCATTAACCAAAAATAGAAGGAAATAATGGATAATGGAAGATTTTCAATCATATCAACATCAATCTTAGTATTTTTACAAAATACAGTATATAGTACTCTTGGCCAAGCCAAATACATAAAATATCTTTTATTACAAATTATTT
>JAVXUL010000012.1:11433062-11464263 GCA_035590515.1 Trichilia minutiflora | reverse complement strand
AACTCTTCTTGCATGGCCAAAATCCAATATTCATCCTTTTCGGCTTCAAGAAAAGTCTTAGGTTCAATTTGAGATATGAATGCAACGTTATTACAAATATTTCTAATGTAAGACCTAGTGATGATGCCATGTGAGGGAGAACCTAAAATTAAATCTTTAGGATGAGATTTAGCAAACCTCCACTCCTTGGGAAGTGATTGATCATTGGTATTTCTTCCTTTATTAATGCTTTCTTCTTCCTTTGGGAAAGTGTCTGGCATATCTTTCGTTGAATCCTCAAGTTGCATGGTTTTCATGTTATCTACAATATCTTCATCACATACAACTTTCTCTGAAGAGAGGGGATTAGATTCGTCAAAGGTGATATGCATGGATTCCTCAATAACTAGGGTTTTTTTGTTAAAAATTCTATAAGCTTTGCTTGATAGAGAGTAACCAAGAAAAATTCCAACATCGGATTTTGAATCAAATTTACCTAGATTTTCCTTTGTATTCAAAATAAAGCATTTTGACCCAAAAACTTTAAAATAACCAATGTTGTGTTTTCTATTATACCAAAGCTCATAAGGTTTTTTATTCAAATTAGGTCTAATTAATATTCGATTTAAAACATAGCAAGAAGTGTTTACGGCTTCGGTCCAAAAGTAATGTGGAAGTGAAAACTCGTTTAATATAGTCCTTGTCATTTCTTGAATAGACCTATTTTTTCTTTCTACAACACCATTTTGTTGAGGAGTCCTAGGACAAGAAAATTGATGCTCAATGCCATGCTCATCATAAAATTTTTTCAAAAAGGAGATTTTCAAATTCACCACCATGATCACTTCTAATGCTTGTTATGGTGATGTCTTTTTCATTTTGAATTTTCTTTGAAAATTTTAAAAATGAATGAATGGCTTCATCCTTGGTTACTAGAAACAACACCTAAGTGAATCTAGAGAAATCATCAACTATGACAAATATATAATGATTGCCTCCTAGACTAGCCGTTCTTAAAGGACCAAACAAGTTAATGTGTAGCAATTGTAGAGGTTTAGAAGTTGAAATATGAGTTTTGCTTTAAAAGAAGATTTGACTTGTTTTCCAAATTGACAAGTATCACATACTTTGTCTTTTTCAAATTTAATGTTTGGAAGCCCATTCACTAATTCTTTTTTAGAAAATTTGGAGATTAAATCCATGCTCATATGTCATAGCCTTCTATTCCATAACCAACTATTCTCATGCAAGGCGAAAAAGCAATTTTCATTAAAAGATGCACAATCAATGTCTATAGTGTACACATTTCCATTTCTTTTTCTAACAAAAATAACTTCATCATTCATGGCATTTTTAATCATGCAACTAGTACTATCAAACACCACAACATATCCTTTATCACAAAGTTGGCTAACACTTAACAAATTATGCTTTAAGTTACTAACCAACAAAACATTTTCAATAAGGGTTGAGTGTTTGTTACCAACATCTCCGGAGCCAAGAATCTTCTCTCTAGCGTTGTCTCCATAAGTCACATGTCTTTCATTTTTTATTTTTACAAAGTTTGAGAGGATCATTATATTTCTCGTCATATGTTTTAAGCAACCGCTATCAAGAAACCACTTTTTGCTCCTTGCAACCTACAATCACAATTTAGTTTTTTATTTTAGGTACCCAAATGCTCTTGGGTCCTTTGGGGATAGCTTTGGTTCCTTTAGGAACCCATACCATGTTAATCCCAAATACATTTTTCTTAATTAGACACCTATTGCTAGTGTGTCCATATATACAACAATAATGACATGTGGCATTCACTTTTACTTTTGGAGATAGTTTTACAAAATAATTTTTATATAACTTTTGCTTAGTATGTGTACAATATCCTATACCATACTTGTCAAACACACACCTTTGTGATCCCAATAGAGTGTCTAAGTTCTTTTGTCCTTTTGTGAATTTTAAAATAATTTCATTTAAATCCTTAGACTTCTTTTTAAGATCATCAATCTCATTCAAATAAAATTCCTTTATCTTTTTAAATTTGATTTTAATTTCACTTAAAGAGGAAATTTCATTTAAACAAGAATTGACTTGCTTATTTAAAGCTTTATTTTTAATAAGTAATTTTTCAAATTCATCATGCAACTCTTCAAATGTATCTAACAATTCATCATAATCATAAGATAAATAGGGAGATTTTACCTCATCGTCATCCTCAAATGCCATAAAGCACATGTTGGCTACCTCGTTTTCAACCTCCTCATCTGAGGAGCTATCCTCATCATCGTCCCAAGTAGCAACCATTGCCTTCTTTCCTTTCTTCTTAAATTTTTAGAACTTGATGAGCGGACAATCCGCTTTGATGTGCCCGGGCTTTTTGCATTCAAAGTACGTGAGTTCATGCTTCTTTTCTTTGTCTCCCCTAACACCATCATTTTGGTATTCCTTGAAATTCTTCTTGCTATACCCCTCTTTGAACTTTAAGAATTTCTTGAATTTTCTTGTCATAAAAGCCATTTTCTCATCTTCTACCTCGTTACTATCTTCGTCACTATCATGTATGGATGCTTTGAAGGCTATGCTCTTCTTCTTTTTATCTTCATCATCTTTGTCATCCATGATTTTATCCTCATAGTCCATAAGGGATCCGATAAGATCATCAAGAGGAAGCACATTTAAATCTTTTGCTTCTTTAATTGCCGTAATCTTGGCTCTCCATTCCTTAGGTAAAGACCTTAGGATTTTCTTCACAAATTCACTGTTTGTGAATTTCTTTCCAAAGACTTTAAGTGAGTTCACAACATTTGTGAACCTTGTATACATTCTGTGAATGGATTCTTGAGGCTCCATTTTAAAAAGTTCATATTGGTATGTAAGCCGGCTAATCTTTGATTCTTTGACTTGACTTGTCCCTTTATAGACTATCTCAAGAGTATGCTCAATGTCGTAGGCACTCTCACATGTGGAAATACGGTGGAACTCCTTCTTGTCTACGGTACAATACAAGGTATTTATGGCTCTTACATTGAGTGAGACCTTCTTCAAATCACTTTTATCCCACTCCTCTTCTAGTTTAGGCATGCTTTCTCCTTTCTCATTTTTCATCATGGGTATGTGTGGACCAATACTAACAACTCTTCATAGCTCATAGTTCGTGGCTTGCAAAAAGATCTTCATTCTTGCTTTCCAATATGAATAATCATTTCTGTCAAAGAATGGAGGTCTTATGGTCGATTATCCCTCAATGTTTTCGATAGTTGCCATAGATCTTCTTTAAGATGGTTAAGTCTTTTTCAAGAGAACCTGCTCTGGTACCAAATGAAATCCCACTAAGGCAACCCAAGAGGGGGGGTGAATTGGGTTGCAAAAATTTTCAAGATGAACTCCTCACAATTTTAATTTTGCACAACCACTAAGTATAAATAAAAATAAAAGATTAGGGAATAGAAAGATTTGAAAACTTGATTTATAGTGGTTTGGCCAACTCCAAGCCTACGTCCACTTCCTTCAAGAACCTCTTGAAGTTTTCACTAAACAAGCCTTATCAATCAAGGCTCAAACTTTTACACAATGGAGATTTTGCAGGCTTACGTCCAAACCTTATAATCAAATCACTATCCCAAGTGATTTACAAATAACCAAAATACCAAGAAAAGAACCTCTCTTTTCTTTCTGTAAGTGTTTGAAGTTACAAGAGAAAAATGGAGAGTTAAACCTCTTTGAGTATCACAAATTTAAATAAATGAAACACTTTCTCTCTCTAAAATAATATATATCAAGAATAATATAAATAGGTAAGCTCAATGTGGTTTTCTCAAATCAAATCAATGTAACAGTGAAATATTGAAAGTTCAAGTCCTGAAAACAAAAAATCAATGAGCTATTTATAGTTTTTCTAAAAATATAGCCGTTGCACAGAAAAACTAGCCGTTACAGTGAAATCTGCCCATATTCGTTCGAACGAATCGTGTCATTCGTTTGATTGAACCAGCAAAAATGTTCGATCGAAAGAAGATTGAGCTCTCTAACTTAGAAATGGCAAAATTCGTTCAATCGTTATTGGAAAAATGCTCAAACGAACAAAGGGAGAGCTCTCTGACTTTGAAATGGCAAAATTCATTCGACCGAATTTCTTCGTTCAGCCGAAGACAGAAGCCGTTCCACTGAAGTGCCTTTAAGCCAATTTGTTTGATCGAATTATTAAATTCGTTCAATTGAATTTCTTCAATTTTGAAAAATATAAGGGTTGAAATTCAAGGCACTTTGGATTTCTAAAAATCAATAAAAATAAAATAGATTTGGTAAAAGTTTGGACCTTAAAACAATTTTTGTGAGGGTTATATAATTTTTTTTAAACAATGAAATTCTTGCCCATTTAATTTCTTTAAAATAAATGCATTTTATAAAGGTAATTTTCATGAGCTTAAATAAATGCATTGTTCTTTAAAAATTTGTACAAACATGAAAGGTGACTTTCTTCAAGACTTGTTTTTCCCTTTTCTTTTCATCCTTGTCACATAACTTGGCAATTATTCGATCTTTGCACTTTACTCATTTTGTTATTATCAAAAACATGGGTGTATGACATAAAAGTCAACAAGGACTTCCCCAACTTTAAGTAAAGACAGACACAATATATACAAGCTGTCAGTATGGAAAAGCATATTAGTTGTCATATGAAGAGTCTAAATTTAAAGCAAAGGAACTATTAGAGTTAATTCACTTTGATGTGTTTGGACCTATCAAGCAAGCCTTTATCTATAAATTACATGATGACCTTTATTGATGATTTTTCTAGGTTTGTATATAAAGAAAAATGTAATATCTAGTATCTTCGATTAAGGGTTCATTTTTTTCTCATGAAAATCTCTATTCGGGATTATTAATCAAATATCGATAGCATTATAAAAGTAATATAAAATTTAAAATGATTTAGAAAGAAAAAGGAATAAAGATAGATATCAAAAACTAAATAAAAATTTGATTGTAAGAGGAATTTTGGGACAGAAGGCATTTGGTCAAACAAGGATTCATTCAAACAAATGATTCTAATTTAATAAAAAGTGTGACTCATTCAATCAAATTAAAGGCCAAAATTTTTCAAAGGGTGTTGAAATCCTTGATCGAACGAACCCTTTTATTCGCCCAAACGAGATTGAATTTAATCGAATAAATCTACTGATTCATTCGATCAAATAGCTCAAAAAATTAAGACAAGTGATCATTTTTATCCTTTTTAGAAATTTTCTTCCTTTATAACTTATTTGGATAACTTACTGTAACCCAATCCAAAAGCCTAGGCCCAATATTTAATGGTAGTATAGCCACATATTAACAAAATATATTCTAAAATCCCTAGGGTTAGCCACCCTAACTTTATAAAAGTCATCATCTTCCCCAAAAAGAGAACTACGTATGACTTGATCCCCTACCTCCAAAAAAAAAGAAAGAAAAGGAGAAGGAGAAGAAGAAAAAAGAAGCAGAGGAAAAGAGCAAGGGGGTATATAAACAATTTAGGAGAGACCCAAGTTCAGTTACAAAAAGAAGAAAAATCCCTCAACCACCATACCATCACTATGGAGAGATTTGATGTTTGGTGTACGAAAATCATCGAAGATTTTTTGCATCAATATAAATCAAGAAAATTTTAGTAATTTCATCATTTATTATAAATATAGGTCAATAGTGGGAGAAAATCATTTGTTTCTTCTCCTTTCTCCCTTTCTTTTTCTATTCTTCTCTTCTTTTCCTCTCTAAACTTTCTTTTCATTAATTTCTTAAATTTCAATTGATTAATTCATAATTTTTCATTTCAAATAAACTCTACACGACTTTTTTTGCTATTTACAAGCTTTATTTCACCGATTTGAGCTAAAAATAACGAAAGGTAAAAGTTAGGGCTTTGGACCAAATTGGAAATTCAAGCAACCAGCATCATATTTGTTGATTTTTGTCTTCTATCAACTTTCTAGTAAGGTTATTATCCTCATTTACTCATTAAATTTTTATTTATATCAAATTTATAATTTAGGATTATTGATCATTTGTGAATAATTCAATTTTCATATTATGAAAATTTGATTTGTAATGCGTTATTTATAACATAAAATAGGTGTATATGTAAGTAGATAGCTAGAAAACTTGAATTCAAAAGAATGTGTTGTAATAAATAGTAACTATTACTATTTCATTCAAAATCTATTATTCGTGGATCGAATTTGATATATGAAGTCAAATGGTGATAATCAGATCATCGATTAAATGAATTATAGGTTTAATTATTTCAAATTGTTAGGAATGATTAAATGACCGAAAAATAGAGAAAACAATATAAACGTGTATAAGTCGACTAAAAACACCCGGATTAGGATTCATTCATGTGCATATAGATTGATTTATATTCTTAATTTTAAAGATTAACAAAACTATCAATATATGTGTGTTTTAGGCGACAATGCTAGTGTGAGGGGCGCTTAAGAAATACTAAGGAGTGAGAGTTGAGTATGGTGTTCACCTTCTCTATACTATGAGTGGAATTTGCCTATTTTCATCCATACTTGTATAAAAATATTTTTGAACTTAAATGTTTTAAATATTTTTCAATGTTAGAAAAATAGTTTAATAATGTATGCTTTTATTTAAAATTATATGATTTGATTGATGATTTAGATTGATCATGTATTCTGATATAGATAGATAGATAGATAGATAGATAGATAAATGATTTCATTACATGAAAATAATGATTTTATAAACATGTGCTATGATATTGATATGTTTTGGATTTTGATTTGTAATATGATATTGAGACCGAAGAGATCATGGTCATGAAGACTAATACTGAAGCTACAAGGTTTAGTAGCTTAGGTATGAGACGAAACAATAGTCATATTGGGTGAGTGGTATATCAATGTTAGTGGTGGACAGTTTTCATAAATTACACACATGTTTCTATACTATATTAAAAGAATTATTTTAATTATACAAAATTCATTGATTTTTATTGTATATAGAAAATCCATTAATGGCTCGGGATTGCTCCTGATTAGAATCATTGCTAAGAAAGATGGCTAGGTCCAATAATTAAGATTTTTATTTTAAATAAGTCATAGTTTTATACTTGGAATTATCTTTCAAACAATTATTTAAAATATTTTTCCTATAAATTTTTATATTTATTTATATTATTTATTTTATTTTATTTTCACTCACCTAGTTTATGTAAATATACTCACCATTTTCCCCCACTCACAAGGGTGTTCTAGCCTAATTGAATTATTATAGAGGTGATGATAGCATTTGTAGAAGTGTATTCAAGTATAACTTTTCATACTCGACTCACACTTATTCTATTTCACGTCCATAGGGAGATATTTATAAAGTTTGTGGTTTTTCTTTGTTACAGGAGCTATAAAACCTTATGTATTTTATTACTATTTTCGTAAAAGAAAGATTGTATTATTTTTATACTTTTGAATACTTATATAATTAATGTGTAATATGCTTATGAAACGATGATATTTATTTTGATTTGAAATGGTTTTAGATATACATACACACACATATATATGTATTTTTGAAATATTTGAGTTTGATATGAATAAATGAAGTTTGAGTGATTTAGATGGATATCTATATATTGGGAGTGTTCTAAAATATTTTTTTATGAAAAATAAGTATCAGTATAGTTTTACAGATTCCCAATAAGTATTCTAGACATAAGGAATGTTTATTAGAAATTTATAATGGTTGTCATGTGTGGACCCTATAATCAAAGGTGTAGCAAAAAATCTTGAACTTTTTTAAAGTTTAAAGAGTTCAAAAAGATAGTTAAGGCAGAAGCTGGTGAAAGCATTTGTTGCCTACGAACCACCTATAATGGAGGAGAGTATATCTCAGGCGAGTCCTCTAATTTTCTTCTGTAGTGCCAAATATATCATCAATTCACATGTGTTAATACTTCAGGACAAAACGGTATAGTAAAAAGGAGAATAAACACCTGGAAAAAGTCTATCAAAGTATGCTTCATGCTAAGAATGTTGCGGAAGGATTTTAGATTGAAACCAGCTCTTGACTCATGATTCAATCAAACGATAGTTTTAAGTTTTTTTTTAATTAGTGAAATTCTTCTTATTTAGTTTGGCTAGTTGGTGTTTCTAATTTTTAGGAATTAATGGGGTCATGTTAGAAGAATCATGGATTCATGTGTGTTCGTGAGTTAGTGAAATAAAAACTTGAAAATGTGAAATCGTGGTTCTCTTTTTATGAACTTATATAAGACGAGTAGATTGAGTTGTAATATGTAGCAGTTTAACAAAAAAAAATTATTAGAGTTTGATTTAGAATAAAACACTTCTTGCTCATTCATATTTGTCGTATTACTCTCTTGCTTCGTATGATTTGTATTAAACAATTTGATATCATAGCATTCAACACGATCCCATTTTGTTAGAGCATCAGGCATCAGCATCCAATGTCCGAATTCATTTTATCATCCAATGATTTTCAGTCTCGCGCATCCTATTGACTACTTAGGTATTGTATCTCCATAATTAACGCATAATAGAATTTAGGAATTAAAATATAAATAAATTTTATTAAAATTAATGTTATTTTATAATTTTACTTCTAAAATTAATTAATAATAGTAATCCTAAATATGTCTTTAAGTACTTCACCTATACTCATATATGAAAGCGTGATATGCTGATATGCATTGATTACACTTAACTTGAATATATGGTAGGGGCATTTACATACTAACTGTACATATGTATGTATTATGCCTTACATTTAATGAATTTGGTCCATTTTATAAGAACGTTTAGTATTAATATACTACTAACTAATGTACAAGTAATTAAATTAAAATAAAATACCCTGAGGGTTGATTTGGTATGTGATGATATTTTGTCTTCTAAGTTATGTCACAATTGTTTTAATACAAAATTTTGAAATATAAAATATATAAATTTTATTAAAAATTAATGTTATTAAATATATTTTAATATTATTTTTAAAAATCAAAAAATTAAACAGTATCTTAATAAATATAGGATTAAATGACAATTTTATCTGCAGCTATTCTATGCCTGATAAAGTATATGCATGGTGCTAATAATACAAATCCAAAACACCCCTTACCTCACTCTCACCCTGACCCTAACCCATCGATAACTAATAAAAGTCGAAAACTGGGCCCTAATGTTTCTATTGGCCTCTCGTGTAACCCTGTGCTGTCCTCATTCTACTTACATTCTACCACCTCCAATTTCATCCCAAATCCAAATCCGAGACACATATGTATCCTAATTAATTGAAGGTATGAATCATCTGACTGAAAATGCCTGTTTATTTCATTTAGTTTCAAAAATCAAATCATAAAATATAAAATTTTCATTAATATTTAATATTTAATTTTATTTACAATAATTATAAAGCTTTAGTAATTATGTAACTCATAGCACCTGGATACAACAGACAATTATAAAAATAAATTAAAATTTTGCTAATGGGTATCGATCTTTTAATCTGAATGAGCACAATGTTATTTTTTAAGTCATGGTCACATAACATAGATTTGTTTCATTTATTTATTTTTTTATCAGATTTCTTGGATCTAAACTTCAATGGATTGATAATATTATATTGTTTATTAGATATATTACACAGACATTGATTCGATATTGTATTTATTCCAACCCATTCTAATGGTTAAGTGAGTTATCTTTTTAATTAAATTGTTTTAAAATTAATTTCGAAAGACTTTATTTTAAATATAATATTAAATGTTCTTTCAAAAAGAATAAAAATTATTTTACTGAATGCATTTCTGATTTCTTGGTGAGTGAATTACAGTAGAGAGCCGTAAATAAATTGAACCGAGTATTGAAGTTCAGGGCCTTATTGGGGGCCATTTATTGGAGAAAAAACAGTTGTTGAAGTTTGGGCCTATTTACAACTATAACCGGCCCCTCAAAGCCGAGAAGCTGCCTAGTGCGGTAGCGGCAAAGCACGAAGGCAAAGCACTAATAAATTTGGCTCTTGTAAGATATTAATTCAAAATTTCAGCTATAAATTTTGAGGTAAGAATAAATTACTTAAATTTATTGTTTGTTTTTATTGACAAAACTTAATAGAAGAAAACAATTTTAAGACAATTAAAATAAAATAATACTATCTATTTAACATTTTTTTTATTTTTATTTTCATAATTATTGACTTTTTGTTCATTTTCTCATATTTAGGAAATAGAAAAATAAAAAAAATCCAGTACTAAAATTAACTCCAACAAATTTTAAATTGGTTTCACCGTTTGTAGAGAAAATTTGAATTCCTTTCACGAATCAACTTTAAGTATTGATGAAATCATGAAATAAATTTTTTTTTTCTAATTTTAATTAAATCAGTATTATATAAATAGCTAAAATATTGTATTTTTCTCTTTGAAATGTTTAATATATACATGATTAAGTTGAAAGGTATTCGTTTATTGTGATCTTGATCATTGACTATATAGTATCTTAGATCAATATGCCATTAAAGTACTTGATAATTGAGGCTTGAAAAAAGAAAATAAACTTAGAAAGAAGAAGATTATCTTTTATTTATGTGTTGAAAAAGCAGAGTTGGCTAATAACTAATTACGGTGATCGTGGATTGTTGAGAAATAATAATAGCAAATTAAGAAAAGAGAGAAAGCTGTTATTTTATGTGGGTGAAACAAAAAGAAGAAAGCTTTGCATTTTGAACATCACAATATGCAATAATACGCACATGGACAGTAATATTTATCTCAGGATTTTGATTTTGATTTTAATTTGGGAAGTCTGGATAATTTTTGAGAAGCTTGGATAAATTACAATCACTGACTAAAAGAACTTATATACAAGAATTCAAGGATAAGTTCCCATTCATTATGGCCAAGATATAATCAATTTACATGCAGGGAAAAGCAAAGATTAAGGATGATTTTGAGTGCATAAATTGAAGGTTGAAATTATGCAACTTGACTATTGTAATTCTTTGTTGACCTTCCTTAATGATTCCTTGATGATTGTGTTTCCAGAATTATAAATGATGATTCAATCTTCTAGTTGCTTTTGATGCTGGCTGAATCTTCTTTTCTTGTCTTTCATGTGATTGCTTCTTGATGATTGTTGATCTTCCTTGATTGATTTTTACTGGCTGAATGATTTCCTCAATTTTCTCTTCTTGTGATTGATTTGTTTCTTTAATATGCCCCATTAAGCTGGCGTGGGAGCTTGAGTGAACACCCAGCTTAGTCCAAAAATAAATAAATAAATACAAAGGCTTTCTAAAAATATCGACTGGTTGAGAATTGGAGAAAACAAATCTAGTAATGATGTGCCCCGTTGCTAACTTTTCGCGCACAAAGTGATAGTCAATTTCAACATACTTAATTCTGGCATGAAATATTGAATTGACAGACATGTCGAGTGCACTATTTTGTCACAGAATAGTTGTGAAGGGCGAAACAAGAGAACACCAATGTAACGAAGAAGAAAAGCGAACCAAGTTATGTTGCCAGTAGCAAAAGCCATGGACCTATATTTAGCCTCGGTAAATATCATAGGCACTTGCAGTTTCGGTTTCAAAAATGAGGCTGAGAACTTCTTATTTCATGGATCCAAGGAGCCATGAACTGAGTAGTCCATCATTGTTGAACCCAGTTCGGTATTGCGGATTTAGACTCAATTCATTGTTGCTACCTTCAATTTCTTCATCTGGCTTCTCGAAGTTGCTGAGATGATGAAGAATACCCAGATTATAAATTAACAAAATGACGATTTTGGAATCAATTCGTTGTTGCTATCGTCAATTTCTTGACCTGACTTCTCGAAGTTGGTGAGATGACGAAGAATACCCAGATTTCTAACTAACAAAATGATTTGTGAAACTCCATAAGAGGTAATTTGTAGTTTCAGTCTTAACCGAAATAAAACGGGAGCAGTGGTGAAAGAGTTGAATTGGAGTGGCAAAAAGGGCTGGGTCAAGCCGGTGTGTGAACAGTAGCAGTAAAAATTTGGATTGGTCCGCACGATTGGTGGGCTGTATTAAACTGAGAGATTAAACTGACATGCTAAACATGGTATGAGTCTATGATGGGTTAGGGCTTGGAACGGCCGGTGACGAGTTCATCCTTTACGTACCATTCGAAACCCAGCTTATGGGATTTTATTTTCACAAGTCGACCCGACTTGACCCGACCAGTTAGCCCATTTATATTTATATATATAATTTATATAATATATTCTATTTTAATATAAATATTATTATTACAAAAATAATAAATTTTTGAGCCCACGGGCTTGTCACGGTTATGCGCTTATTTGTTATCTGGTCCAGCACGGTTACTGTGCATGTTTGGTCCGGTTCTACACATTAACCCATGAGAACATCATTTTCATGAGCCATGCAGCCTCACACGGCCTTTTTCGACCTCTAAGTTGAATCTTTTGTTTGGGCTCATAACAACTATTGGAGCCTGTTATTTTTCTTCACTGTAATTAGCGACTTGCTATGAGTACATGGCAAAGTATTTCTGCAGCAAGGAGAGAGAAGTATTTTATTGGTTTAAGCAGCAAAATAACGGTGATGGAGTAGTTATTCGAAGGCCAATGTGCGGAACTGCAATATCGCGCTGTCGATGGCAGCGAACCAACACCAACAGTGGACGGAATGTCCGCAAAAAAGTAGGATGCGGTGGTTTGTAATGTTTGTAGTGGGTTCACGGCATTTATTGATTGTGGTTACACTCTCACTAATTTTCAGGCTCACCAAAAAGTATCATAGCCATGTTTAGGTATAATACTAAACACGACTCTCAAAATTGAAGCTCTCATAGCATGAAAGGATTTTGATTTCGATTTGGGAAGCTTGGGTAATTTTTGAGAAGCTTGGATAAATTACAATCACTGACTGAAGGAACTTATATATATAAAAGAATTCAAGGATAGTTCCCATTCATCTTGGCCAAAACTTAATCAATTTACATGCATGGAAAAGCAAAGATTAAGGATGATTTTGAGTGCATAAACTGTGTAGCTTAAACGAATCACAACCCCAAAATATCAGCACTATGATCAGTGTTATATTTTCAGAACTTCAAACAAGATCAACCTGCAACTTGGAAACCGTAACCATGAAAACTTGACTCCAAGAATAAAAGAATTACAGCAAGAAAAGAATGCACCTTTTCAAAGGAATTCTTCAGAATTTTTATTCATCAAGAAGGAAGTAATACATCAGTTTTCCTACTGCTTCTTCTTACAATCACAGCATCTGAATTTATACCGGCAAAATCTGTTACCTAGGCTTCTGTCACAGCCACAGCTTTTAACATATCCATTTTAACTAACTAATCTCCCTTCTAACAGACTCCTGTAACTTGCTTCTGATTTAAGCAACTTGCATCAATCCTCTGCAACTTGCTTTCAGCTTCCAGCAACTTAAATCAGCCTTCCTGAGTTCCTGCAGCTCCTTCCTTTTATCCAAGATTGCTTCAATGCATTTTGAATTCCAACAAACTGAAGGCTGAAATTATGCTCCTTGATGGTGTAATTTTACATTTCTTAATGATTCCTTGATGATTATGTGTTTCCAGAATTATAGATGACGATTCAATCTTCTAGTTGCTTTGATGCCGGCTGAATCCTCTCTTCTCGTCTTTCACGTAATTGCTCTCTGATGCTTGTTGACTTCCGTAATTGGTTTTGCTGGCTGAATGATTTCCTCAATTTTCTCTTCTTGTGATTGACTGATTTGTCCCCTTAATATATCCTAATTAAATTGCGTATGCCACAACTTTGTTTAACTTTGAATCTGCATTTTTTTCTGGACACATAAATGTTGATCCATAATGGTATTTCTTTGCTAGTAGTACAGATTATTCCTTCAAATGTCTTTCACCAATAAAAGATACACCATAATATAAGGTTTAGAATTCCATCCTTTACGGTGATTGTGAGCACTTTAGATTCTAGAGCTCCTAATGAGATGGAGATTTTCTTTAGGCTTAATCCTTACCAAACATTTGCCGAGACTTGGATTGATTAGTAATCGTCGTGACTCTTAATTAAGATTGAAACATCCCAATTGTACCACAGGAATTATATTGGCCATAAAATAACTCTACCATCTTCCTTTTTAAAGATAGAAAACCACTCCTTGTTGGGATGTAAATGAAAAAAGCAAACTAAAATCTAACTACTACGCTTCATATTTAGACATACCTCATCTTTCAGGTTTGCAGCTTTGAAACAATTTTTTTCTGTTAATGCTGCTGTTGAATCCCTGTAATCTTGTCATGTTGGTTTCTAGTTTCGCACAGTTAGCAAAATGTTGCGTACAACATCGAACATATGTAACTTTCCCACGAAGCAAATTGGTGTTAGGAAGAGAGTTTAACAACAGAGTCTTAACTTCATCCTGAAATTGCCCGTCTAAATTCAGTAAACCAGCTAAAATTGTATTGAATGAATTTATGTGGTGGTTCATAGACATACCTAAAGCATATGTGAACTAATAAAGGTTCTTCTGCAAATTGGTTGATCTTTGCCTACACTTTTCTCATCTATTTCGTTAGCTTGTTCTTCAAGAGCATGATCTAATTCCTTCTAACGTAGAACATCAGGCACCTCTCATTGCCATGTAACAAAATTATTGGTACCATTAAATATTTTGCTTTTGTTCAACAGTACGAAGATGATGTCTTTGATTTCTTTTCGAAACTTCCAACCCAATTAAAAATTGTCAACGTGTAGCCAACCAGCCCTACTCCAGTTAAATGGGGAGCCTGGCCTCCAACTTAAAGGTCTAGGCTTTGAGTTTTCATGATTTCATCTCCATTTTTCTTGAGAGAGGGTGGGGGTAAGACTTGCGAATCCTATCTGGGGTATGGTAAACTGAGTCTTTTGGTCTCACTATTGTAAATAAGAGGTGAGTAGACTCTTCCTAGTATTGAAATAAACTCTACCTATAGTTTAGGCGTAAATTCCCATAACAGAACTTGTCTCACCGATGTAAATAAGTGTGTGAGTAAACTATCTGACCACTGTAAATAAGTGTTTGAATAGACTCCTCCTGTTTATGGAAATAGACTTTGCCCATTGTATAAATATAATTCCCATATAACAATTTGTCTCACCATTATAAATAAGTGTGTGAGTAGACTTATCCTAAACTACTACTATTATTGAAATATACTTTGCTTATTGCTTAAATATACATTCCTATATCACAACTTGTCTCACCGTTATAAATATGCAAGTAGACTTATCCTAAACTCCTATTATTGAAATAGACTTTGCCTATTGTTTAAATATAGATTCCCATATCACATCATGTCTCATCATTGTAAATAAGTGTGTTAGTAGACTTATTCTATTATCAGAGTCAACCCTGCTTATAAGTTGAGTGTAAATTCTCAAAAATAAAACTTTAAAGAGAAGTAGACCTTAATCATAGTTTGCAGGTAGATCTTCATATCAGAACTTTAATTGTACTATCAAACTCTAATTTTTTGTAGACCAATGTAAAGAAATGTGTTAGTAGACTCCTATTATTAGAGTATATTTCGCCCATAGTTTTGGGGGCTTTAACTGTATATTAAAACTCTCACTTTTGGTGAAATTTTAATTCTATATTGTAATATGTAACATTAAAAAAAATAATATTTACATGTGCTCATTTTAATAATACACTAAAAATTTAGGTAAGAAAGACATGAAGGTGTATAATTATCGCACCTAAAATCAAGACTTTTGCACATTGTTAACTCTAGTGGTAGAACTTTTTTAGAAACGGACGTATCTACAAAGACGCAATAATTTTATGTGGTCAGACTTTGTATTCTACATTTATCGAAGACACAAGAAGGTAATTTTACTAATCAATAAGAGCATAGAAATATTGAAGGATATTCGCACAACATCCAAAACCCAATACACGTTTTATTTTTGTATCAGTTTTAGAGCAAACTCATACTCCCGAAATTTTTGTTGAATATTTATTATAAAGTATGGGGACGTTTTTCTCTTTTCGTATACACATGAGGATACAAAAATTTTGGGATTGTGGCTGTATTCTCCTCAGACTCTAATGAGTGTGAGGGTAGGGTTTGTCAAAAGAGATAAACACCAATAAAAAAAAGTTTCAAATTTTATCTCTAAGCTAAAATTTTATCTAAGTAAAATTAATCGAAGTGTCAAATTTGTTGACTACTCCTAATTTTGTTTGTATTCCATCCTGATTTTGAAGAGGTTTTAATTTCTTGATTTACTGTTGTATTAATTTTTTTTTTAATTCGAACACTTTGTTTGTAGTCAACCTAATTTTGAAGAGGTCTTCAATTTCTCTAGTTATATTTTCTTCAATTTGCTATTTGCATTAATATTTTTTCTTCTTTATGAATCACTTTGTAGATTAAGTGTTTACCCTTCAAAATTAGATATCTAGCTATATTTGTCAAATTTTAAAAGTATTGTCTCAAAATTAAAGATTTAATTATATTTGTCGCATTTTAATTGATATTCTCTCATCAATATTAAGGGAGAAAAAATTCTTCCCTTCAAATCGTGTGTGGGGTTTCTATACTTGTTCTTGAGCAAGAGTAATGAAGTGATTGCCACTTAGTTAATGGCTTTTAGTACTTAAATTTGCTTTCCATCATATTGGTTGATAGTTTGTGAAAAATAACTTAATATCAAAAATAAATTACTAGGAACTTTGTGCTGAAGGAGTGTGATCTTCAATTGATTTGCTAAGTGTGTGCACGTGAGTTGAAGAGATGGGAAGCCAAATGAATTGAATGAAGGAATAAAGGAAATGAATGAAGGAATAAAGGAAATGAATGAAAGGGCAGAAGAGTCATTCTATGGAGTTTTTTAAAATTCAGTTTTCTGCTAAAGAAGTAGGAACCAACTTCTTTATTTCTTTTTCTTTGTTCTTGTTCTTGATTCTTGCTGAGTTGGCAAGGAGTATTAATTCAGGTTTTTGGCTTTATTCAATAGATTCTCTCGGAAACACTTGAATAAATATACTGCATTCTTGGTTTCAAATTTTCTGGGTTCATTTTATTCTCTTGTTGGTTTTACATTTTCTAGAAACTGTCAGCAATTGTTCTTCTGTGTTGTTCTCAATGTATGCTTGTTCTTTCTACTTTTTCTGGAGGTTCTTAGAAAGGTTGCTGGCTGGCTTCAACATGTGCCATACACGTTCATTGAGCGTCAAGGTGCATAAGATTATGGAGACAATTCTTGATGCTTAATTTACATTTTTTGTATATCCATAATTTTTTGATGCTCTAAATTGGTTGTTATATTTTCCTAAATTTTTTTAATTTAAAAGTAAGAAAGAGGGACAAAGATTAAATATATTTTTAACTCTTTACTTACTGAAAAGAAAAAAGAAACTTACTTAAACTACAATAAATCACTGGCCAAACTTTTGAGCGCATATTTTTATAATAAAATAACATAAATATATATAATATAATCAATTTCTCTCTATATAACTCAATGGTGTTAGAATCCATGATTAGTAAAAGCAATCTCTATATAGGAAAAATTATAATAGAGAAATTTTAGGGAGATACGATAAAGGACATCATAACATGTGCCCAGGTTTTCAAAACCAAACCATTGATGAGTAGAGCCAGAACTCCGCAAGAATCTTTGGAAACAGAGAAAAAGTGAAGGTAGTGATCATACAAGAATTTGGAATTCAACCAAAAATTTCTACAGAAAACCAAACCCAATCAGTGGTTTCTCCCACTAAATAATTAACAATTCTACAAATGGTTTTATAATCGTCGTTCTACTTTTTGCGTTTGTAGTTTTTGTCCTTTGCTTTGATCAATATTTTCTTATTGCTGCGTTTTACTATTGGCTCGTAGTAATTGGTGCTTATATCGGGTACAAAATCCCACAAAATGTGTAAGCGTCAAACTTATTATGAAAAGAAAATAAAGCTGTACTCCTTTTGCAGCAGAACAAACAACTGAACAGAGGAGAACTAGGCCTAGCTTCTGCAGTCTGCAACTTTAATTGATCTTTCTTCGTCGTCCTCTGTCTTCCAACAGTATATATAATTAATACGTCACTTTAAGCGTGCAAGCAAATAAACTCAAGCTTAGATTCCCAACGGTATTACTTACCGTTTTAATTGATACATAATGATCTGAGCAATTGACTTGTACAAATTCTTTATATAAATTTTATATATAAATTGATATGAAATAATAATGTTCACCAATAACAATATAAATTTAATAGAATTAATAAAAATAAATGATGTATATTATTAAACAATTAATATTATCATACTAATTTAGTTTGTGTAGAAAATTTTATACAAAATATTTATATTTTAATATTTTTTAATTAATTTTATTCGTTAATAATAGTGTAATTTTTATATAATTATTATCATTTACTTCTCTCGAAATTTTAAAAATATTTAGTTTATTCAACAATAATATAAAAATAAATATTTGCTTCACCTCTTTTTTGCAATTATATTTTCCATACAATAATAAAATCTGAAATTATTATTTATTTAATATCTATAATTAAAATACATATTGAATTATTGTTATAATTAAAAATTAATTAAATATTTAATATTTTATTTATTTTTTAAAATTTTATGAGATTACATTTAATTCAAGTTGAAATTATGGCTTAGTGAAAACGATAAAAATTATTTTTTAATTATTTAATTTTAATGATAAAATATTTAGTTAATTTGATTTATAATAGTAATTAAATATATATTTTAATTATAAAAAAATCATTAATTAATTTAAATTTTATTTTATATATAAAAACATAAAAGTAATTATAAAATATACTTTTAAAAAAGAAAAAATTTTAATGTTTACTTTTATATTTTTGTCATGTAAGTGAAATATTGTCAAATTTAAGTAATTGCTAATAACCTTGTTTTCATAAGATTGTCTAATAAAATTATATTTTATTTATTTAAAAAATTTTCTCTCACATATACTAATAATTATAATTATTTGTTAATTTTAAAATAAATAAAAATAATAAAATTTATTATATGAATATATAAATGATGTAATAGAATATCATGCATTAAAATTTTTTAAAAAAATTTGAGTCATGCACTTGGCCATTCCATCAAGTGGAGTTACATATACATCACATTCATTCAAACGACTAAATACAAACATATATTGTATCCATCTTAGATTCTGTTTGGGATTGCTAAGAAAAAAATTATTTATACTCTTTGTGTTTGACATTGAAAAATATTTCTTAGCACTTTTTAAGAAAAATCAATAAAAATATGTAGTGATACCTATAAAATACTCTAATTAGTATTATTTTTATTAGCATATAACTATGTATTTATCTAAAAATCATTCTTCATACAAATTCAATTTGATAAATAACTTTAAAATAAATAATCAAACATGGAGAATATATTATTGATAATGCTAATTAACACAGACATAAGCACTAAATTAAATTTATAAGCATACAGTGTTTGGGTATTTATGTTAAATTAAGGTGATTATTAAATTCAAATAGTATTGGGGTAATTGTTAACTAGTATGTGTATCACGAACAGATGAACACCTTATTGAATTTTCCTAAAAAGTGTGAGCTAAAATACACGAAAGCGAATAAGTGATATGTATTTAACACTCCTGAAAATGGCCATCATACGTGTTTATATTTTTTAATTAATTTATTAATTATAGTGTAATTAATACTGAAACCAACCCTTAAGTCTTATTCAATTAGCATGACTATCAACCACGACTGGATGAAATGAAATTATAAAAGATAAGATGAGAAATGAATACACAATTGGTCCAACATCTTGAAATTCAATTTGGTTTCTTCTTCCTATACACAATTATAAGCTGAATACATCTTTCGCATTTTATGCCGATTCATTGATGTTTAACTTTTAGGAAACAGTTTTTGTGGGACATCACATCAAACGCAATATCAAAATAGACACCACAAATCACGTGCAAATTCAAGCTGATGAACTTATAATATAGATGATGGCTAAGATCATTGATAAATGTATTGCATACTTTTAGAGCGTCTTCAATCTTCATCAATCTATATGGTGGGTACCCAAGACAAAGAGCTGCATCAGATGAAAACATATATAAAGTCAAGCTAAGGGACCATTAGCATACCAGATGAAAACATTATGCATCAAAACCAGCTGTTGGATAGGTTAGCTAGACCAGCTTGGAAAACTGGCATTACAAAGATAATGAAAAAGCAAAATAGTAAGAGAGGAGCTTTAAGAAACACGTTCCTAGATTCTAGGGGATAGCTTTTGCAGTGGATTTTCTTCGCACAAGTTCTGTTTAAGGGTTTATATATCCATGCATGCAGTCTTTCTCTCTTCGCATGTTTATTTCCAATAAACATATATATAGTTTGCAAGGTAAGAATCTAAAAGGAGAGATGAACAGTTTTATCAAACAAAGCCTATGTAGTCTAAATTAATTTTATAATATGTTCGCAGTACCCACCGGGTTAATTCCCTAATTTGCTCAAATGTCACAACTATATTAGTCTAAACTTGTATTTTGTTTTTTAAGCATGGAAAATGTGGCTGATTCAGCTCTACTGTACCCTCTTTTTTTTTTTTGTGGTTTATGAAATAAAAATATAAACCTAGCATATCTGCTTGTTCACCCATTATTAGCGGGATGTGGTCCTTCCACTAATACAAGTGGTATGGAAGAATGTTTCTTCTCGCTGTAGAATCCAGTTAATTAATTATTGAGTAAAGCACGAAAGCAAATGTATGGTGAAATTTTGTATAGAGTGTGAGATCTTATCTAGGTGAAGGGAGAATCTATTCTAATGTTTTAAAATCATTCAAAGGACTAGTAACTATAAGATTTACAATAAAGCTTAATTCAATTTTCTCTAGAATTCACAGGTTTTAAAGGATAACAAAGCAAGATACTCAGGTCTACTTTTCCTTTGAATGAAATTGGAAAAGTCCGGAGACAGCGAAAGACTAGCTAAACCATATTTAGGTTTAGGTTTCCTTTATGCAGAAAAATGTTGGTCCATATAAAATATGGCATACCAAATACCAAACTTGTAACTGGACTTTCTAATTTGGTTTTAGAAATTAACTTGTTCTGGTAAGAATGAGGAAGAGCTCGAAAGAACTAAAGCCGGTAAAAGATACGTCTGAATAATCAAAGACAGTGGTCAGAGAAATGAAAGTGACATTTGGTCGTCCAGTCAAAAAAACTTTGCTTCTCCATGGACGGTAAAAGCAAGTAGCAGGTCCAATTTGTACATGTCTAGCTCTGCTGTGTTCAATTGCTATTATTAATCATTGTCCTTCTCCCCCATCTCTCCCCTAGGTTTTCTAGAGGTGGCCATGTCTATACTTTCAGGTCTTTCCTCATCTTCTTGTTGCTCTCAATGGTCTCTTTTTCTCTTTGTATTTGGCAAAAAAGAAAGAATAGCAAGGGTTGCTGTCAAGCAATAACCTGCATCCCACGTGAACTGTCACAATTGAAGCTGGGGCTTCACTCGGATTACCCTCACTTTCACAGTTCCTCTGTTTCGCACGATTTCTGTTGAGCGTCCACTAACTCTCACAGCTCTCTCTCTCTCTTATTTTCCAACTTAGCCACACCGTAGTTACACTTTACTTCTAAAAGAAAAAAACAAAACAACGAAGGAAAAAATGTTTCATCTTTAATAAATACCAGTTCCCAAGTTAAAACTTTTCTATTATTTCAACTTGTCCTTCCACCAGTTTGAATACCTAAATAGCTATTTTGAAGTTTACTGTCTCATCTAGCCATGTTTCCTTTAAACAGCAATGGTGATCACTTTCCTTTTACCAATCAGTCTATGCTTGGAAAGTCCTTTACAAATAATGAAAACCCTAGCTCTTCAAGGGAACATCATCCCTCACCATTCTTGCACTTCCCCGAACAGTTTCTTCCTGATGATAGTGAATTCTTTATGAGTAATTTTTTAACACATCCGCAAATATTGGGATGCAGCTCTAATCTGGCAGCTGAGGCTGAGATTAAAACGGTGTCTCCAGTTAAGGCATCCAAAAAGACCCCAAAGAAGAAGAAAAATACTGTCAATGTTGAAAAGCAGGCTGTTCTTCGAAGGAGAGCTGGGAAAAAAGATAGGCATAGCAAGATCTATACGGCTCAAGGTCCGAGAGATCGGAGAATGAGACTTTCCCTTCAAATTGCCCGTAAATTTTTTGATCTTCAGGACATGTTAGGCTTTGATAAAGCGAGCAAAACAATTGAGTGGCTGTTCTCAAAATCGAAGGCCGCAATCAAAGAACTAGCTGAGAGTTTGCCAAGTGTGAAAAACAGCTGTACAGGCGGTACTAAAAGTGAAATAGTATCAGCAATCAAGAAAAGTGAGGACACCGGAGACCAGAAGAGCGATCTGGCAATAGCTGAATCTTTGGCGGGCACATCCAAAGGGGTAATGAACAGGAAATCACGTAAGCAAATAATCAAACCTTTTGTAAGGGAATCCAGGAACAAAGCAAGAGCAAGGGCGAGGGAGAGAACGATTGAGAAAATGAAAATGAGAGGCTTTGAAAAATCAAACGTGTGTTCTGAAGAAGCAAACCCTAATGATTTGGAGCAGTTAAGGTCTTCTAGTCCCCTCCAAACGGCTGAAAATTTTGGTTCCTCTAGCCATGAAAAGAAGTCCTCTCTGAAGGTAGTGGCTGCGGAAGAAGAAGAAGAATCTGGCACGGTTCACTTGCCAGAACATCTGATTGATTCTGTGAGCATAATTGAGAAATTTCTGGGCATTACAGCTTCACTAAGTTCATCATCGATCTCTGATTATACACACAACCTTGGAGAATCAAGTGGCGTAAATTCCCAACAAAACAATCGTGTTTATACTGGAAATTGGAGCAATGCCGACAGTGATTGTATCCAGTACAGCTACTGTGCAATGACAAGTATGAAGGGATCAACAGGTAATCTCCAAGCAGGAAACTCTGGTGCAATTTTCAAGATCAACCCAGATTTCGAAGAACAAAAATGTAGCTCAATTTACATGAGCACTGATAATACCAATGGGCAAAACCCTAATTCAGATTTCAGGGTTCTCTCAAATATCCATGATCAGAAACCTAGTTCACTTGTCATGACCACCTCAAACATGGATTCCCAGACTCACTTCCTGGAAGACCAGTTCTCTTGCAACCCTATTGCTGACAACAAATATTGCAGTTTATACTGAGGTGGATAAACTCTTTTCAGGTATATGAATTAAAAAGTAATTGTTTGACTTATCTTCCGCTTCTAAATGGCGAATTCTAAGCTGTGCAGTAGATTGAAGATGGTAATTGCTGTACTTTCTTCCAGTTTATGAGAATTTGAGTTTATGTTGTGTTACGATCTTGTACGTCTTATCCATTATAAGACTCTAATCATCATATTGTTTCTCATTATAAGGTAATTCATTATCTCAAGATTACAACTGCAAGTTTAATCCACAAAATCATAATGAAAACAGAAAATATTGCTCGTTTTGTTGATTAAAATAACAATTTAATGCATTTCTTTGGTTTTAAGCTTCTCAGATCATAATGTGACTCGTTTGTGCACTTCGCAGTGGCTGACACACGGAGTACACACACAGAAATACATTCATATTCAGTTCCAAGAGAAGGCAATTTCGTAAATTTTCATGTGCATCTCGCAGTGACATCATATAAAAAGAAGGGTAAAAGAAAAAAGAAAAAAGAAAAAAATACTTGGGAATAGAGCTATTTGAACTTAATTTTTCTTTTGAATTAGAATTCTGTTTGTCATGTGACGTTTTTGCTATGGGCTATTGACATAGTACTTCAAGTTGAATATCCAAGGAAAGAATCCTTGGAGAAAAAGGAGGGAGAGATGAAGAAATAAACTATATATGTAATGATTTCTTTTTGTTTCTTTATGATTTGTTGTTCTCATATAGATTGTTGGACAAGGCATACCCTGATCATTATCAAAATATCTTCCTGGAGAATACAATGCCTCTCATGTTCAAGAGCCTCAAACAGACTTGATTCCCCATTTGCCTATGTGGTCTGGAAAAAGAAATTACCTAGGCAATAAGGGCCAGATGCAAGAAACTGCAGGTAGGATATGTTAACATTATTGTATGTTTCTTTCTCTGACAATTTCATATTCTTAACAGTGTTTGATTAATAATACAACTTCTATTAGAGAAACCGAAGGGGTAAACCACGAATTATATATCAATTATTTATAATATAGGTGTTAAATATTTTGTTAGAATTTAAATAGCATTACTAAATCCTCAACTTTGAGGTTATAATTGTATTATTAGGAATTCTTAGTCATGTAATAACAGAGCTTATTCCAAGGAGACATCTTGTGTTAACTCTTTCTACAGGAATGAAACATGTAGTTGGTTCAGTTATAGAACGGCTGTTGGTTTAATCCCCGTCTTTTCAAACCATAAATTTACTAATTATTATGCTTGATGTTATATTTACCCTAGTTTATTGGACAACTGAAAATTTGTCAATCATTTAGTCACATGATGTTGCTCTAATAGTACTATATATCAGATAATGCAGAAGCCTGTCACCTTTCACTCGGAGAATTAGGACTCTGAATTATATCTAAATTGTTGATTTATTGATTATTTCCATACATTAGCTGAAAAGATTTTGTACTTGGCACTATTTGGTGATCTAGAATGTCATGCCATATATATAAAGACAATGCTTTAGTTTAAAGGCTTCTGCAGATTGATGAAATTGAAGGATAAAGCTAGTTAGAAGTTATATGTGGATACAAGTTGCAGTCATACTTTCAAAAATCATAGTACATGTTCATTTTCTCTTTTTTTCTGTTATCAATCAGTTCAATGCAAGTATAACACAGTATGCACAGTAGTAAACATTTTAACCGCAACCAGTGCGACGTGCATAGAACCTGTGCAAAAATGCTAGTATGTTTGCATAATATGAAAGCCTATAACCTGATATTTAACCCAATCTATTTCTTTTGAAGACCCAACTACAGAACTATATGACAATTCCTAATATTTAATTAATTCCCTACAGTTCGAAATATAATTTTCATCTCAGCTATGATATTGTTGATTTTAGTCCCTAATGAATCCACTTTTAGCTAGTTTATTATATTCATGGATCTTGTGTATTCAACTGTAGAGTTCTTATTTTAGGTTTCCCTCATATTTGTTGATCTTGCAGCCTGCCAGGTGAATTTGCTGAAAAACAAATATTAAATACAACAACAATCTTAAAGCTCATTGTGGCTCTCCCATATGAATTTATGTTTTAAATAGCAGTACCACTAGCAACATGATTTGTTTATATCTATCTCGTGGATAGTCACAATCACACTGTCAATCAACTTCTTATGCCCATATGCTATCAGTATCACTATTCACATAATAATTTAATAATTTAACAAAATCTTGGGTTTTTTAAAGAGCAGTGGAACAACAAAAGTATCCATGAAGAATCATGGAACCTTGAATAATTTAACCATGCGGATTCACTACACCGTACATACATTTGATTTTACTTTTTCATTGTAATCTCCATTTTTTTCATTTTTATTCACCAACTCTTTAATGAAATACTCAATTTTTATTAACGGAAGTGTTGAAAGACTATAATTAAAAAGTTAAATAAAGCCTAAGGTATGTAAAGGGCAGTGAATGCAGCACTCCATTAACCCCAACCGAGCATCACAAAAATTTCAGAACCAAATTTCTACGTGAGTTCATCAGACTTGATGTAACAATTAATATAATCATCAATAATTATTACATTAAGTGACCTACTCAGCTGCCCCACCTGAGTACCGTTACCTTTGGCTTTTATTTCTATTTTTTTCACAGCTTAGCTTGTCAAGTGTACTTCCATCTTTATTTATCTCCCCCACGCAAGTGCTATTCTGTACTAATCCTTACTGTATTTATTTATTTGTCAATGCACATAGATTTCCCAAATACGACACAAAATTTGTCCCCGTGTTTCTCTTCCTGACCATCATGTCAAGCAAATAGTGATACTCTAGTCACTTCCTTCAAAACACATGGCTGATTGCCCTCTTATTTTATCTCTCCCTCCTACAATATTAGGATCAATAGTTGATATAACTGGTTTTATTTTGGGAAATATCTGCAGATCAATACTTGATTCAATAACCTAAGTAATCTGCCTCTATAAGGAACATATGCAGATCAATATTATTTTTTCTTCCTATCATCTCTTTAACTCAAATAGAACTATTTTAGACAGATAATATCCACTATTGCAATTAAATATTGCTCCTATATAAATTTCAATCTCCAAATATGTATTTTTATCTGATTTACTTTTCTGGCTCAGGAATTATATATTCTGTATGTCAAACTGGCTGAATGTTGCTACTTATTAGAGGCAATAATATTTTGCATGTGTTTGGAAATGGAAAATATGGGCTTCACAAATGCACACCATTTTTTCTTTATTCTTTTTTAAGCGGAATGAACGTGGTGCTAATCAATGCTTGTAAAGAGTTCATTAGAGACGTTTGGTGCGCGCCATTAGTCAACATTATTTGCTTAAACTCGTTTAAAATTTAACTCTTACGTTTGAGAAGGGGGGCTCTATACCTACGAAGATACAAAATAATACATCAAAAAATAAACATAGTGATACTTGGGGTATGGGTCAAGACTCAAGGATGTACTTTATTCGTTTGTTACTTGTAAAATAATTAATATAATAAAATTATTATTTTTATCTAAATAATTAAATAATTAATAAATACAAAGCTCACTAGTGCTAGCACTCGAAACTGTCACCGCCATAACACCACCTCTCAGCCACCATTGACTATCATTGGTTGAGATACATTGAAATCTTTATGAAGAGCTCTTTTCAACGATGCAAATCTATTCAGTGTTTAAGCGACCAACAGCAAAAAAAATGAAAAGAAAATTCAGTTGTCATATAACGTTATTGCCATACCATGACAAATCGTGGAGTAGAACTACCACCATTAAGTAAATATGCTGTCGTTAAGAGAACACTGGTGGTGGTGTATCGCCACTTGCCACTTTTTGGCGACAATGATATATGACAAATGAATTTTTTCTTCTTTTGTTTCAATAAACACAACTTGAACAGCGGTTATGTTTATATAGTTATGTAGATCAACTCTTAAGAATTCCGACGGTTTCAACAGTTGCACAAACGAACAATAGTCATCAATGGTGAACGACCATTGACAGTGGTAACAACTGGTGGTGGTGGTGAAAATTCAACTTTATAACGATTACTATTAAATAATATAGGTAAAATAACAAAAATATATATAATTATAGATAATATAAAATACTTATTCGTTATGTTAATTATACTAATCACAATATAATATTAAATTTAATTAATATAATTCTCAATTCAATTCATTTTTTACTCACTTCAGTCCAATACAACACACCAATCGCACCCTTAACGTTTTCTATGCACCATATTTAAAGGCTTATCTTCCCTCTTATAAATTTTTTCCGTTTATTATGACTGAAGTCTTAAGATGATTATGCATGCAATGTATATGACCAATCACGTGATTTTGGCAAATTAACTTGGCTATAAAATGTAAGAATTGAGATGTTATACTCAATAAAATAAAAATTTTTTAGAATTTAAATGTTATATTCAATAAAATAACCTATATATCCTTAGATCCTAAAGGATTCACCCACATTTTGAGATCAATCGTCACAATTCAATCAAGGAAATTGCAGTATCAACGCACACAATAATCATATAAATAAGAAATCCAAAAGCATGGAAAGTCAAGGTCCAAGTGATATTACTTGCCGGGAGTCAAGAGCCTGTTTGTTCTTTATCAATAATCATTGAGAAAAATATGTCCAATTAGAGTCGACCCTTGTTGATGCAATGCCTGTAAGAAAAGCAGGACCTATTAAGTCGTTTTCATTGGTATAAATAAAGGAATACATATTCGTTTACGCATGTTCATTGGTGTAAACAAGAAGAATAAACTACAGAAAAAATAACATATAATTTCTCTTTGGCTGAAGAATAAGATCTTGAGCCAACATATTCCATAAAGCCTACGCAAAGTTCAGCATCCTATTCTGCCATGAACCAATAGACACGTGGATGATGCAATGAAATATTCGCTTGTACAGTTTAAATTGGATGAGCATAAAGCAAATAATTGACACAAAGAAATACTACCCTGTTCAGTATAAAGCACTGGGTTGGAAAAAGTAGTCCTAAGGTCGAACATGCTCTTTCTGAGATTTAGGCCCATTTTTTCTTTCTTTCTTTCTTTCTTTTCTACTGTCAGCTTATCTAAACTTTAAAAATCTTTTAAAAAGTGTAGATTGTTATTCGTGGTCGTAATCTATTCATTTATTTGTTCTATGCTTTTAATAACTAATAATTTATTTAAGCAAAAGCTTAATTGGTAAGTCTGGGGACAGGCTACATAAAAATAATTGAAGTTACCACAATATAACAAAAAGATACTGTGTTCATGACTGAAGAGAATATGAGGTATGAGTTTTATTTAAAATAAAAAAATAATAATAAAAATATAAATATAAAAAATATTTAAAAAAGAAGAAGAAGAAGAAGAGGAGGAAAATAGGGCGAGGAGTTCCATGTGTTGGAATTGTAAGCCCTTTTCATAGTTATAGGGGATATGCTACAAAAAATATGAGGATTGTTTATTAATTAGTCTTCTATAATCTAGCTGTTGAAAGCACCTTAATTCACCGGAATTCAACCACACAAATTACTGGGATCAATTCTTTGTAATGAAGTAGAAACAACCTAATTTAGACGCGAATCTACTAGCAATATTATAACAAATTAACAATGTCAAATTATGGAAAAACTCTAATTGGCATGATAATAATAATAAAAATGAAGAAAAAAAAAAACCACCACTTTTAACCATTGCATCTGCCCATACCACTTATATACCCTACAAACTTTGAGTCAATCGACATTTGAGATCGATTAGGACCTCATTGTATCCTATACCAGTTAAGTAACATTTAGATCCATCTAATTTAAGGTTACCCAGTCATTAAAGCAGCAAATGCTTAAAGTTGATTGATACATTTTGACGTATTTTGCATCATGATTTCCTCTCAAGGTGAACTCGTGTGGACTAGCATATATGTCAAAATTTATTGGAGACAAAAACAAAATGGACAAGACTTTTAAATGATTAATTAAAACATGGAGTAAAATACATTTTATGAAGCTTATGATCCGAATACGAGATACTATGAGGTAGTATATATACAACGACTGTTTTCTTATTGAAAGATTGATATTCGTTCTATCCAATCATATATTGATGACGGTAAGATTAATGACTGTAATCTTATTGTTAGATTGATGGTCATTCTATGAGCCATATCAACTATAGCTTGATGACGTTATGATTAATGACTATTCGTACTGTAAGATGGATATGTCTATGCAACCAAGAGGGTATGTGATCAACAGCTATAAGATTGATGTTTCATCTATGCAAACATATCTGAAGAAGTTCATTTTTTATTATTGAATCAGGGCTTTATTTACCTTATTTAAGTTAGTTATGGCCACTGAAATAAAGGTGAATATTGAATAAATATTATTTTAACTCCATTTTTTTCTAAATTTCTCCCCCTCTTTTTATTTTCGTGTAAAAGTCGAAGTCCCTGAAACTTCAAAGAAATTAACTAGGTATATAGTCATTCTTTAGAATTTAATAATTTTTTAGGGGTCATAAAGTTTGTCAATCTCTATATAGAGTGTGATTTAGGTTCTACAATACTTATTTTCTAAAACTGATCTTGAAATGTCTAAAAATTCATAACTACAACGATAAGCTGCATAAAATATTAAAACTTGTAGAACATATATTATTAGACATGTGAATCTTTCCGTTGGTTTGAATTTTGGAGTTCAATTTTAGTTTTAAACATTGTAAGAAAATTGATTTAAGTAATTTCGGAATGTTAAAACTGTGAGAATAAGTTGATAGAAAGTTAAGGTTAAATCTTTAATATAAAAATTAAGAAATTTTAAAATTTTGAGATCTACTAGTTATCATGTTAGTCTAAACTTTAGAAGAAGGTAACTATACATAACAAATATTAAATAGAATTTTACTTATAAGCTGAATGTTTTGTTGACATGCTCTAAGTTTGCAATATTGAGAAAAAATACGCTTTTATGTTAAGGCTTTAATAAATTTTATTTATTGTTTATTCATAAGATATGTTTATAAAGTATTGGAATAATAAGTGATAAACTAAGATTTGCTTTGATACGAAATAAGTAGATTATTCATTATGATTTCGTTTTATTTTTGAAGTAAATAAACTAAATTATACGTTTTCAAATAATCCTATTTGAGTGATACTAAGGCAGGCTTTAGTTATTTTGACTGATTACCTTCCACACGAAAATCAAAATGACTTTTGTTATACTATTTATAAAACTATTGGAATCTTCCTCAATATATTTTTATTTTTCAAAGGATTTTCACAAAACCTTGATTTTAAGTTTTTCATTCTCAATCGAGGTTAAAAGGTCTTTCATTCTTTGACATTTTATTATAATACAATAGTTTACCTTTGATAGTTATTATGATATGTTATGTTCTTAGGGACAATTATAAAAAAATAAGACAAATCTTATATATATTTTTGGTTAAGTAACTGGAATATCATATACTTATAATATTACATTTTTTTTTTTATTGGAAGTTTATAAGAGAACATGCATTATATTATTTTATCTGAATCACCATCGATGTAAGTGATAATACATGACCCTTTTAAAATAATTTATTTGCTTAAATGTGTTATATATTTATGGGCTTACATTAATTATTTTATTTATAATTTTATTAAAATGGGATAATTGAATAGTTATGGAGTAAATAGATTCAATTATGTGATCTAAAATGAATTAAACTTGACATGCTTAACAAATTAGTTGAGTAATCAGTGTAAGTTATATGTTATGCTGAAATCTTTAATAGAGAGACCTAATCAAGACTAATTAAAGTAGGTTAATTAAAATATGAATGATTAAAATCTTAGAATGTCTTTGTCTCATTGAAGAGGTTATCACGTATATAAAGAATAGAGAG
>JAVXUL010000012.1:11415051-11432962 GCA_035590515.1 Trichilia minutiflora | reverse complement strand
GGTCGCCTACATGAGTAGAAACTTCATAGGTAGGGATACTATTGGTGATGTATGGTGTATATTAATTATCATGAGTGATGATTTGACTACCTGTGAGTCTCGTCAAGGACAGTCACGGATGTCGCCACGTAACTACTCGAGACGAACGTAAGTGGTAGGCATGTTTTCTGGAAAACCCAACATATTCTATTTCTTGCATTTAAATACATTTTTATAAATAGCATGTTTTTCTGCATATAAAATCCACTAACGGTCTCGGGATACCCACGATCAGGGTAGTTACCGGGAATGGGAGCCAGCTCAATGACTTTCATAGCGTGATTTGAGGTTTTTTTTAAAGTAAACAAAGTTTTCTTTTGATTTATTTTTTTTCAAAGCGTACTTTTAATTATTAATTTTTGGTGTATGAATATGTGTATATATATATATATATATATATACTTTTATAATTACCCTTTTATCTTGTTCACTCAAGGAGTATACTTCTGTATACTCACCTCCCCTCATCTTCCAATTTCACAGAAAGCATTAGGGTAAGCTTAAGTGGTGATGATTGCTCCAAGTCTTGAAGGCTCAGGTAAAGTCTGATCGATTCACTCTTTAAAGCCCTTAGTCCACTGGTGCTTGTTTTCATCTTTCTTTTCCTTATGAAAGGTTTATGAATGGCAAACCTATTTGTAGTAAATATTTGAGATTTATTTTAGGATAGATGGATCCCTCTGCATTTTAATTGAGTAAATGTTTTTATTGATTTATACGTACATACATATATTTGAAGTAGTTGTGGCACTGCTTTATTTATCTGGAGTTTGGGTGTAAGGATGGATTGTTTGGAAGTGTGATGTGAAATTTTTGTGAAAATAGATTTTATAAGAGCCTTACAGGCCTACAGGTTGTATTCTGTGTGATTGAGTACACCCTGGAGGTCTGTGACGGTTATCACATGTGGGATCCGCGGATCGGAGTATGACACTAACTGTAGTGACAACATACTATAGGAGCTCTGCAAGGCCTATCATGGTACTACCTATAATTCATACATCGTCCTTGACCTAATGATTTTTATTCTTATGTTCTGATCTCGAAATACCAAATCGAGATGATCATTGCTCTCCAGAGAAAATAGTAAAGTGACTTTTGGACTTATCGATTGATCATTTGATGATCTACTACTTTAATTTTTCTTCGATGACTAACTTATCGAAATACTAAGATCTTTTTTCTTTTGAAAACCTAACCTAAATCTTTTCTCTTCAATCAAAACATTGACTCTGAAAGCTAGCTAGACCATCTTCTTATAACTTTGTCTACTAGTCACTAGTATCGTATCCTTGATATCTAAATTAAACCCAACCTTAAACTTTGTACACAGTGTCTCTTTATTATCAAACTCTAGTACAAACTTTGTCAGTTCTTTTAACTGGATTTAATAATCAATCACTGATTTATCTATCTGCTTCAAGTTCAGAAATTCTTGTCTTTTTTTTTATTGCTATGAAAATAGGAAAAGTATTTTTCCTAAAATACCCTTTAAAAATCAATTCATATAGGCTTAACACTTAATTTGATCACAATATTCTACCACTAAGTAACAACACTCTGCTTAAGCAGGCTAATAACTACTCTTAGTTTTTTCTCATCTAACAAATCCATATCTATCATATTCTGTCGTAACCTTCTCAGTCATTTGCTTACTTCTACAGCATCTAAGGTACCTACAAATGGTATACTACCCAACTATCTCACTTCTTTAATTCAATTTGATAATTTTGATACTAGTCAGAAAGACTTTGCAAGGATTGTAAAACTTATCTATGTTGCTATAACTATAAATAAAACATCTGACGGTTGATAATGTGCCACCTATCCCTATTGGACCTGAGTCGGGTTCTATCGAAAATTTGTGTATTCTAGTATGCCATAAATACATTAAAAGTTTTCTGTAATAAAAAAATATATATACTACTCTCGGGATTCTATACTGGTGCTAAAGGATCAAAATTCGATGAAGTTTTTTGATCATTTCGAATTACCATATTTTTATGGGGTTTACCCTTTACCCTCTCAGATCTTAATGGCATTGTTACACAAAGGATGATTGTCAATAAACTATTTATATAAGTAATTCTTGACTCAACTCAATTTATGGTCAACTGATAAAATTTTTATAATATCATCAATCTCATAGGTCGCAAACAACCAAAAATCAAATGATCAAAATAAATCAATAATCAAAATCAATGAAAATCAAAGCCTCTGATATCAATAGAATTATCATACCTCGATCCTAAAAAATCAAGCCACGTGACAATCGTCACTAATCCAAGAATTATATCCTATTAATTAGAATACATTCTAAGGACATATAATACATTTTCAAAACCTATTTTTAAAATCAATCCAACATCAAAATTTCACATTTTTAAAAATACAATTAAGATTATCATTTTCAATACAAAACACAATTTAATATTATCATTCGATCTCTGATTAATAAACCATATTGTAAATCACAAAAAGAAAAATGAATTCATGGGTCTTAGACCAAACATCCAAATAAAATACAAATATAATCATATCATATACATGCTTGGCCAAGTAAATTAAAATACATAAATAATTTGGTATAAATCAATTTCAATTTTAATTTTAGTAGACTAAATATATGCATAAATTGAGTTGGGTATCTGATGTAAACAATTAATATCTGGTGAAACCAACTATGCCTACTGTTTGATGAAGATTATCCTAAAATATGAGAAAAAAGAGTAAGTATTATAAAATATTCAGTGGGTGGATAATTAAAACAACATATAAGAAATCTTACTTAAAATCATCTTGTTAAATAACATATGACATAAAAGCAATATTTATCTCAAGAGTAAGTCATCAAATTTCAAAATCTCAGATAGAATGTATAAACTATTATATGGTCTATTAAATTTTTCTTCACAGAAAAATTCTCACCTCGTAGAGTTACTATATAGTTTATTGGATTACTATTTATAGAAAAATTCTTACCTCGTAAAGTTGATAGACAACATGATATTAAATACTCGATGGTTATTAGATTTTTCTTTATGGGATAATCCTCACCTTATCGAGTATTATTTATAGTACCAATCCATATAGCCTAAAAACAATAACAATGGCTTAAAAAGCCCCCAAACCAACAAACCATGGCATATAAGGTCAAGTCCATGAAAATTGATGCTCAAAGTTATATCAACAACAAAATGAAAATATTAACTCTCCACCCATATTCACTTTTATAAAGTCATAACACATATATATTTATATACATCTCATCATCAAAATCCTTATCAAAATATGACAAATATGATTAATGAAATCAATTCAAATCAACATTCAGCCTTAATCACATAAACATATAAAACATGCCACAAAACACAATAAAATCATTATAATTATCTATTATAAATAAGTGAGATCTCCTCCTGATCTCAATCTCAACAACATATCCATTACCTCACAAGATATCTCAAATTATATAAAATAATTTTATCACTCTAGCATATATATATATATATATTTATAACAATTTAACAAAAGTAATAGAAAGCATAATAAATCCCACTCATAAACTCAGAGGTAGAGAATCACTCTTCCGACGACCTCCTCGTGACAGCGATCCTTGCACCAAATCACCCGGGCCTATGAATGAGCATATATATAAAATTTAATAATAATTTCTTATGGGAACAATATGCTATGCATGAATAATGCATATAAATGCCAAATTCGATATTTAAATCAAGTTTCTTTATTGTATGAATGATATTGTTGTTAGACCATTTTATTGATTCCCATCGATGAAATCTTATAACCACACTTTACTTCCGTGTCTATATCCATTATGATGATTTAGTATACTTTGGTACCCAATTTCACTATTTATCAAATTTAGTTCAATTCAATCCAATTTCTTAAGAAATCTTACACAAGGTATTTATTCTAACTCATATTGTCAAATTTTATTCAAATTTTGAAATAGTTTGAAATTGATGAATGTATAGTAAAACTCTCGTGTACAGTATCCAGAGTTACTTTTCACTATATCTAATTTTTCAATTTCATAATTTTGATAATTTAACTATATACACGTGTTCTCTATGCCACAACAACATAAATAAACTTGAAATTAAATTAATTGAAGCCTAATTTAAAAATGGATAAATAGTAATTCTACGATTCAAATTCTTCGATTACTCAATTAAATAAGTAAATTGAGTTAACCAACTTATCAAAGGGTTGTATTAACTCCATCAAGTTTTAATTATAGATAATTATTGAAAATCCTTTTGGCATGAACAATAAATCCTAACTTCCTCACTAACTCGATGAAATAAAACTTGATTATGAGTAAGAAAGTGTCAGGAATTTGATTTCTAACGAAAAATTGTAATTTAATAAGTTAGAAACAAAAATCAGTTGAGGAATAGAGAAAAAGTAGAGAATGAGAGAAAACAAATGGGGAGAAAAGGAATGGAAGGGAGAAATGAGAAATCCCCTCCATGCACTCCTTTATATAGAATTTTTTAATTTGTTCTATTGAAACCTTTCGTTTGAACGAATTTCTTAATTTGTTTGATCAAATATCTCTTTTCAAAGAAAAATTTTAAGATTAGCTTCATGAATTCATTTCTAACTCATTTAATATCCATATCTAATCAATTTTTTTTTTAAATTGCTTGAATTTATTGTCACTAAATCATTTACTCAATAATAGAATCCAAACAGGTATTATATAAAAATGATGAAAAACTCCTAAAAAATAAAATAATTAAAATATATTTATATCAAAAGTACGGGGTTTACATAACCTCTAACTTGTTTCTCCTTCTTATGCACTTTTCTTCTTTCGATTTATGATAGACTAGTAAAATTTTGGCAAGAACAAAATCAACAAGTTTCATTTTATTTTTCCTTGAAAAATTTAATCTAACAAAAATAAAATTACAAAAACTTAAGCTTCTAAGGAAAATGAATGTTGACATCTAAACAATAGCGAAAGAAAACTTTCTATCCATTTTCACATATTTAGAAAATAGAAACACTCACACAGACAAAAAAAAAAAAATTAAAGAAATTTCACTACTAAAATTAACTCCAACAACTTTCAAATTTGTTTTATCGCATGTAGATAAAACTTAATTCCCTTTATCAATCAACTTTAAGAATTGATGAAATCATGAAATTAAACCTCTTTTGCTAATTTAATTGTCGTTCTTTAATTAAATCAATATTAGTTGAAAAGCTTAAATATTGTATTTTTTAAAGTTGAAATGTTTTAATACATTTTTGTTGATTGTGTGATACAGTTAATAGGTAGTACACATGTTGTTTAAGGCTGGAAAAAAAGAAAGAGAAGAGAAGAGAAGAAAAAAAAATGATCTTGACCACTTATTATAGTAACTTTGATCAATATGAAAATACTAGATAATTGAGGCTTAAAGAAAGCAGATAAACTTAACAAGAAGAAGAATATCTTCTATATTTACGTGCTGCCAAAGCAGGGTGAGATATTAACAAATTAGTGGTAATCATGGATTGTAGAGAAACCAAAGAAAGAAATTTTACTACTAAATGCGAGTTTACAAACATTGAAGAATCACAATCAACACTTATTTTCTCTCTCTCTCGAGTGAAACCGTACAACAATATGTTTTGCATACATGAATGATAAACTTGATTTTTCTGATAAGTTAGCATTTTGATCGTCACATTACAATAATATGCACTTGAACAAGTCCAAAGTTTCCAAGCAACCTTCAATCTGTCGTGGTGTATTTTTGATTGTCAAATGTCGAATAATTTCTTTATGGTGGTATACTTATAGCGATAGATCATTATTATATTCTCCACCATTTATTTGACCAAATTTGTTTGATCTTTATATTAGTTTGAGTCTTGATCATCTTTTTTTATTTTGAAATTGCGTGCATAACTTAACTTTTGATTTTTATTATATACAAAAAATCATTAACAAAAGTAAGAAAATAATGCGCATGTGCTCCAAAGAACCTATTTTTGTAGGTCCCAAATAATAGTTTGAAAATAATCCAAACTCTTTAATACAATGGATCCTTTACTCAAACTTTACCTTTGTCCTTCGTGCACAAAACACAATGTTTACATAAATTTAATTTGCTAAAGCGTACACTTTTCAATAAACGTCGCTCAACCAAGCTCTGAAAAGCTTTTTCATAGACCACAACTTGGTTATCCTTGAGTCTGCATTTTTTTCTAGACACATATTGCTAATCCGGTAATTGTACTTTCTTGATAGTAGTACAAGTTATCCCATCGAATGTCTTTCATCAATGAAATGTACCAAATATAACGCTTAGGATTCCATCACTTGTGGTGATTGCGAGCCCTTGAGATTCTACCTAGAGCTTCTAATGAGATGGAATTTTTTTTTAAGCTTGACTCTTACCGTGGCATTTGGCAAAACTTAGATATGTTTGGGATAATTGGCTTCCACTTGACTTTAAAAGCAAAATTACAAAATATATTTGATAATACTAATTTTTACTATGGCCTACCCATATTTTAACTAATATAATTTTTGTTTTACAACAGTAACTATGGAGTAAAAGCCAAAAGAAGTTGTATGATTATAATATCTCAATACCAAACATACTCTTAGATTGATTTGTCATTATTCTTCAATCATATTAAAAGCATCCCAATTGTATGGCAGGAATTAATAACAATGAAGTCTTATCTTCATCCTAAAATTGCTCGTCTAAATTCAGGGAACCAGCTAATATTACATTGAATGAATTTATGTGGCTGTTGATGGACATACCGAATGCATATGCCAACTAATAAAGTTCCTTCTTCAAATAAAGTCAACTTTCAAGGCCTTAATTTTATCTGATACTTATCTCCAATATCTTTTTAAGTTTCATTGTTAATGTTTCATTCATGACAAAGTATTTTTTATATTTAGCAAGGCATAAGCGAGCAGTACTGCATGCCTGCGTAATGATCTTTGCCTTCTTTTTCTCATCTATATCGTTATCTTATTCTTCAGAGCATGATCTAATTCCTTCTAACATAAAAAAATCAAGCACATCACATTGTCATATATCAAAATTTTTTTATACCATTAAATCTCTACTTCAAAATTTGCATTTCTTATACAGTACCAAGATGTCTTCACATTCTTTTTAAAATTTTCAACCAATTAAGTTACATCTACATGTTTGTTCATATGAATAGTAAACAAAAAAATTTCAAAAAAGACTGGAGGATATATATATATATATATATATATTGCGTATTCATTGTAAAATTTTGAGGACATTTTTGCTCTTTTCATACACAATATAAGGATACAAAAATTTCACGATTGTGCTCGGATTCACCTCAGATTTTAGAGTTTGTCAAGAAAGCTAATCACCCACAAAAAAGTTTCAAATTTTATCTCTAAGCTAACATTTTGTTCTCCAAAAGTTTGTATCAAGAGAGCTAAATCACCAATAAAAAGGTTCCAAATTCTTTCTCTAAGCCAAAAATTTTATTTCACTAAAATTAATCAAAGAGCTAAAATTGTCAAATTCTGTCGACCACTCCCAATTTTGTTTGTATTGCATCCTAATTTTGAAGAAGTCTTATTTTCTTCATTTACTATTTGTATTAATTCTTTTAATTCTAAAACTTTGTTTGTGTTCCGTCCTAATTTGAAGAGGTCAATTTGCTTTCTTTAAATTTTCTTGAATTTTCTATTTACATTAAGGTTTTTCAATGAATCACTTTGTAGGTTAAGTGTTTATCCTTCAAAATTAGATGTTTTGCTATGTTTGTCGAAATTTAAAAGTGTTTTCTCAAAATTAAAAATTTAACCATATTTGTCACATTCTAAAATACTCTCTCATCAATATCAAGAAAGACAGTCTTCCCTCAAAATGATGTTGGGTTTGAATGTTTGTTCTTGAGCTAGAGTAATGAAGTGACTACCACTTAGCTAATGACTTGTAGTACTTAAATTTGCTTTCTATCATAGTGGTTGATAATTTGTGAAAAATAACTTAATAACAAATCAAATTATTAGGACCTTTGTTAAAGTTTCCATACAAGCTCATTGAGCATCAAGGTGCATGAGATTAGGGAGATAATCTTGATGCTTATATATATATAATTTTTTTTTTTAAATTTGAAGGTAAGGAAAATGGGCAAAGCTAAAATATATTTTTTATTTTTCACCTATCTTCGAAGTTAAGCACTTGTGAACGTTAAAAAAGATTTATTTAAACTACTGTAACCCATGAAATTAACTCTTGGAAGCACATGCATTTAACATAGCGAAAATAAGATAAAAAATCTCAAAGAGAAAATAATTTTTCTTTTAATAATGAGATGATGACAAAACGAGGATTTATGCCTTTAAGAAAACTCTAAAACCGTAAATGAGTAGAATGCATTTAATTATGTGATCTTATGAAATCATGTAAATCGAACATTTTAATGGCTAATAAAATTTTAAAATTTAGAATAAAAAAATTAAAGAAAACGATAATTAAATATGAATTTATTATAAAACAATAAAAATTTTAAAATTGACGTTAAAAAATCTCAAAACGACTTTAAATACAGTTTTGAATTTTAAAATGATAGAATTTGCTTAAAATATGTGAAAATCATCGCTAAGTAGTTAATGAGTTTTATTCATGTAACTTTATAACTTATTTTAAAATCACCACCCAATACTCCGTAATTACATTGACATTTTTCTCTATGGTGTTGGAATCCCTATATAGTGCAAGCAAAACTCTATAGAGGAAAAGATATAAGAGAAATTTTGTGGAGATCAGACAAAGGACACCATAGCATGTGCCCAAGCTTTTAAAATCAAACCATTGATGAGTGGAGTCAGAATTCTGAAAGAATATTTAGAACCAGAAAGAAAAAAGGAAAGGTATTGAGCGTGCAAGAATTTGGAATTCAATTAAAAATTTCTAAAAGAAAATAGTTTTTGTCGTTTTCTTTGAATCATATTTTCTTATTATTCTGTTAACGACTGGCTTGGATTGTAGTAATTGGTGCTTACATTGGGTACAAAATCCTTCAAAATGTGTAAGCGTCAAACTTTTTATGAAAAGAAACTAAAGCTGCACTCCTTTGCAGCCGAACAAAGCGCTTAACAGTGGAGAACTAGGCCTAGCTTCTGTAACCTGCAACTTTAATTGATCTTTTTTCATGTCCTCATTTTTCCAGTAAGTATCATTGACCGTTTTACTTGATATATAATTAGTACGTCACTTTACTTTAAGCGTGCAAGCAAATGAAATCCAAGCTTAGGTTCCCTTTGAGATGGATGCTTAGAATATGGTGCTTGTGAGCAGTCAACCTAAATAATTAATTTGAGTAGTGCTGAAAAATTGGAACAAACTCGTGTCTAAAATTCGATATAAAATAGTAGTATTAATTAATAAAAATATAAAAAGAATATAATTAATAAAAATAAATAATATATATTATAAAATAATTAATATTATCATATTACGTTAATTTATAAATACAAATTTGTACAAAAATTTAATATTATTTTAATAAATCTATTCATTGGTAATAATGTTATTATTATATAATTATTATCATTTACCTCTCTTGGGATTAGTAATATTTAATTTATATGACAAAAATATAAAAATAAATATTTACTTGTCTTTTTTTGAAAATCATATTTTGTAAATATTTTAATATCTTTATATATAATAATAAGTTTGAGATAATTAATTATTTATTTTTATTATTAAAAAATATATTTAATTATTACTATAAATAAATTTTAATTAAATATTTAATAATTTTATTTTTATTTTTTAAAACTTATTTTGATATTAGATTATATCTAATTATGAGTTTGAAATGATATTTATTTAAAATGAAAAAAAATATTTTTAATTATTTAATTTTGATTGTTAAATATTTAATTTTATTTATTAAAAAAATTCTCTTTCACATATATTAATAATTATAACAATTTATTAAATTTAAAATGAATATAAAAACAATAAAACTTATTAAATGAATATGTAAATAACTTAATAGAATGTCATACATTAAATTTCCAAAGAGAAGTTTGTGCGTGCAGCCGTGCACTTCGTCATTCCATCAAGTGGAGTTAGATACATATCACATTCATTCAAACGACTAAATACAAACATTGTATCCATCTTAGATTCTGTTTGGAAGTGTTAAGATAAAAACAAATTTATATTCACATTAGAAAAATATTTCTTAGCACCGTCTAAGAAAAATCAATAAAAATATGTAGTGATACCCATGAAATAATCTAATTAGTATTCTTTTGATTAGCATGTAACTACGTCTTTATGTAAAAATTATTCTAATATTAATTAAATTTAATAAGTACTTTTATTTATAATGCTAATTAGTATTATATAAGTACTAAATTAACGTATATAAGCATTTAGTGTTTGACTATTGATGTTAAATTAAGGTGATTATCAAATTTAAATAGCATTAGGGTAATTGTTAATTAGTGTGCTTTGCGGATAGACGAACATTTTATTGAATTTTCTAAAAAAGTGTGATCTAAAATATACAAAATTGAATAATTGATATGTCATTGTCATTCCTAAAAATAGATCACATATTTACATTTTTTAATTTATTAATTATATAGTTCTAATTAACACTAAAACCAACCCTTAAACCTTATTCAATTAGCATGGCAATCAACCACACGACTGGGTCAAATGAAATTAGAAAAGATAAGAAGAGAAATGAATACACAACCTTATTGGTCGAGGGAGATGAATATACAATCTCATTGGTCGAACACCTTTAAATTCTATTTGATTTCTTCTTCCTATACACAATTATAAGCTGAATACATCTTTCCCATTTTATGCCGATTCATTGATGTTTTAGGAAACAGTTTTTGTGGGACATTAACATGCAATAGCAAAATAGACACCATAAGCCACGTGCAATTTCAATCTGATGAACAAATAATATAGATGATGGCTATAGGATCATTGATAAATATATCGCGTACTTTTAGAGCTTCTTCAATCTTCATCAATCTAATGCAAAATTTGATGAACGTGCCCCTGAAATATAATTCTATATGGTGGGTACCAAAGCAAAGAGCTGCAGCATATGAAAACATATATAAAGTTAAGCAAGGGACCATTACCATACCAGGTGAAACATGATGCATCAAAACCAGCTGTTGGACAGATTAGCAAGACCAGCTCAGTGTTCAAAAAATCACAACATGGAAAATTGACATCACAAAGATGATGAAAAAGCAAAAATAGAAAGAAAGAAGCTTTAAGAAAGACGTTCCTAGATTCTAGGGGATAGCTTTTACAGTGGATTTCTTCACACTAGTTCTATTAAGGGTATGTATTTATAGGGCTTATATTTCCATGCATGCATTCTTTCTTTCTCTGCACATGTTAATTTCCGATGATCAGAATATATAGTTTGAAAGGTGAGAACCTAAAAGGGGAGAGTGAACAGTTTTATCAAAGACAACCTATTTAGTCTTAATTAATTTTTTAATATGTTTATACCAAGTTCGTTAATTCCCTAATTTGCTAGGTAGGGCAAATATTGCTGATGCCGCTCTACTGTACCTTATATTTGGTGGTTTATGAAATAAAAATAATTATGACTGCAATGACTGGATGCTTATAATAAAACCTAGCATATCTGCTGGTTCACCCCTAATTTCACTTCTTCGAGCATTATTAGCGGGATATGGCATTGAAGAATGTTTCTTCTTGGTGAGAATCTAATTAATAAGACCAATAGCATGTCTCCTGGTTCACCCCTAATTTCAATTGCACATCGAAAAATTTATTAAATAAAGCAGGAAAAGCAAATTTATGGTGAAATTTTGTATTGCATGCACATAATTTTGATCGAAATGATTGCAATTTACAGTTTTAACTGGATAATATTTGATGATTTAAAGTTTAAAGAAGAGTACTATCCACTGGAGTATGAGGCTTTGTTGAGAAGAAGAAGAAGGGAGAATCCATTTTTATATTTTTTAAGATTATTTAGAGGAGGAGTATCTATTGAATTTATAATAAAGCTTAATCCAGTTTCTCTAGTTTGCACAGTGTTTAATGGATGACAAAGTAATATACTTAGCTCTACTTCTCTTTGAATGAAATTGAAAATGTCCAAAGATAGCGAAAGGACTAGATAAACCATATTTAGGTGTAGGTTTAGGTTTACTTTATGCAGGAAAATGTTGGTCCATATAAAATATTGCATAACAAATACCAAACTTGTAACTGGAGTTGGTAATTTGGTTTTAGAAATTAACTTGTTTTGGTAATAATGAGGAAAAACTCGGAGGAACTAAAGGGGGTAAAAGATCCGCCTGAATAATCAAAGGCATTGGTCAGAGACATGAAAGCGACATTTGGTTGTCCAGTCAAAGAAACTTTGCTTCTCCATGGATGGTAAAAGCAGGTAGCAGGTCCAATTTGTAAATGCCTAGCTCTCTGTTGTGTTTGCTATTATTAATAATTGTCCATCTCCCCCATTTCTTCCCCTAGCTTTTCTAGAGGTGGCCATGTCTATACTTTCAGTTCTCTCCTCAGATTCTTGTTGCTAACAAGGGTCTGTTTTCTCTTTCTATTTTTTGAAAAAGAAAGAATAGCAAGGGTTGCTGTCGAGCAACTACCTGCACCCCACGTGAATTGTCACAATTGAAGCTGGGGCTTCATTCGGATTACCCTCACTTTCACAGCTCCTCTGTTTGGCACGATCTGTTTACCGTCCACTAATTTTCACAGCTCTCTCTCTCTCTCTCTCTCTCATTTTCCAACTTAGCTATACCGTACCGTAGTTACACTTCTAAAAGAAAATTACAAAACAATGAAAGAAAAAGTTTCATCTTCAATAAATAACCGTTCCCAAGTTAAAACTTTTCTATTATTTCAAGTTGTCCTTCCACCAGTTTGACTACCCGAATAGCCCTTTTGAAGTTTATTATCTCATCTAACCATGTTTCCTTCAAGCAGCAACGGAGATCAATTTCCTTTTACCAGTCAGTCTATGCTTGGAAATTCCTTTACAGACAATGAAAACCCTAGCTCTTCAAAGGAACATCATCCCTCGCCATTCTTGCACTTCCCCGAACACTTTCTTGCTGATGATAATGAATTCTTTCTGAGTCATTTTTTAACACAACCGCCAATCTTGGGTTGCAGTTCTAATCTGGCAGCTGAGGCTGGGATTCAAACGGCGTCTCCAGTTAAGGCAACCAAAAAGACCACTAAGAAGAAGAAAAATACTGGCCATGTTGAAAAGCAGGCTGTTCCTCGAAAGAGAGCTGGAAAAAAAGACAGGCATAGTAAGATCTACACGGCTCAAGGTCCGAGAGATCGGCGAATGAGACTGTCCCTTCAAATTGCCCGTAAATTTTTTGATCTTCAGGACATGTTAGGCTTTGATAAAGCGAGCAAAACAATTGACTGGTTGTTCTCAAAATCGATGGCCGCGATCAAAGAACTCGCTGAGAGTTTACCAAGTGTGAAAAACAGCTGTACGGGCGGCACTAAGAGTCTTTCATCTACTTCGGAGAGTGAAGTAATATCAGCAATCAACGCCGGAGACCAGAAGAGCCCTCTGGCAATAGCTGAATCTTTGGTGGGCTCATCCAAAGGGGTAATGATCAGGAAATCACATAAGCCAATAATTAAACCTATTGCAAGGGATTCCAGGAACAAGGCAAGAGCAAGGGCGAGGGAGAGAACGATTGAGAAAATGAAAATGAGAGGCCTTGAAAAATCAAACGTGTGTTCTGAGGAAGCAAACCCTAATGATTTGGAGCAGTTAAGATGTTCTAGTCCCCTCCAAACTGCTGAAAATTTTGGTTCCTCTAGCCATGAAAAGAATTCCTCTCTGAAGGTAGTGGCTTCGGAAGAAGAAGAAGAATCTGGCATGGTTCACTTGCCAGAACATCAGATGGATTCTGTGAGCATAATTGAGAAATTTCTGGGCATTACAACTTCACCAAGATCAGTATCGATCTTTGATTATACACACAACGTTGGAGAATCTAGTGTCTCAAATTCCCAACAAAACAATTCTGTTTATGCAGGAAATTGGAATAATGCCGACGATGATAGTGTCCAGTACAGCTACTTTGCAACGACAAACATGAAGGGATCAACAGTTAATCTCCAAGCACAAAATTCTGGTGCAATTTTCAAGATCAACCCAGCTTTCCAAGAACAAAAATATAGCTCAATTTACATGATGACTGATAATACCAATGGGCAAAACCCTAATTCAGATTTGAAGGGCCTCTCAGGCACCCATGATCAGAAACCTAGTTCGCTTGTCATGACCACCTCAAACATGGATTGCCAAACTCACTTCCTGGCAGACCAATTCTCTTGCAACCCTATTGCTGACAACAAATATTGCAGTTTATATTGAGGTGGATAAGCTCTTTTCAGGTATATGAATTGAAAAGGAATTGTTTGACTTCCCTTCGACTTTTATTTGGCGAAACCTGAGCTGTGCAGTAGATTGAAGATGGTAATTGTGTATTTCCTTTCAAGTTTATGAGAATTTGAGTTTACGTTGTGTTATGATCAGTTTGCTTGTTGTGTTATCCATTATAGGATTGATCATCATATTGCTTCTCATTATATTATAACTATTCACGATCTCAAGAATACAATTGCAAGTTAATTTACAACACAAAATCATAATGAAACACAAGATACTACTTGTTATGTTGATTAAAATAGTAATTTGATACATTTCATTCGTTTTAAACTTCTCAGTTCGTAATGCGACCCATTTGTGCACTTCGCAGTAGCTGACAGTACAACCATCAGCATCAAAAAGAAATAACACACATGCGAACACACACACACAAGTATATTCACATTCCGTTCCAAAAGAAGGCAATTTCAACCATAGTTTTCATGTGCATGTATCAGTGATATCATATGAAAAGAAGGGTAAACGGAAAAAAAAAAAAAGAAAGAAAGAAAAAGAATACTTGGGGAATAGAGCTATTTTAACTTAATTTTTTGTTTGAATTAGACTTCTATTTATCATGTGATGCCTTTGCTAGGGGCTATGACATAGTTCTTCAAGTTGAATAGCTAAGGGAGGAAGCCTATGGAGAAAAAGGAGGGAGAGATGAAGAAATAAACTATGGAGTGATTTTCTTCTTGTTTCTTTATGATCTCTTGTTCCATATAGACTGTTGGACAATGGATACCCTGGAGAGTACAATGCCTCTCACGTTCAAGAGCCTCAGACAGACTTGACTCCGCAATTGCCTATGCGATTTGGAAAAGAATTCCAATTACCTAGGCAATAAGAGCCAGAAGCAAGAAATTGCAGGTAGGATATATTGACATTATTGTTATATATTTCTTCTCTGACAAATTCCATGTTTTTAACAGTGTTTGATTAATAATACTTCTATAACAGAAACTGAAGAGGTAAATCATTGAATTATATATCAATACTTGTATTATAGGTGTTAAATATTTTTGTTAGAATTTAAGTACTACAACTACCTCATCTTTGAGGTTATAAATGTCCTATTAATGATTCTTAGTCATGTGATAACAGAGCTTATTCCAAGGGTTGGTCTTGTGTTTTAACTCTTTCTCCAGGAATGAAATATGTAGTTGGTTGAGTGATAGAATAGCTGTGGTTTAATCTCAAACCATAAATTTGCTAATTACTATGCTTGATGTTACATTTACCCTAGTACATTAGACAACTTAAAATTTTTCTACCATTTAGTCAATGATGCTACTCCAATAGTACCATATATCATCAGTGAATGCAGCAGCTGTCATCCTTTTACTCGGAGAATTTAGGGCTTTAAAGTATATCTAAGTCGTTGATTTATTTATTATTTGCATACATTAACTAACATATTTTGGTACTTAGCGTTATTTGATGATCTAGAATGTCGTGCTACAGAGGAAAGACGATGCTTTGTTTAAAGGCTTTTACAGATTGATGAAATTGAAGGATAAAACTAATAAGAAGTTACATGTGGGCATAAGTTGCAGTCATACTATCAGAAATTACGTGCACCTTTCCTCTTCCTCTGTTATCAATCAATTCAATGCAAGTATTACACAGTATGTACAGTAGCAAACATTTTACTAAAACCAGTGCAACATGAATAGAACCTATGCAAACTTCTTATGTTTTCATAATATAAAAGCCTATAACTTGATATTTAACCCCAATCTGTTTCTTTTGAAGACCCAACTACAGAACCATATGACAATGCCTAATATTGAAATAATTTCCGAAAACTTCGATTATTTTCTTATCACCTATGATATTGTTGATCTTAGTCCCTAATGATTACACTTTTGGCTAGTTTATTATATTCATTGATCTTGTGTATTCAGCTGTACTGTTCTTATTTCAGGTTTTCCTCATATCTGTTGATCTTGCACCTGCCAGGTGAATCTGCTGAAGATAATTTGGGTACAATACTACGGAAGAAAAACAAATATTAAATTAAAAAAAATTTAAAGCTCATTGTGGCTCTACCATATGAATGTGTGTTGTAAATAGCAGCAATACCAGCAACATGATTTATTTATGTCTATCTCATGGATAGTCACAACCACACCTTCAATCAACTTTTTATGCCCATATGCTGTCAGTATCACTAATTACAAAATAACTTAATAATTTGAGCAAAATATTGTTTTTCTTTTTCAGGAGCAGTAGAGCAAAGAAAGTGTCCACCAAGAATCATGACACCTTGAATAAGTTAATCTTCAAGCTTCACTATACCGTACATACATTTTATTTTATTAACTTTTTATTATAATCTCAACTCTTTTCTTTCTATTCACCAATTCTTTGCTGAAATACTCTATTTTTATTAGCGAAAATATTCAGAATTATAATAAAAAAGTTAAATAAAGCCAAAGGTATGTAAGTTGCAGTTGATGAACCTTATTTGCCCTAACCAAGCAACACAAAAATTTCATAACCATATTTCCATGTCAATGCATCAGAGTTTTGATGTAACAATTGTTAGGAAAAATTACGAAATTTTTTCTTTGATTGAAAATGTGAGGAATCAAACAAACACATCAAACATAAATATGGATAGTAAAATAATGATCAATACAATTCAATTTTTAACGTGGAAAATTCTTCCAATGTAAAGGATAAAAATCACAGAACCGTTCTCGGAATCCACTCAAATCTTCACTATAAAACTTTAGGTACAAATCTAAATTCAATAGGTAGAAAACCTATCCCACAATCACTAATAATAATAGAGTAAACACTCTCACTAATCACAACTGAAGATCAAGGAAGGTTTGGGTTTACTTTTATTGATAACTGTTCAAGGAAGGTTTAGGTTTACTTCTTGAAGACAAAGGATCAGGTATTTGATGCATTCAAGTAATTTCAGGTCTTGGTTGAAAGACAAACAGGGAAAAAATTGAAATGCATTCGATCAGATAATGGTGACGAGTATATTGGCCCTTTTGATGAGTACTGCAAACAGCAAGGTATTAGACATCAGAAAACACCATCCAAGACACCTCAGTTAAATGGTATAGAGGAACGAATGAATTGGACACTTGTAGAGAGAGTTAGATATTTGATTTTAGATGCGAAATTGTCCAAATCCTTTTGGGGTGAAACTTTGAGTACAGCGGTACATGTGATTAATCTATCTCCTATAGTTGCTCTAGATGGTGACATGCCATAGAGAGTTTGACTTGGAAGGGATGTTTCCTATGATCACTTGAGAGTGTTTGGTTGTAAAACCTTTGTTCATGTTTCGAAAGATGAGAGGTCTAAGTTAGATGTCAAGACACGAGAATGTATTTTTCTTGGTTATGGTTCTGATGAGTTCGGC
>JAVXUL010000012.1:11395007-11414951 GCA_035590515.1 Trichilia minutiflora | reverse complement strand
GGTTTTTTGGTCCATCATAAGGGTATGGTTTAAAATTATATGGGTTTTATTCCTCTCATCATAAGCTATCCATTGATATATTATTCGTGGCTTTTATTGTTGTATGTAGAGAGTATTTGAGATTACAATATTACTCCTTTTACATTGGATTTGATTTGGGATTCTTTGATTTTGAGTATTTTACCCAAATTTTATGCATGGTTTTAGTAAATCAATATATATTGAATGTTTTGGGAAGATTTTCAACTCATGGGAAGCCAAAATTTGATTAGATTTTTGAATTATATTAGTAGGTAGTTAGGTTTTGAAATCAAAAAGTGTTTTTTGGATTGAACCCATTTTTCAAGCAGATTTTGAGAAAATAAAATCCAAAAATCGATTTCAAAGCATGTTAAAGACTAGATCTAAGCTTTGGAATCATTCAGTTTGGACGAAAAATGGCCAATATAGAAGCGATAAGAAACGGATCAAGAAAACCCGAATTACAAGAATTCGAGTCAAATTGCCCCTTTGAAGTTCGAAAAAGGTGCATGCATTGCACACGTGCAGGCGCATGGACAAAGGTCTTCATTAGCATACACCAGATTAAAAAAAGGAAACATGTATATCATATACGCATGTGGAAGCAGTCTAACACATGCAATGTATGTGCAAGGGCATGTGAGATACACATATGCGGACGCTCATCTGGTGCATGGAGAAAAAAAGAAAAATATAGGGTGGCATATGGAGGTGCGTACGGGCAAGTGAGTGATTGAATTTCGATAATTTTGGCAACGTCATGATCCTCTCTCAATTGCTTATTTTTTTGTGATTTTTATTTTATTTTTAGAACATAATCATTAATAAAATTAAGGTGATATCATATATATATATATATATATATATATATATATATATATATATATAATAGGTGCTATTTTATTGTAAATATTTAATATGATTTTGGGGTACATATGTTTTTATTATTATTCGGTATAAAATCATAAATAATAATAATAGATAATTATGATATTTTTCTTATTTATGAAAAAATTTTAATTATGATTTTTCTTGATTGTTATCACTAAAGTGATGCTATCATTAAAAATTTAAGGTTAATTAAAATTTATTTATTAATAAAAATAAAATTAAAGTTTTTTCAAATTTACAAATTAATTATGAATTTTTATGATTAATTATTACCAAAATAATATAATTATTAAAATTTATAAGAGCAATTGATTTTTTTAATTAATAGAGATATTGTAAGGAATGTAATCAAGAAATTTATCTACGTAAAGAGGATAAATTTTGAGATTACTTATTTGACTTAAATATATATAATTTGAAGGATATAATTTGAAGGATTTTATCTATCTAAATGAGTTATATTTTTCAGATTATATGTATTTATTGTTTGTTATCTTCATGTGTAAAATCATTAGTAGAATTATTTACTCTACCTAAAAGGGAGCTAAGAAGTCTATGGGAATCCCGTGGCATAGATCCCATGTCTCATAGGTACTCAATATTGATTATATGATATCCATTATTGTTAATTAATTACGTTATAATTTTTCTAACAGTTTCTTTTAGTTTTAATAATAAGAACACTGTAATTAAAAAACTAAGCGGTTCTAATTATAAAAAATGAAAGCAAGATATAGAGTTTGTTTTGGGTATTATGGATATAGATTTGACTCTACTTGTAGATCCATCATCATCGCTCACTAAGAATAGCACTGATGATAAGAAAAGTTATTGTGTTAAATGGGAAAGGGCAAATCACCTAAGTCTATTAGCCATAAAGAGTGCCGCGGTTTACACAGCAGTCCGATCCAACCAAACCGGATCTCGATTTGATCCATTCCTGATTCGATTAAATTGATTGATATTCTCAAGTCCCGTTATGGGCATAAAATAACTCCGATCAAAGCCAAACTTGGTATCCTAAGGTTATTCGTCGTATCAGATTGATGAATGAATTTAAATTTAAGCACTCAAAATTTAAAAATATTTGAAAGTGCACAAGTAAAAAAAAAAAAAGAAAAAAATACCAGCTTTACACTATCACAACTTACCAACAGATTTAGTTTCATTGTACCTAACTTGTATAAAAAAGAAATAAGTATTAAAGATAAATCTGAGATTCGAGACCACTTCAACTCACGAGAATACTAAAATATTCAGGGACAGTGTATATGAGACAATTGTATAAAAAAAAAAAAAAATTTGTTCTAACTTTTAAGCAAGAAAATATAAAGAATCCTAAGAAGGTATATCTGCAATCACATCTGAACGAGTATAAGATTAGTTTATTAAAACCTAATTATCCATGAATTAAGTTTATATAGTAAAAAATGGTAAAACATATGGGATTAAAGAATTTAAGAAAGTCAAATAAAATAGAATCAATTCTAAAAGTAGGGATTGAAATTCATTTCATAAGAACAACTACATTAGAGTTAGATATTGGTTTTTAGTTTATTTTACAAAATATTTTTTATATACCTTCTCTTAGAAGAAATTTAGTTTCTGTTTCTGTGTAGGATAAAATTAGATTATGTTTTAATTTTAGAAATAATAAAATTGATGTGATTTATGATTCTAATATTGTCGATAGTTGTAATATGTTTAATAGATTGTATAAATTCTCTCTATCTGCTAACACTTTTAATTTGTCTCTCATTGTGAAAACATTGTGTTACTAAAAGGTCTTTAATTAAGAAAAGATGCTTAACATTATGGCATAAAAGGTTGAGTTATGTATTTAGAGAAAAGATTGAGAAATTGATTAAAACTAATATTCTTCTTATACTAGATTATGATGATAATTTAGGAGATTGTGTAGACTGTGCAACAGAAAAATTAACCAAGACTAAGTAGATAAAGCTATTTATAATGAGAATTTATTAGAGATCATTTACACAAATATTAGTGAGCCTTTCTTTACCACTCTACGTGGTAATAGATACATACTTAGTCTATAACTTTTTTGCTTAAAGAATTTTGAGCTACTACCCCCTTGGATTCCAGTGGAATAAATTTTAATTTTTTTTTTTTGTTAAAATCTAAGCTTTTTATAATACTCCTCTATAAGTTAGCAACTTTGACAAGAAGACTAATTTTCTCAACTCTGAATTAAGTTCTATATCAAAGTGTCTAACCTTACATGCTTGAGTATCAGTCAAATATGGAGCAAACTTCAACAAAATTTTCAAACTTTCATTCATACCCCATCAAAGACATAGAGTCTTGAATTAGTAATATAACCTTAGCTTCTTTGACATCTCTCAAAGATTGAAGAAAATACTTCTCATAGAATAATTTTTTAAATTGCATCCATATGATGTCTTCAACATCCTGTGTTCTACTAACTATATTTCACTAATGACTTGTATTTCTAAGCATATAACAAGCATATGTGATCTTTTGATTATCTGTACCACCCATAAGATGAAAATCTTTTCTAACTCTTGGATTCATTATTTAGTAATTAATGGATCAATTAAACCTTTAATAAATGAAAAATGAAGTTTTTTAAACTATTCAACCACCTATAAGCAATACTTATAGTTCTTGGTTTATAAACCATAACTCTAACTCAACCACAAACCATAGCAATCAATCAAACAAGAAAGAATTATAGAAATTGTACAAACTCCTAAAGTTCATATTAGAAAATTAAAGAGAGAGAGAAGATTAGTAATTTTTTATGATTATTATATTTACCTTAGTGAGACAGATTATGAAATAGGTCATGAGGATTCTAATCTAATGACTTATAATAAAATAATTAATAATCATAATTCTGATAAATTGATTGGATACTATGATGGATGAAATATAGTGCAGTTTAGATAATGGACTTTAGAAAGTGATTGAATTACCTAAATGATTGAAACTAATAAGTTATAAATGGGTGTACTAGACAAAAAGGGATAGCAAGGGCAATATTGAAAGATTCAAAGTTAAACTAGTAACAAAAGGCTTCAAGTAAAGAGAATGTATTGATTTTATGGAACCCTTCTCATCGATGTCTACTAAGGATTCTTTTACAATCATTGTGGCATTGTTGCTCATCATGACTTAAAACTTCATCGAATAGATGTCAAGATAACTTTTTTTAATAGTGAGTTGAGTAAAGAGGTCTATATGATTCAAACTGAAATATTTAAAGAAGATGGTAAGGAACATTTGGTCTTCAAGTTAAAGAACTCGATTTATAATTTGAAATTAGTTTCTCGTCAGTGGTATTTGAAGTTTAATCAATGGACCTATACAAGAATCAATGGGAGTTTGCTTCATAAAATAAAGCAACTCTTGATCACAAGCTTTGACATAAAGGATTTTGAAGAGGCTTCTTATATCTTGGGTATTGAGATCTATCATTATAGATCTCTTGGAGTTCTTGAATTGTCTCAAAAACTATATATATATGATCAAGTATTGAAAAGATTTAACATGTAGACTTGCTAACCTAAAAAAGGTGTCTATTGTAAAAGGTAATAAGTTTGGCAAAGATCAGTGTTCCAATAATGATCTTGAAAGCAATACAATGAAAAATATTTTATATGCATGTCCAGTTGGAAATCTCATGTATACAAAGGTTTATACTATATTAGATATAGCTTTTATTATAAGCATTCTTAATCGATATATGTCAAATCTTAAACATCATCATTGAACTATGGTCAAGAAAATAATGAGATATTTGTAAGGAATTAAAGATTTCATACTAATGTATAAGAGGATTGACAATCTCGAATTAGTTGAGTATTTAGATATAGATCTTGGTGGATGTCCAAATAACCTAAATTATACTTCAAGTTATATCTTCATGTTGGCTAAAGTGTTATTTCTTAGAAAAGTGTAAAATAAACTATAACAGTTTCCTCAACCATATATGCAGAGTTTGTTACTTGTTATAGAGCATCTACTTATGCTATTTTACTCAAGAATTTGATTTCAAAATTTTGAATGGTTGATTTAATCTCTAGGCTTGAAAAAATCTATTATGATAACAAGTGCTATTGTATTCCATTTTAAGAATAACAGTATTAATAGTGAATCAAAGCACATAGAGATTAAGTATTTGATAGTCAAAATTTTAATTAAAAAAAGGAGATGTTGTAATAAAAAATATTAAGATAGACTTTATGTTAGCTTAACTTTTAAGCCAAAGTTCTGAGACCTATAACTTTTGAGTAGTATGTTATGAATATAGGTATATAAGGATTTAATAATACCTTGGTTTAGTAGAAATCTGATATTATATATGTTTTCAAATATTTATGAATAAATACACATTATTCTCATATAGTTGTTTATTGTATTATTTTTTATGATGATTATATTGTGTTTGTTGTTCAATATGTGAGTTAAGATATACTATAAATCTCGAGCATGACAATTATATTTAACATGTTTATAATTACCGTATAAAGTCTTGAGATTAAGAAAATGATAGTTGAGATTATGGACTTATGAAACTAATGATTATATTGGATATATCTATTAATACTATGTAAAATTTCAAGAATAAAATTAAAGTAGTCGCAGACATATGGACTCATTAGAGTTTGATAGTTTGCTTCAATGTTGAAGCATAAAGATAGAAACTATAATGAGAACCGATAAGGTAATGATGGATTTTTCTTGTTATCATATTTAGACATCATACCTTACTATACTACTAATCCCAAGATTTATATCAATTTAATTGATAATATTTGTGATTTTGGATTAATTAACGAGATACATTAATTTTTATATTTCAATATTAAAGATTAAATTGGACTAAATTATTTCGAAACGTTGAACTCATAACTATCATTTTTTAATATGGTCATAAGAAGTACTTTTTTTGTCATTAGTTCGAGAGTTTTTTTCAAATAAGTAAAATTATTTGTTTTTAAGTAAGAGATTGTTACATATTTGTAAGCTTACATTAATCATATTATTTATAAGTTTATTAAAACGGGATAATGGAATAGTCATTGAGTAAATGAACCCAATTATGTGATCTATAGTAAATTTAACTTGACGTCTTTAATGGGCTAGTTAAACAATCAATTATAGGTTATGTTGAAGTCATTAATGAAAAGACCCAATAAAAATAAATTAAAATGGACTAAATTCTCTCTCTACCTCTACAAAAAGAAAAGTATAAGTAATTAAAACCCTATAATACCTTTATTCTATTAAAAAGACTGTCACATACATAAAAAATAAAGAGAAAGATCTAACTAGAACTGTCAAATGGGCCGGCAGTCCGTGGATCGGCCCGTTTAACCCATCATTTAGGTGGGTTATGACTAAAAAAATTAGCTCGTTTAATTCACGGGCCAATTTAGCTTGATCCGTTTAACCCGCAGGTTAAATAGACTATTCCGTTTAACCCGTGGACCGGCTCGTTTAACCTACCTAATTAAAAAAAATTATATATAATTTTTTTAGCTTTTATATTTGACTAATGATTGATTATATTTGAATCTTAATAAAGATATTGGATTTATTATTTATTAATATTGAGTAGTCTTGTATTAGTACATTTTGAGATTTGAGATCATATGTTTAGACTTATAATTGTTGATGAAACTTTTATTTGATTTGTTAAAATTTTTATATGTTAAGTTATAATATAGTTAGTTTATATTGTATTTTGATTATAAATTTATTATTTGCTATTAACATATTTCATTTATTAGTAATTAGTGTATTATATATATATATATATATATATTTAAAATTTAAAATTTTTAAAATCGGTTTGCGGACCGGATCATTTAGACTGGTTAGCTAGCGGGTCAAATTAGGATCAATAAAATATTGATCCACATAATAAATAGATTAGCTCGACTAGATCCGTTTAAAACCGGCTTGCAATGGACCCAGTCGAGTCAAGCCAAACCAGCTTGGTCCGTTTGACATTCCTAGATCTAACCTTTAAAATGCTACATCTATAGCTCAAATATGTACAATCTTAATATATGTACGATTGGGTATCGCAATTTTTTAACAAGATGGTATTTCTATTTTGGGGGTTTAGCAGTTTTCTATTTTTATATTCCAATTATCAAGGGTATTTTTGTTATAATTGAGTATATTTTTAACCACCCAATCCTAATGAGGATGAAAAATGACACTGAGGTAAAAAAAAGCCCAAGTAAAAAGTAGTTTCTAGTAAACCTTTAAGAATAGAATAGTTAGGGATTGACAAAAATGAATCGAGTCTCGTATCAACATAAAAAAAGTTCTTAATTTATACATGTGAAGTTAGAACTAATATATCAATAAAACATCTTAAGATAAATTTAAACATATTAAATTAGCCTTTTAGAATAGAAAATGATGGTCTATACATGAGAAGAAGTTTAGTTCTTGCTCTTTTAGGAGAGAAAGACGTATAATATCATTAACAAATGATAAAATAAGTGTTATATCTATGATAAAAGATATATAATCTCATTGATAAGTGGTAAAATAAGTGCTATAATTGTAGAAAGATATATAATATCATTGATAAACGATACAATAAGTGTTATAACTGTATTTGTGTTTTTTTTTCTTCATATATTAGTGGAATCAATTAGATATAACTCTTAAATTCAGAAATTCACAATTCTCCTGAATCGAATCTCACTATGTGATTTTCAGAATAAATAAATAATAAATTAAACCTTATGTTTAAGCTACTGCTCATATAAAGCTTTGGATATAAACATAAGCACCAGAATGACTCTCGAAAAAGAGTTTTACGAAAATTGATCAGAAAAACGAGGTCAGATTATAGTAATATGTCTTTTCTCTCTTTTTGTTACCTGGTCAGAGGGATCAACACGAAGACTTCCCAAGCACAAGCGGCAAAGCAAAAAATTTCCAACAACTGAGAACAATTCTCCTTGTTTTCCGTTTCTAATCAATCTTATTCTCTGCCATGAACATGAGCAAAACAATCCTTAGTTGAGTACTGCTTAATGAACAATCACTGTTAATTTTCCATTCCCCAAAGGTTGATTATCAGATAACGAGATGAAGAATAATCATTTTATTAATATACTACTACTGCACTAGTTTACTATTACCCAAAGAATTGGATAAATAAGAATGAAACCAAGATATAAATTAGAATTTTTAGCATAAAAATTATTCTCAAAATTTGATTGATTGAACAACATTGAGAGAGGACTGAACACTGTTCTTCAACATGATATTACATGGAAGTATTAGGAACATTTTGTCAAAGTATAAAGTTGTTATGGATAAAAGGAAACTATATTACCATGAGGAATGTTGGACTTACTTGTAAGAGCAAGTTGAAATAACTATAATTCACATCATTTAGCAGAAAGGACAATAATTATAGGAGTGTTTGTCTAGTCTTACCACTTGGGTCATGCAAGGGTACATTTAGTACAATACATTTTTTACTTTTTTATTTTTTATTTTTTATTTTAATTCTAAACTCTAAAACTTTTTATTATCATTTTTATCTATTTTATTACGATTGTAAACTATAATATTTTTATTTAAAAATTTTGAATGAAAGTACCAAATCATTTATTTTTACCCAAATTCGAATAGTGGCAAAGATAAACTTTACTCCCCACTACTCAAATTACATCAAGAGGTAATTTTAAACTACAAAACTAATAAAAATATAACAAAAACTTGAGATTTACAAAAAAAAAAAATTATAACAGAAGAATTAAAACATATAAGTATCTACAGTTGAATACACTGTAGCTTTGATGTTATTTTTTAAGAAATTGGTTGCAACATGTCATTCTTGAAAAGTGTTTGCATTTAGCCACTAACTTTTAATATTTATCAATCATACTAATAGAATAGTTGTAACAGATAAAATGCATATTTTGGCATAATATACTAATAATAGTTGTTGTACTACTATTGAAGTATTTTATATTTCTCAATGGAATTCGGCACCATTTCTTCTCTCTTTTTTGAGGCAGTTCAATACTTCAAATACGAAGAGTTCAAACAATAATTTAACACCTATCCGAGCTAGGCTAAGGAGCTGCGAAGTTGTTCAAGAGATACCCTCTTGGTTCTACTGTAGTAACTCTCCTAGTGCTCTAATTGACAATTAATTACTTTATTATCTCATCCATCAATACTAATTAAATAGAAAAGGAAATAAAGTAGTAATTTTTTTTATTGATAATTTGGAGATAACAAAATAGTCTTTACTTGAATGTCAGCTACAGTGCACTATGGTAACTATCACTAAATTTTTAATTACATTTATCAAGTTTTTCGTTATAGTTTTCAATTTTTTCATTATAATTTTCAATTTTCGAGTTACACTTACAACTTATTACACGTAACAAAACTTGTGATGTAAAAATTAAGAAATATAATAAAAAAATTGATAATGCATACCATACAATGACTACATCTTAGTTTCTCTCATCTAAATTAAATCACTGATGGGATTGATTGTTAATAAATAAAAACATAATAAAAAATAAATTTTAATCTTACGTAAATAAGTGTGTGTGTGTGTGTGTATATATATATATATATAATTTTAGAAACTTATATGAATTTAAATTATTCTAAAATCTAATTCTATCCAAATACGATTGGCACTTACTCTGTTGATCGCACGGAGAATCAGTGGATTGCTACTAATTAATTAGTACATGCTGTCTTGTCTACTTCTATTGATAAATTGTTTAACTTTTTAGTTAACAAGAAATTGTTGATTTTATTGAAGAGAGTATCATTTGGACAATTCCCAATAAATAGGTAAAAAATGAAAAACCGAGAAAAGCTTTCTAACTAAAGTAGAGCGCTGAAAGGAACTGTTGATTGTAGTATCAGTAGCTAACGTGAAAAGTAAGTAAGACCTGGTATATGAGGCATCTGGCCTGCACAGAATTTGTACTACTAATAAGCCTGGCTATTTTATCAAAGCACAAGAACGTTAGTCCTCTGCCCAATTGACTGTTAGTATTACAAGAGCAAACCATTAGTATTGCCCTTTTTTTTTTTTAAAGCTCACTGTTCAAGTGTTTAAACTTTAAACGTGAAGAAATAATTTAAAAAGGATAAAAAGAGATATGATATTCTGATGAAATATTCTATCATTGAATGGATTCTACAGTGAGACTTGATGCAACTTAGTGATGTGATTTGTGATTTAAAAGTAAAACAAGTTATGGAAAACACACCATTGAAGACCTAGGAGAGCTGGTTCTACTCCTAGCTATTGTAGAAGCTCAAGAAAAAAGAATCGAGAGAGAGAGAGAGAGAGAGAGAGAGGAACACTAACCTGATCAGAAACTTCAAATGATAAGGTTCCTCAGCCCGTTGGTTACTTGAATATCCGGGGATAAGAATATTATATGGGAGAACACAAACAAATGATATAAACAGAAGCAAACACTGCTATATTAGTCGAAAAAGGCGAAAAAGAGAGGGAGTTTGATGCTAAATTTTGACCCACTAGAAGACATACATAAAAATTCCAAAAGAAACTCTGCCGATCGAGAAGATAAAAGAGTCGAAGAAAAAGACTCTTCATAATAAATATAGCATGGAGAAATAATGGTTGAGCGACAAACCTGGAAAAGAGATATAGACTTCTCTGTAACGATAAACACCAGTTTTTAAAAGACAGTGATGAGAGAGCAGAAGAACCCAAGATCAGATGCTGTTATATTTTTATCTAAGGACGTAAATGGAATGCACTGGCAGTGTAAAATCAATCACTGACAGGGGCTGGATCTTCTGTTTCTTAAGGTTAGTCACTTGTAGATTTGCCTGTTTTTTCCTCAGTTGCCTGATCTTTTACAGCGTTTTAGGTCTTCAATAGACTGGATACCCTATAAGCAAGCAATCCGGTGCCTATTTTGCCTTTGAATAGTTGGCTATGATTCATAGATTCATACAATATACAGCAAATTTGATACGGATAAAATATTATAGTACTTTAAGAGAATTGAAAATCGAAGCGTGTCTATTATTGTTTATTATATATCTTTTTGCTTTGTTTCACTTTACTTTTTGAAATAGTGAAATATCAAAATGAGCAGGCATTTATGACTATTTCTTCAGTATTTGTTGCGTGCAGAGACTAGAGTACTGTTAAATTAGACATCTTTAGGGTTTGGGAAGCTATAGAGTCGAGCTGCTAGAAAGAATAAGAACAAGAAAGTTATTACCTTGCTATTAGTGGGATCTATCGCCAAAGGTGTTTTGTGAAATTTGTTACTCTTTCTACTTATTGAGGCATTTGATAGTGCAGTATGAAACGGAGATATTATACCAATTTTATATATATATATATATATATATGCTTAGAAGTGATAATTCCAATAAATAGATCATATTTAACGCAACACGAATACGATAAAATTAATATTTATTCATACGAATACATACAATTATTATTTATGTTAAAAAATATAAATATAAATATCAATACAAATACGAATACGATATTATTATTTAAATATAATTCATTTAAATATTATCTGATTAGACATGATTATTCATTTAAATATAATTATCTGATTAGATATAATTATTCATTTAAGTATCATTTTTATTTAATTTTTTAATATTTTTTATAATTTTTAATTTTTTTAAGGTTAGTGTGAGCAAACTTGAATATTTTATATTAAATTAATTTTTTAATATTTTTATTTCTAATTATAAAAAATAAAGAAAAACTTACCACTATTTTAGAAATAAAAATTAGGATATTATTTCAATTTTAATTTGAAATAAACTTTTAAAAGGCAAAATAATTAAAAATTTTAATTTTATAATCAACATTTTTTTAAACAATATAATGTATATTATCACGCATATTTTTTTAAGTTAATGTATAAGATACATGTTATATTAATTTATATAAATAAAATTTATATTTTTTATATTTTTATTTTTAATATTTAATATTATGATTATAAAAATCATAATATTAATATTTAATTATTTTTAAATTTATTAAAATATTAATATCTATTTAAGTATGATTATCTATTTAAACATAATTATTTATTTAGATACGATTATTGGTTTAAATATGAATATTCGTTTAAACATGATTATCTAATTAGACATAATTATTTATTTATACACAATTATATTGGACAAGATTATCTATTCAAACGCAATTATTCGATTAGACATGATTATCTATTTAAGTATGCTTATTCAATTAGATACGATTATTTAATTAGATATGATTATCTGATTAACTAATCATATCATAAATGAATAAACATTCAGAAAACTAAACACGAATTCGACACAATTATTATTTATTCAATACGAATTTGATTTATTTATTATTCGTGTTAAAATTTTTAATTCTAAATTTATTTAATTATTTTATATTTATATCAAAATAATCGTATGGACTTAAATTATCACCCTTATATATAGTAGTTTTATACCATTTAAGATTTTCTGTAAATAGATTTTGATATATTGAGGATTTAAGTTTTGTTCTGTTCTATTAATTTGAGGGGAATATTTATTTTTCTTTTCAAAAAGTAAATTCTCAAGAAAAGAATTACCGTTCCCAACAAAAGGCATGTAGGGTAGCCTGGTAGGGTAATGTGCAAATCTGTACTACTTTTATAACTTTAATATTTACCTTTTGAGTGGGATAATATGCTATATCTATTTCTCTTGTATTTTTAATATTTGTGAGAGTTTACTTCAACTAATTAAAACGTTTATTTTTTATTATAATATACTAGCACGAGGAAAAAGATATTTTTACACCCGATTGAATGATTGTGATGATAAGGTTTAAAATATTATAATCAATGTCTTGAATTTAAATTTAAATTATTATGATATATTTAATTAATGCGTTAAAATAAAAATTTTATTTAATTGATGCGTTAAGATGAAAGTCTTGATTTATTTTTGTATTTAATATCATTATGAGTAATCGTTTTATAAATATTTAAAAGATATAGTCATATAATTTACTATTACAGAATCTATAGAGATGAATACTTATCGCGTATGTAAATTGAGCATAGTAATAATAGTTGAATACGAGGAAGATAAAAAACAAAGAAGATATTTTCCTGTTTTTGGACAATAGGTAGAATGCCCAAAATCAAGAGATCATGGACCAAGTCCACGACCACTCTCTTTCCACAAGTTTCGGCTCATGCTAATATTGAGTCAATGGTGAAATCGACACCTGCTCAATCGTGCGTTTGGTTTCCATCACATTCACGACCCACAAAGCATTGCATATGACAGCCTGCGAATGTCAGCCGCACATTAACCCATAAATTGCCCCTTCTTTCTATCTAATTGTACTGCGCGTCTAGTGCACCGTCCTTAAATGCCTACGCGTCTTTAAGCTGCTGCATGTGGGACGTTGCCCCCACACGTATTCGCTGCTTGTTATGAATGTGATCACTGCACACCTGCACGCTTTTAAGGCGGCTTTTTATTTATGGATTGTTATGCCGCACTCAAAATTGTATTGTTATGCCAATTTGGATTGTAGAAAGCAGTCTAACAGCAAACTTGATAGCTTTTTGCAACTATTTCAATTTATAAAATTAGAATCGTCTACAAGACTAGTACAACATACATATTAAAATGCTTTGGACACAAATAGATCCTCCACAAACACATTCAAGGAAAGAAAGAAACCATGGCATTATGTACATGCGCCAATGTAATATGCAGCCAAAATAAAACGTAGAATATGGATCGAAAGACCTAATGTATACCGTGAATGAAAGATTGCTGAGCTGCTCAAAATTCTAGGTTTGTCAGCTACAACTTCCTGGAAGAAACTGAACCCTTATGCCTGCTTGCGGGTAAAGGCCTCTGAGACCATGACGATGGTTTATTAAATACCCCAGTCAGTAAGTTGGATGCTGTGCCTGCATTAATTTTTCTTCTCTTTGCTGCTAGCTCCAGTTGTCTCTTATTGGATGTGGAAGACCCAGATGACTCAGAAAATATGGAAGCAGCTTTAATCAAGGCCCGCTTATCCTTCCTATTTTTTTCAAATTTCGACCGGAACTTAACATGTGCAGCAGTGACAGCATCCTCTTCATTTAATGGAAGCAGTCGTAAGCCAAGGCCCAGTTTTCTTGAAGTATCTTCCTCCCCGACAACTCTCTTCTTTTGAGACTGAAAACAACGTGTAAGTTAAGCACAAGGTTAAACAGATCTAAGAACAAATGACTAATTTAAGCTCAGTAACATACTCTAAGTTGGGCCCTGAGCGCCTTATTGATGGCATAATCGTCTGAATGTCTGGTATCAGACAGTCTCTGAATTTGCAGTAATCTTGGCTCAGCTTCTTTCTTCTTCTTTAGATCTACTTCCTGGTGCTCAAGACGATAAAATGGATCTGAAAGCTTACCCCTTTCTGTATCAAAATGAGTTGTTTTAGATTTCATCCAAACAATAATAGAACCAAATTATAAGCACCCCATAAAATGACTATGACTGAGCCCTTGTTCAGCACTGATTTTTTGCCATTGTTTTGGCACTGACATGCTTGACACTAGAAGATCTACGAGACATCAAGAAGTAATCTTTAACACATAGTGGACTTGTTCAATTTCCGTTTTCATAAGACAACATATAATTACAACTAAGTTGGTACTAACCTTCATCCGCAGGGAGTTCAAGAGTCTCTGCATCTTCAACATCAAATACCTCAGTCTTCCGCTGAGCCCCACTGATGATTATATACTCACAATTCTTTGGATCTGTCTGAATAACAATCTCATGTTTGCAGCATGGGGATTTCATCGTAAAGCTCCATATCTACATGAAGCAAGATCATCCACCATTAGTGGATGAAACCAATGAAAATTAGTAAACGAGAAAAGCTAGCATTAAATTACATATGGATTCTTCTCCAGTCAACAAAAACTAATTCATACATGAAATTCTCACTATGATCTAGGTCACCATGAATTATATAATAAAATATAATTAATGCAATATAGTGAGGGTAGTTTCAATAACAATGCTCAAGGGGGCAGAATATGTTCAGACTTTTCAACTGTGCTCATGTGTGCTCATGCAAGTATGTGTATTCACACAAGCGATAGCATTCACTGTTATCTTCCAAGAAAAAACACAAAATATCATTTTACACAAGATGAATTCAATTCAAAACTTCAAGAATTAGGAAAATATGCAAACAGTTGCAAAAAGTACCTTCGTAGAGTAATAATTTCCAACTTGTTTTTTTTCAGCATTAAACCGGACACCCTTGGCAATCATAGAGTTGCAGCCACCACACCAAACATTGAAAGGCATTTCGAACCTGAAAATATAATGGTATCAATGTGAGCTAGAAATAAGCATCGGGAAAGAATTTAAGTAAGAAGATTGGATGAACTTGCAGGGAAAAGAAAAAATAAAGTAAGAAGATCATAGGCATTTTATAAATGTTCTCTTCCCCATCAGTTAATGGCAGTTTCACAGAATCATTTTTGATATATCTAACTTCAAACTTTAGTTGAGCAAATTATGACCCATTACTTTTATCGTGGAATTCTTTTTCAAATTTATTCCTACCATTTTCAAGGGAAAAATTCCTTTGACCCTCAGAGGTTTGGCCTAATTACAAACAAAATTCCCTGGTTAGGAGAATATCCAAAAACCTCTAAAAGTTCATTAACTATTTAGCCAAAGATGCACATCCTTAACAGTCATCGCTTAAGAAGGGGCAGCAGTTGGGGACCTTAATTAAAGTTTTAAAAATCATCATAAACCTCCCAAAATTTTTAAGAGACCTCCCTTGAAATTTTATAAAATTTATAAAAAACTCCTCCATTGTGGAGGTATCTGCATATTTTCCAAGCAATAGGAGTCTGCTCCTAATCAAGGCAAACATTGTGTAAGGTCACTGAAATTTACACTTTCTCAATTCACTCAAAAAGTTAAGATAGTTCCTATCAAACAGGCAATATTATCATCATTCTCACCCCAATAACTACCTGCTTACCTAGAAAAATATTTCAAATGAAACTATCTATAAAGAAGAAACCCAGGCCTTTTGAAAAAGAGTTACTCCTATAACAAACCTTCCAGGAGAGATCATGCCCAAGATTCTAATTGCCAACCCTAATTATTCAAATGAGCAATTTTTTCATTTCCATATGACTTTTAGAATAAAAGTTACTTCAGCACTTAGGAGTTGTATTACAGCTGTAGCTAGATGGCTATTTTAATAGAAGTTAATATAACATCATGACAATTTTCATATGACAAATCATAATGTTCCGGAAACAATTGTACACTAAACATCAAGTAATATAATTCATTACCTTATAATTAAAATACCCTGATCAAGTTTTCTTGCTCTCTCCCTCAAAGCATGTTGACCATGAAATTTGTTCAAAGAACCCTGAAAAACAGTAGTAGTGTGAGAATCCACGATACTGATTCACTTTAAGTAAGTCCCACAATAACACAGTTCTAGACCACGATGTGTCAACATACTTGATTTGGGGTCCATTCTGGAGGATAGTAAAAATTGTCTGCTCTAGCAGCTGCAAGTGAAGACTGCAAAAACACAAACAAACCAAGTTAGTACCTCAAATAAATTGATGAGAACCGATGAAAGCCAGCAAATCAAAGCACCACTTATGGCCCTCAGAAATAAGATGTAAGAACCAAAAATCTCTTATCAAGAGATTTATCAAAAACAAATAATCCAAGTCCAGGACACCAGTTTGACTAATGTCAAGCAATTGAGCCCTTGAACCAGATTACAATGCCTCCATAAGTTACTATATACACCCCTGACTTTACTTTCCCTGAAAATTTAGACTAAACTAAAGCCTTTTCAATGAAAAACATTGGTCCCTATATGTCATCAAGTCACCTTATCAATTTCTGAACAATATCATGTTACAAAGCACCAAAGAGATATGCACTAACTTCTGGTAATCCAATATTAAACCATTCAATCATAGAACATAATGCTCGAAGGGGAGACTGCTAACCTAATGATACAAAATATAGGTATATTAATATTCAAGACACCACCTGATTCTATATTCTGTAAGTATTTATGTGAAAATAAAGGAACAAAACCGATCAAGTTTCTTCAAGGGATACGCGATCATAAGCAAATCAAATAATCATAATCTAAAAACTAAACAAAAATTACAAATAATTTAACACAAAATTAGTTGAATAAATAACTAAGGCTTTCAGTCTCAAGCTTTCGATCGCTCTGCCGCACGAAGCACATGAATCAATCAAACGCATACGATTTCAACAAAATCTAGAATTCCTAAGATCTACTAATTAATTACTAACGATCAAGAACGAATGAATAACCTAATTGTAGGGGAAAACAAAGAACGCGAAATCAAACAACAATATAATTAAAGAAGAAATTAAATACCATTTTTTCTTCTACTTCTGAAGATTAAGATTGCTTGTTGGATTCTTACAACGATCACCACTGAATTTTGGTTCGGAGGAATAATGGCCGGAGGTCAATTTTCTGAACTTTTAATTGATAAAATCCTTCTTTAAAAAAATTTTTTGCTAAAATCCTAAAACGATGTCGTAGTCCATTTTCACTTCAGTTGATGCAATATATTCGGCTAGGCTGTCAGTTCTGTTGCTACGGCCCTTTCTTTTCACATAAATAAATTCGGCCAGGCTGTCGGCTCTATTGGGTTGGGGCCAAGAATTTTCAAGGCCCAACGAGAAGTTTGAGATAGGTCCTGACGGATGGAATTGCTGATAAATTTATGAAAGGGTGTCGTTAGTCAATTATCGGGATGCTTTTAGAATTAAATAAAACCTTTTTCTTTTCAAAAGAGAAGAATATACTTCTTATGATTTTTTTTTTTTAATTTGAAAAAAATATTTACTTTGAAAAAATACGACATCTATGACATTAATATATATAATACTATTACATTAATTTATACAAATAAATTTGTATAAATATTTATAATTCATTCTAATATGCTTTGCATTATAACATATATTTTTTAATTTATTATAAAATAATTAGTGAGCATGATTAAGGTTATTTAATTAAAATGTTAGGTTTCGTGTCTTTGTTAACTCAATATAAAAGATAAATTCATAAATATTAATCTTTTTCAATTAATAATTAAGAGAGTTATTTAATTAATTAATTATTTTTAGTTTAAATTATTTATTTTTTAATTATTAAACTGAGATAACCTAATTAATTTGACTTCTTGCCTTGAAAATAAAAGTTAATAGATTAATACCCCCTTCACACTAATCTTTGATGAGAATTTCGTTGATTGCTATTAGTGCATGCGATGAAATAGTTTTTGAGTGTACAAATAAATCATAAATAATAAATAAATGAATAACCAAGAGTCTTTTTGTATTTTTATCTTAATACCTGAATTTATTTATTTATGATAATTAAAATTATTTATTTATTTTTAATTTGATATACTTTTTAGGACACTTTATGCTTAATAAAAAGTATTTTTTTAATTTTTTGTCTCAATCTTAAAGTTTGAAAATTTTTATGAAATACAGTCATAAAAATATTCTTAACTAATTAATTTATTTATATCATTCTCCATATAAATACCTAATAATTTCTTTTATATTTCCAAAATATGTTGTATTTTTTCACTAAAAAATGCTACAACTTAAAAAATTTGATATACAAAATATCAACATCATCATCATCATGCACAGCTTAAAAAATTTGATATATAAAGTATCATCATCAACATCATCATCATCATCATCTTATTTTATTTTATTTTAAATCTATCTAGTTATCTTATCAATTAAAAAATATTTTTATTATTATATATTATATAAATAATTATAACAAAATTCAAATTTTATTATTTATTTAATATATAAAATTATAATGATATAAAGATAAAAATGTTAGTTTTTGGACATTTTTATTTGAAAAAACAAACAATATAATACTTCAAACAAAAACAAACAAACATATTATTCAAATCAGACAAATAGACTTATTAAATTCAAATTTTTTAGATATTAAAAAAAAATACTACCTAAGAATTTAACTCACATTTTAAATCAATTTTTTTTTTAAATTTTAATATCTGACCAAAAACTAAAACTCATTTTATGATTCTTCTCAAATATTTTTTAACTTAATTAATCTTCCAAACTTAATTCAATCATCTTGACATAATGGTCATCACTCACACCTAACTAAAACTAAGTGTAAAGTTTTGTTTAATTACAAACCAAATTAACAATGTTTTATAAATAAATTCCAATGAATTTAAACAATCTTTAAGACTAAAAGGAAAAACAAAGTCAGTTAAGTTGTCCATTCACTATTGACATAGACAAAAGAGATTTCTGTATTACACTATAATAGCTCAGTTATATCTATCTATCTATCTATATATATATAGATATATAATTTTTAACTCTTATATCACTCAACAAATTCATACGTCCATATATATTATCAATACAAAATTTTGTAATTAACTTAATTGGAAATGTTATATTTTAGCTATTTTAAATTAGAGTAGATTTTCCAAAAGAGAGAGAGAGATCATTAAACTATACAATAGTGTCCGATAACATTTGAAACAGTTCATATGCTATATTAGGACTGAAACTGGATCAGGTATTAATTTTTTTTGATCAAATCGGTACCCGATCAGGTTTAAGTCGAATTTAAACTTTTTAGTCCAGATCCGATCTGGTTTAAAAAGAGGACCGAAAAACTGATCCTCTGTTTAAAATGGATCGATACCCGGTTTAAACCGAGTATCGGTTTTATTTTTTTAAAAATTAAAAAAATTAAAAACTTTATAAATCTTATAATTTGATCCTTTTTTTTAAACAAATTTTAAAAATATTATATTTTAATCCAAAAAATTTAAAAAACTACCAAAGTAACTTTGAAAATATAAATAATCATACAAAATAAATAAATATTCAAATTTAAATAATAATTAA
>JAVXUL010000012.1:11368761-11394907 GCA_035590515.1 Trichilia minutiflora | reverse complement strand
AATTATATATTTGAAAGAAAATTAAATGGGAAAAATTATAATTAAAACTTATTTTATATTTTTAAAAATAAATTTATTAAACAATAATCTAAAGGTAAATTTTTCAATACTTATTCTTATCTATGTTTTGAAAATTTTACCCTTAAATTATTATTTAATAAATTCATTTTTAAAAGTGATTATAAATTATTAAATAATAATCCAATAAAAACAAATTTATTCTTATCCAACTTTATTTTTAACTATTAATTTTAATTATAATTTATCATATCTAATTTTTGGTCTAAATATAAGATATTTAATAATTTGATCAAGCTCAGGTCATAATTTATAATTTGTTTATAATTTATAATATTTTAAAGCTAAATTTATTAATTTAAACTTTACAAATTATATATTTAAATAAAAAAATAAATGAAATAAATTATAATTAATAATTAAAAATAAAAAGTGGGTAAAAATAAATTTCTTTTTATTGAATTATTAGTTACACAACATTTCAAGTTGAAATTTATTTATATATGTTTTTAAAGAATGCATTACATTTCAAGTTATTATAAAGTTGCTCTTAAATGTTTGGAAAGTGATAAGAAATTTATGGAACCAAGGGGAATATTTTTCATTTTTGACATAGAGTTTTATATGCTGAATTGTTTAATGGTTACATGAAGGGTTGGAATTTTGATTGAAGGTTCTATTTTTTTAATAATTTGATCTAATTAATATTTATTTTGTGAGTTGGATTTTGCTTCGACTTAATACACGTTAGTAATTTATTATCTTAAATACGATGGTGTAATTGGTGAGAATATTTTGACATTATTATAAAAATTTTCAAATGTATATGATTAATTTTTTTTAAATTTTGCTTGAATTAACTAAAAAAATTAAAAATAAAAGAATTCTGCGTACAATTCGTAGTAGGCAAGGCAAACAGCCAACCACAGCCATCACCCGACCCAGAGGAGAACGTGCTCGCAAAAACTCACTGAAAACTGAACAACTACCCACAGAAATGCCTTCCCTCATCTCTTCGCAAGTCCTCCTAACAAACCCATTCCCAAATTCTAATCTTTTCAAACATACAAGAAGAAAATCAAACTCAACAAGACCTCAAGTTCTTCCCGTTTGGGCTTCCAACTTGGATACTATTACTGATAGAGAAGATAAACAAACTTTGTTGATTACTTTTTTGGGTAAAGGTGGGTCAGGCAAGACGACCTCAGCCATATTTGCTGCTCAGGTTAGAGCTTAACATGATTTTGGGAATCTTACTTCAGTTTTTGTTCATAAGGTTCCGTTTTTGAGGTTAAAGTTTATTTTTTGAATCATTGTGATTTATGAAAGAAAGAATAATATACTGTTAAGTTGGTTTGTTAAGGACTAAGGAGTATATGATTTAGGGAAAAATAAGATTTGTGAGCCTTCTGTGCTATTGTGCAGCAAGGTTGTCTAATTTGATCAAGTCAATGTCAAATGACTATTTAGAGCTTTTGGAAGAGAGAAAACAGTGTTCATGCTCTTTTAAATGCAACAGCATTGATGCTTTTATAGTAATGTACGAATGTTAATTTATCCGGTTTTATTCTTGTAGAATGTTGTCTCACCAGATTGCGTGATCTATTAATCATGATGTTTAGTTCCTCAAATCTTTTCCCACGTTTGCAGTAGGTGTCCAAAAGTTAAAACGCTTTAACATAAATACTTTGGATTACTCATAGTGTTTTAACTAGACTATTTCCACCATGTTGTTCAGCATTATGCAATGGCCGGGTTTAGTACATGTTTGGTGTTACAAACTCAAGATCCTACAGCTGAGTATATTCTAAACTGCAAGATTGGAACTTCTCCTGTTGTATGCAACAAAAATCTTTCGGCAGTTAGGGTGGAAACAACTAAGGTGAGAGGTTTGACTACCTCTTCCCTCATTTTATTTATGTTATTGTTACCTTGGATTCTTGGTTGAGTGTCTTGGATTGAATTTGGACCATTTTTGAGAATTACAGATGCTTCTTGAGCCTCTCAATCAGTTGAAAGAGGCAGATGCTCGTATTAATATGACCCAAGGGGTTCTTGCAGGGGTGGGTATGTAATATATAATATTTTGGTCTGGTATCACTCTATGTGTTAGCTGCCCTTAACAATTTGAATGCAGAGAACATCATAATGCATTTTTTTAATGTTGTTTAGGTGGTTGGTGAAGAGCTCGGGGTGCTTCCTGGAATGGATTCTATTTTTTCAGTCTTTGCACTTGGTAGGCTTGTTGGATTCTTTGGGAATATTGCCAAAAGGAACCACCAAAAAGAAAATTTTGACATAATAATATATGATGGTATCAGCTCTGAGGAAACTCTACGGATGATTGGTGCGAGCAGTAAAGCAAGGTTAGGACATTTCAGTTCTCTACCTCCCCAAAAGTATGTGTGTTTTGCTCAATGATCTGTATGTACATCGTAAATGTGCCCAGATTGTACTTGAAATACTTGAGGAACTTAGCAGAGAAGACTGATCTTGGGAGATTGGCTGGTCCTTCACTCCTGAGACTTGTAGATGAAGCCTTGAGTATAAGTGGCCGCAGGCCTCTTCTTAATGGAAATATGAGTGCAGAGATATGGGATGCTATGGATAGGATGTTGGAGGTAAATATGATTCCCACTTGTTAATTCCACAATTTGATGTGAATCTTATGAATTGTGTATTGCATTTGCCATGCAGAGAGGATCTTCTGCCTTTACGGAACCAAGTAAATTTGGATGTTTCCTCGTAATGGACCCAAATAATCCAACTTCTGTGAATTCTGCATTACGTTATTGGGGTTGTACAATCCAAGCTGGTGCACAGATTGCTGGTGCATTTGGTATTACTTCTCCACATTTGAATGAAGAATCAGCAGAAAGAGTCAGGAAGAACTTTTTACCCTTACCTTTTACTTTTATTCCACATCTGCCAATTGATGAATCTCTAGACTGGAATGCAGTCATGTTGAACCCAGTCAGTAAAGGTGCGCGAGATTTTCTTTCACTAGCAAGCCAAAGCAGTAGCATAATGTCGTCTGTAAAGTTTAATGTTGGCAAAAAGTTGGTAACACTTCTTATGCCTGGTTTTGACAAGTCAGAGATCAAGCTTTATCAAGTATGTCACATCATTTTAAGTTTGTCAACTTTGATATCTCTTTCTCTTAGTTCTGAAACTTTTGGTATTAGCAAGTAATTTTGCCTGCATAAGAATTTTTTTTTTTTAGATTCTTTGAAAAGCATGAGGGAGATGCTACTAGTATGCATCAACAGAGAAAAAAAACACACAAAAAAAAAAAACACAACAACAACAACAACAACATAACATAACGCATTACTGGTTTGTCTTGCTTTTGAGTCATCATAAAGCAGTCAAGAGAAAATGAACAATCTTTTCCGAAAACTTCTAGTAGACGACAATTTACAACTAACCCTTCCATGGTAATCTGAGCTTTCTATTGAGAAAATCGGAAGCACTTGGAACATAACATTTTTAAAACAAATACCCTATTCTGTTGCAGAAATACTACCTTGAACAGTATGAATTGATGCCTGAGCTTTTATTAGCTTCAATCTGATAACAAATGAACAAGTCTGAATTTGATTTTTGTACTCGTGAATTTTACATTTTGTGCCTAATCTGCTAATAGGATCATCTACATTGTGTTATATTTTGAAGGGTTGGCTATATTATGTAGTTATGCTTCCATCTAATTGTTCAAAACTTTTGGGTTTTGAGCTGATAAATATGATGTTGATTCTTCATTTTCTGTAAACTGCAGTATAGAGGAGGATCCGAGCTTTTGGTGGAAGCAGGAGATCAAAGACGAGTCATCCGGCTGCCACCAGAAATTCAAGGAAAGGTGGGAGGTGCCAAATTTGTAGAAAGGAGTCTTATAGTCACAATGCGATAGTACAAATACCAATGGTTTAAATTCTGTTTTCTATATGCATTTTTTCAGTGCATAATTTGCACGTGGAGCAGTATTATCAGATATCAGTGTATTGAATTACAAGCAATAAGCATTGTGTATAGAAATGATAATTATGATCCTAATATATAATTTTGAGTTGTGGGAAGCTAGGTTATAAGCTAGGTTATACTTTTTTCTTCTTTTCTTTCTTAATTCCTGACGCATTCAGTCAGATTCTATTGAGATTTGTCTTTAATTCACCCGATGACAGTGGGAGAAATCTGCTCCTGCATGTATACTTTTAAGGGGAGATATCTACCTACTGCAAGAAGGGACTCGGACCACTCACCTAGTTGAGGAGGGAGCAGTCACTAACCGGTCTGCGAACTGAGTGGTTGGCTGAATCTAGGGTATACTTGCCAAAGGGACAATACCATAAAGCAGCGACGCAGCATTCACTCAAGATATGCATCGAGCATGATCCTCTCAAAACAAAAATAAAAAGTGGAAGTGAAAGTAAAGTTGATTGGAGGATCAAACTGTTTGTTTTTCAACTTGATGCTTGAGCTTTAGATTTTCATATTTGAAAGTTTCTTTGAAAACTCATGACTTCACTTACCTTGTGGGTGCTTGTTAGTTCTACTAATAAACTTGTTTTGGACTGATACTAGAAATCTGAAATTTAAACACCGTTCACATCTAACTGAGAGAGCTTGTGAATTTTTTTCCCCATAATATTTAAAATGAAAAAGAAAATTAACCAAAATAACTTCACCCACCTCCTCCACTTGCTATGGAAAGGCAAAAAAAAGGAAAAACGCTTTGACCCATATTTTTGGAACGTAACGTGTCAATATATGCTTGCATTCCTGCTGACAATTATTATGAAGTATATAAAGGTTAACTAAACAGAAAGCTATACGTGACCCTCACAACTTGCACCTTTCTTTATGCCCTTCCTGGAGCTGAACTAGTATGGTATTCTATAATATTCATTCTATAAGATGTTTTGTCAAACAATAAGAAAAGGAGGTGTAACAACAGAAAAAAGAAGATACGAAAAATATCTCATGCTTCGGGCTTCTTGTCTTCTATGGTTTGTGTATGAACACGGCTCCTTAGCTCTTCAAATGCCTTCATGCTCTCAGCATCAAATCCTCCAGCAAACTGGAAAATTATCCCAAGACAATATTTCATTGACACAGATTGGTGAGGTAATTAACTTCAAATTTTAAATGAAGTAAAGCTTTAGACAAGTGCAGAAGAGAATTACCTGGTGAACACGGAAAGCAAAACGTACACCTTGCAGAAGCAAAAATTCTCCGTTTGGTTCCTTCTCAGCTCCGATCATTGCTTCAAGTTCTGTTGAAACACGTTTCATGTACTTCCTTGCCAATTGCACAGACGAGAGCTTGATCTGCAATGAGCGAAATTGGTTAGTGACCATTTCAGAGCTAACAAATGCACAACCAATTTTCTCCTTTCAGTTAGAAGAAAAATTGTCATGTCTGTATAATCAAGTAGGCATATCACTGCAATTCTCATGACATAAGAACAGTTTAATGTCAAAATAATAGGTCAAAATGCAGACACAGAAAACTTTTCTCAGGTACTTTTTCCATGGAATATCCATTTTAAGGCCAATGATAGCACTGAATCATTAAATTACAAGCTAGAGCTAATGAACTTGTAATATATAACATTGTTATAACAGGGTGAAATTGGCTAACAATTCCCTGATGAAGATTGCATCTGGCTGAACATAAGTTCTGTGAACCCGAATTACACATACAAAAATAAAACTGCAGTCAAACCAACACTGAAACAACCGACAGTGAAATTTCTAGTTCAATATCATACCTTGCCAACAACTCCTGAATCTAGTAACCAATCAACTGGGATTCCAAAATCTCTGTATCGTGAAATAGCCATGTCCCTTGTTCGTAAGAGTGCATATACGCTCTGTTCCACCCTGGCAACAAGTAGAAAAACATTAGGAGAGAACATGTTATTTGACATACAAATGATATTCTGACAGTTTATAATAACAAAAAATGGCAGGGTAATTCTTCAGTCTTCAAAATGTTATAAAATGACGGCTGAATATTTCATGTGGAATAGATGGTAAATTTGAATTGTGATCTTGAAAGCTTATTTTTAATTTGTCAGTCATCATGTTCCCTATTTGATTAAATCAAAATTTACAAAAAGAATTTACGGCTCTCTATTTGATTAAATCAAAATTAACAAAAGGGATTTACTCACTTTTCAAGCAATTTGTACATCTTCTTTAGTGCAGTTTCGCATGGGAGGCTGGGATCATCAACAAAAGAGGTCACCTGTTTTTCCAATTTCACTAGGTCCTGGTACTCAAAAGCAGCCTCTCTTAATACATCTGCTTTCCCTTCAGGCCAGTCAAAGTGCTTGAGAACTGCACGCTCATCAACCTAATCAAATGCAGGAGAATAGAAAAAATTAGATATAAATTCTAGAAAGAACATAAAGCTAGCAGTTAAAGATCTCAATTCCTCATTGTGCTTAAACAATAAAATCGATCATGAAAAGCAACTTTACAAAAAACAAAAAGTTGTCCTTTGATTTGACATACACATAACACCATATTTTGTCAACATATATATGTAGTTGCATCAAAATTTGATCTTCTTTTGGTTTTCAGACTATATTTCTATTAGATGTAAAGCATGTATAGGCCTGCTAATATCTAAAGTAAAATACCAAGAAGGAGAGTTCCTCATCCAGCCAGTTTACAAAGGCCAACAAATCATCAATGTTTGTAAAGGAAGCTGCTCGAACTTCAGCTGCCAATGACTGGACAAAATCACCTTGAGTTTCAACATCAGCTTTCACCTGGATCCGGGCAAAATATCTACTTGTTAGAACTTATGAAACATATGATGAAAACCCAAGACAACAGGGCAAATAATGAACAGGAAAATGTCAACATACAGCTAAAAGGAAAGACGATTTGTTCTCAATCTCCCCAACAATGTTGCTCCTAGCATCTAATACATTAGCTGTTGATGAAATCAAAGATGACGTATCCTTCTTTGCCTCTCGTTTCATCAATGCCTGATAAAACTCAACCAGTTCAGGAGCTCGTTGAACTTTATCGCCACTTCTGCCTCCTCTTGGAAGGCTTCCTGGTGCAGGCGGTGGACAAGGAGGTCCACCTGCTGGTGGTGGAGGAGGTGGAGATGGGAGCACGCCACTGGAAGGATTTGCATTTGTACATGCAGGAGCACCACCAGATCGTTTAGGAGGTGGTCTAAACTCCCTAGGGGGCCTCTTTTCAATTTGGGCAAGTTTCATTTTGCTTATCGTTTGAGATTTGGCATCCTTATCGTCTTGTGATTGATTGGTTGAATCACTAGAAGGAATTGGCTTCTCTTTTATTAGAGAAAGTTTTGGAGGCAAGGTTGGGGGTTTAGACTCAAAATTTGAATTGTCACGAAACCTATGGGCTCTTGCTTGCTCTGCTTTTTCTCTAATTTGCTTCTCCCTTTCTAAGGCCAGCTTGTGTCGGTCTTTGTATGCAGGATATTTTTCTGGTAGAACTCCTTCAACTGATTTAGACATCAACTGGAATGAATTTGCAACATTATTTAGTGAGTCACTAGAAGAAACCCGTGTTCCAATGTGAGGGAGGGTTGGAGTTTCAGGTGAATCTGTGCCATCCTGATCCATTTTCCCAAATGTAGTGATGGCAACAGAATCACCTGCATTCCTCAGCATCAAGGTTTCGAGTGGACCACTTGGTCGATGGCTCATGTTCATCCTGCTTGGAGAGCCTCCTGAGAAAGATCTTGCTGGTGATGAAAGTGCACTTGAATCATCTTTGCTTTTGCCCCATTTCTTCAACTTCTGCTTTAAGCTAGGTTTCTTACTGAGGTTTCTGTACTTGCTAGTGGAACTATCAATTGAAGCATTGTCAAAATCTTCACTTCCAGGTGAGGAAGGATGGGAAAAGTTGCTTTCAACATCTGTGTCCCCTTGCCCACGTTCTGATCCAGCATATTCTAACATCAGCTGTTTAGCCCTTTCTTGAGATTTAGGGCTTAGGCTCTTGTTGAGATCACGAGCTGAAATTTTTCCTGCAGGTGCCTGGTAGTTCCGGAGCTCATACCTCAAGCATGCATTGACCCACCGAAGGTAAACTAGCTCTTCAACTTCACTGAACCTGTTCATCTGAAGTCCTTCAACTTGCTTTAATAAATCTTCATTTGCATGCCTTAAGTTATTAACCTCCTCTCTCGCCTTGGCAACCATTTCACTCTGCGGCATTTGGCAAAGCATAGTGGAATCATTAAACAACCCCAAGAACAAAATTTCTATAAGACATCTAGAAATTACTCAAATAGTTGACATATTATCTGTTGGATTTCTAGGAAAACTTTGTATTGCCCTTAGCGTTGGCAGAAACATGCTATCTTGAACAGCCCAATCAGCACAGAAAATAGAATTGAATCTTAACTAAATTAATGACTAGAAAAAATTTAGATGCAATAGACCTATAGCTTCAATATCCGTTGAAGAATTTTCTATAAAGATCTGCAGATATCACTTAAACCCTTTTTCACTAGGTTAACTTCATTTATTCACTTCAAAAATTAATGTATACTCTGAAGGACCAAATGAATTTATTTTCAACTTGAATCCACTTAGGAAAAAGCAAATCTTTTCCAAACAATATTATATATGGGTATATCATCATTACTTGGTTTCCTACTCACCAAATTATGGAGCTCAATCTTGTAAAAGAAATCAACATTTTCCTCATCAAATTTGACTTCAATAAATGAGAAATATCACAAAAAGAAGTACCTCAACAGTAAACAACCATTTTTTCTACTCCCTTCTCCCATTGAGAAGGAAAAGGAAAAGCAATCAAAAGACAAGGAAATGAAAAATTATTGTGAATTAGAGCACATAACTATGTAAGGAATTACTAGGATACCTCTGTCATGTTGGAGAGGGATTCTATTTTTGATTCAGCAGCATCCATTTTAAAAATCAGTTCTCTTTTTTCAATTTGAAGCTCTTTATTCTTCCTCTTAAGCTCCACAACTTCCACTTCTAAGTCCTTGACAGATTTCAGTTTCTTCTCTAGCTCAGCATCTTTTTTCATGGCTTCTTCCTCTTTTGCCTGAAGACCAGAAACCTGTTGTTTGAGCAATAATAATTGACCCTTTGTCTGGTTAGTATCGAGTTGAATTTGCCTTTGCAGCTCCTTGATCTTGCTCCTTGCCACCTCAAGCTCCTTCCTTCCATAAGAACCCAGTACAATTTCTTCTTGAAGTTTCTTTCTCTCTGACTGCAAGGAGTTTATGGTGATATTGAGCATGTCAATCTCAACTGTCTTGATCTTGAGTTGCCTTTGCAATTCTACAATATCTGATTCCTGCTCCTTCAATCCATAGTACTCGAGCAACTCGCCTTCAAGCTTTACTTCCCTTTCCTGCAACTCCTTGACAAGGTTGTGCAAGCGTTCTAGTTCCCTCGCATTGTCTGCCATCTCAGTTTCATAAACTTTATTCTTCTCAGCCTCATCAAACTTGTCACTGGGTAATGGATATTCATTCTCTCCAGATAAAAGGTCTTCAAATTCAGGTAAAATCTCTTCATCATCAGTGTAAGGTGGACTACCACGAGCCTCATTAAATATACTGCTAATCAATTTGACCTGTTCTTCTTCTTCTTCTTCTTCTTCTTCCTCCCACTACAATGAACAGCACACATTATTCAAATTCAAGATAACAACTGAACTACTGAAGAACAGTTTCAACATATAGATATATTTAGGGCCTAGGGGCTTACTGAACTTTTACAAACTGTATTTGAGTCATTAGAAAAACATTGAAATTTGATGAAAGGCTGCTAATATAAATATTTACATTCTTCTCTTTGAGGTTATCATCAGAATATGCAGACTGCTGTTTATCTTCCTTCTGATTTTGCCGTTCAAAGTTTGCCTCGCCATTCTCTGAGTTCCAATTACCAGACTAAAAATTAGTATAGCAGCTATGGACTTTAACATAAGTGAATTCTTTTTCTAACAAAAAAAATAAAATAAAATAAAAGGTGACACTTTTATATAAGATTACTAAGACAGTAACTGGAAGAATAAAATAAAATAAAAAGGAAGAATAGAGATTTCAGTGGTGGAAAAATCAATTGTTGTGACCTATCAAAAAATTAAATGATTGATGAATAGAAAGCTTATAGAATTGAAGTACCTGAAGGCTTGTTTAAAGAAGCCGGTGATTGGGGCGCTTTCGGGTTGAGCTGCTTAACTGCATAGGCTGCAATTGAAGCAGCAACCAGGAATCCAACCCTGACTATCATGTAGGTATTATTGACAACAACAACTTCACCTCAAACACATCTATAGCAACAAACCAGTCCCAAACTACCCCAACACCCATTTCTCCTCGCACCCATCACTAATACTTCAAATCATCAGAAGCTATAAGAAGCAAAAGCATCATCTAACAGTCCAGAATTTTCTTGTCTGATGCAACTCAAACTAAGCAAAACCCAAGTTACAATACTTAACACATGTCCGAAGATAACATATTTACCTAACCATAAACATTTCTAGACCATCACATTTTCATCTTATCTGGTTTATAGACCTTTAAAAGATAAACTTAGCTTGTATTGTGTGCACGAAATTTCGTAATAAGTAGAATTCCAACACAACTATCATGCTAAGAGCTACAGCAACCACCAATAACTAGTGGTAGTGGTCAGCTTTGCTCTAAAGAAAATTGACAACCACATATAATTAATCCCACGACCTTACAGCTTGCTTCAGAGGAATAGCTATAGTTAAAAACGAAGACAGAAGACTAAAAAAGACAACCAACAGCCGTAAATTTGCACAGAATGTAAAACCTGTTAAAAGAGAGGGATATGAGAGAAAAAATTTTCTCCTTTTATGTCTCAAATTAAAATAACTAAAGTAAGGCAATGTTTCTGTTGGCTGTTATTTCTGGTATGTGTTTCTTGTTTGTCTAAAATTTGATGAATATGATACTGAAACCGTCCGATCAACTTGAGCGGTTGTTTTGGGTTTTAGAGATCCACATAAGAAATCTTTTGAATGATACAGAATGTATTAGAAATTAATTTTTAGCCGTCAGATGGAGTTTAATCATGGGACCCATTCTAATTTCTATGATGAAATGGCTTAGATTGTCTGGTGGGAGAATGCGCACAAGTAGAAAGGACATATAAGACAACAGCAGGCTTGCTCTTTTTAGGCATGACCCAAGTAAGGATGAAGTTTAATTCTCTGACATTCCCAGCCAAGAAGAAAGCTACCAAACCAAACCTTTCCTTTTTCTAAATTTTTTTATGCCGGGTACCTTTTTCATTTTTTATTACTTGGGAATTATTTGGTAAAACATTGTCCTTAAATTATTCCTGCGTCTCAATCTTCCCCCGTTTTTTACATTTTTTTCAATTTTTTTTTAATTGAATTTATAAATTAAGATAAAATAAGGTGGATTGAGTTAAAATATAATATTTAATTAATTTATAAATTAAAACAAAGAAGTGAATATAGCCCAAATATATTTTTATTCCCTTTTTACTCTTCTTTACTTCATAAATTATTATAAGGGATTTAAACACTCAAATATATTTTTAATTTTTTATCTATTATAAAATAACACACGGGTAAACGATATAAAAATTATTGTAAACTAGTCAGTCGAATCCTCGAACTATTGAATTATTGCAATTGATGGAGCATAATAAATTATTAATAATGAAAGTTATTATTCATTATAAAGAATTATTAATAAACAGAATCACTTGGCTCATTTAAATACATGTTTATTTATAATATTTTAGAATATGTTTGATATTAATATAATGCAGTTTCATAGCCACTCTAAAATAAAAATTAAAATAATAAATATTGATTAAAAATGAATAATTTTTACCATTAATTAATATTACTAAATATTTTTACTTTACTTTCGAAGTGAAATAAAAATTAATTATATACACATATTTTTAATAAATTATAAAATATTTTTTTATATTTCCAACGAATATAAAAATAAGAAATTATATTCTTTATTTAGATATTAATAAAAAAAATGTCTGCGCTGATGTATCAATTCAATAGTTAGATAAGCATCAATTTGAATAGACAGTATTTAAAAATCTAGGCAGGGTGACAGATGACTAATCAATATGCATTCATTTAGTGCGGGAATTTGTTGACAAGGGATCATTCATAGATGATTAAAAAAGAATCAAAGCAAATAAATTGATTTTCTTAATATGAATTTTGTGGGCTCCAATAGATCTGTAGCATCCAAAGGATTATCCAAAATACTGTGTAGATCACGAGCCCATGATTATAGCCTATGTTGTTTGTTGCCACCAGATTTAACATAATCAGGAAGAAATAGAAGAAACACAGTTTTTTAATGCTTGAAGAAAGCCCTGTGATTATGGGCACGTCTAAAAGAACAGGAAAATAATATTGACAAATCTAAAATGGTTACCTGGAGCCCGGATTCAGCCTTTCGGTTCAACCGCTCAACTGTTCTAATTATACTCCCTTTACGAGGAACAATCCTTACAGCAAGCAACTTTGGCTCTATTAAAACATGGAGTGAATGATACGGACTTTCTTGATCGCTTGTTTGAGTTAACATCAACTTGCCTTTCAAGTTCATTGATCTTGTTCAATGTCACCTCAAGCTCCTTCCTCATATTAGAACTCAGTGCAACCTCTTCTTGAAGATACTGATTTGGTATAGGTTGGCTATCTATCTTTATTCTAGATAAGAGAGGGTTGCTCTTTTTGACATGTTCAATCTGCCCACAATAAAAGCATATCTGTGATAGTCTGTACACTCTGTTATAATATTTCTTATAATTACGACATCTATTTATATCCTATTTCTATCTTAAACTTACAACTGATCCTTATGCTGTCGAACCCAATCTGGATAATATATGGTTTTTGTAGAGAGTTGATTCAGCAACTTGACTGAATGAGGAAGAAGGATGCAAGTGAAGCTGATGCTTTCTGGTTTTTGGAAATGGATTCTAGAAATTGAAAATTCGTTAAAATCAGTTGGGGCGTATTTTTCCATATTTGCCCTTGTATGCTAATCCTTGCAGGTCATTCATTAATGGTATAAAGGTCATTTTGCAAGAAACGAAATTAACAGATTCTTGAATTTGTTGGGCTTCTGAATTGGCAGTGGAGGCTGATTAATATGCAAGGTTCAAGGCATTAGGAAGGTGTGGTAATGTGTAGTTCTAAAAAATTCTCTCTGTAATATTCTTCTATGATAATCAATGAACAGCCTGAGCTCTTGTGGCTCGTTCGTGGATGTAGGTTCTTTGAGAACCGAACCACGTAAATAGTTTCCTTGTGTTTTCTTTCTACATTTCATTTTCTGCAATTTCTTTTCTTCTTCATTCTTGATCTCGATTTGTTGTATTTGTGTTCAATTGTTCATCATATTGGATTAAGTTCTTGGAGGCCAAATCTTAACAGTCTTGTGGAGAGAAAGATAGATTACTGGCTGGACTAATAGTAAAGGCATTACTAGAAGACTCATTACTAAAGCTTTTCTTATAAGTTTGATCAATATGTGTACTTAAATATTTTCTTTTTTGGAATGTGCCTCTAGCTCTTTTTTCTCCCACTAACTTTTATGTCCTTAAAGTCATCTGAATCATCTCTTTATAACCCTGATTTCCTACCATCTCCTCTTTAATTTCAAAGTTCAATCTTTCTTCAAACTTTGCACATAAACTCTCCTCAACGGTGTATTCGGGCACAAACTCTACTAGCTCCTTTAATTGAGTCTCATACTCAGCCATTGTTTTTTCCATTTATTTGAAGTCTTAGAAACTCTTGTTTCTTTTGATGATGACAGAAAGGATTGTGGTATTAGTCTTTAAACTCTTACTGAAAATCTTTCTAAGTAAAAGATTCTAAAGTTCTATCTATTCTTCCTTCTAACAAACAAGTAGCCACTCTCAATTTGATTTCATCCTCTAATCTCATATCTCTAAATTTTGCTCTCTACTTGCTAACATAGTATCAATTATACTCCCAAATGGCACACTTCCTAACCATTAGATTTCTTTAATGAGTTTGGAGAGTTTTAGGGCTGTTCATAATGGTTCAACTGCTTTTAGAGTTGTAAACATCCTTGGATACAGATAAGGATAAAGATAAGGAATTGGTACAAGTTGTCTTTATGTCTGAGCAAAATTCTAAGTATTCTAATATGTCATAAAGACTATATATGCCTTCGATGTCATTGAAGGAGGTATCCGTACTCCGAGAGGTGGATATTGTGGTAAAGGGGTTGCCTCAGGTTGTTTAGGTTCAGGTAATGGTACATAAGGGGATGCATCATGTTCCTTCCAAGGAATTATCTCCCTTAATCTATTGGGATAATTTTCAAATTCTATATACATATATTTATATTAGTGGTGATGCATTTCTTAAGATTTGACTCACTTAATCTACTGGGATAATTTTCAAAATCATTTGAAATCACATAAAACCATTTTTAAATCATGTTCAATCATTTTCAAAATCATAAATCTTATACCAATCTAATTATCACACGCCAACCTTGGAGCCTACATGTGACAACTGCTATAGATTTTTAGCATGCATTCCTTATACCCAGAATACGTGTCAAGAACCTATAAGGCTAATAAGGTACATATTTTTCATAAAAATATTTTAAACACTCCCAATATAATCAACTAAAACTTCCAAACTTCTTTATTCACAAATAAATCTTAAACACTTCTATATCTCAAAACAGTCATTTCAAAATCAAAAGCATACATTATCATCTCATAAGCAAAATATACAATTACATAAATCAAATCAAATCATCTCTCCGAAATGTATCAAATCCAAAATAAAATTCATACGTCCATTATATAAATATCAAATGTATAACATAGTATAGTTTTTTTTTTTTTATAAAACCACATAAAGTAAACACTACGTTTCTTTCTCAACCATTGTTTATTTGACTTCCTTTAACAATCATCATTTCAATCATTTTGTTATCATTAAAATCAAGAACGTATGACATAAATGTCAATATTTTAGTCAATCAAAATGTTTTAAAATTGGACAGAATACTTAAAAGCTTCAATCACTAATAGGGATTTCTCGATCAATTGATTTACTATTTCAACAACTAGTAACTGTTAGTTGTGGTCTAAATTATAAAATACTCATTTTCTAACTTAGAATGAGTTTGGCACGAATTGTATTCATATCTAGGAGTCCAAAAATAAATTTTAAACCTATAATTACACATCCAATCAATCAAACACTTTATTCTTCATTTGTAGTATTCTCTTGTAAGAGAATTCTTAGAAAATGTGTGTAATCATCTATTTTCTCATTCTCAATTTATAAAAAGTGAAAGAAGTAAGTTTTTCACATAGGTTTTTGAGTGCTTGAGAGATTCGAAAATTTAAACATTTGTAAGATTAGAGGAGAGCCATAAATTTTCTTATTTGTACTAAAACATTATGTTAGGTTTAGTTTTATAGGCTTGGTTGAAAGTCTAATGGCTGTAAAGGTTAGAGAATAGCCTATAAAATATTCATTTGTAACTAGAAGCCTTTGGTTTGGAAGGCTTAGATAAGTGAAAATCTTTAAGGGCATATTAAAGAAATAAATGTAGGTAAGGTCTACCAAACTACTATAAATCTCTTGTGCTAGTTCTCTCTTTCCTTTACTTCTTTTATTTATGATTATTTAATTTATTGTGACTTGTGAAAATTGATTGGTATAATTCTTAAGATTGAATTAAATTATTTATGGTGAACTGAATACTTGAAGTTGTTGAAAAACATTCATTGGTTAGGAAATTGAATTAATTAGTATTAAAATTTTAGAAAACTAATTCACCCACCTCTCTTGGGTGCATACTTAGAATTTAAACTGGTATAAAGCTAAGGTCACAGGCTTGATTCCTAGCAAAGCAATTATTGAGAGGGAGATTGTTGGAAAGGTGTGAAAGTAATTGTCCTATAACGGAGGACCTGGTGTAAACATGGTTCTTGGGGTGTAAACATGGTTCTTGGGCTAGTACAATTAAGTAGAAAGAGTTACACCCCGACTATCAGTTACAGCTTTTGGCTTAGTGGTAAGTGCTCGATCCACGATCGATCCAACACATATGATAGATTAATATTGATTTTTTTGCTTGTGCATGTTATGATACTACGCAATTTGAAATGAAAAAGGGTAAGTTTATTGTTGATTAATATGGTTATGAAAGTTATTATTTATTTTAGCCTTATGAACCATTATTGTTGATTTTGGCTTTATATGCCACCTAAGTTAATTTTGGCTTTGTGTGCCGCTAGTTAAGAAAATAACTTTATAAAGTGAGGATTATCCTATTATTATAAATTCAATAGACCACAGAGTAGTTGATATTCTGAGCTGATGTTTTGATTTATTATAATATATTTGTTGATATATGTTTTTTTTATACCATACTTGTGTTTTATAGATGAAATTGGATATATACATAATGTGATGGCCAGAGGGTTAAATGCTTTATTTTATATAATTTTATGGCTTGAGAGTCAATTGATTTAATTATTTTATATATTTTTATGGAGAGAGAGTCAGATCTCTTACTATTTTGGTAATATAAACTATGAGATTACGATTGTGTGATTGACTATAACTATAATGTGGTAATTGATCGAACTTAGGTAGAAGTTGTTTAATAAAGGGACTTGTTAAATAATGGCTTGCATTATGATTTGAAAATGAGTTAAGGCCGAGAGGCCAAGTAAGGTTTTGATGTGATGAGATTGTAACACATTTCAGTTTTATATCTTTATACAATGGTTTGTGGATAAAGTTAGGAATAATACATTGACTTTATAATATAGATGATATTGATGAATTGAGTTGGTTTGGATGATGATTTATGGATCGATAAGGCCAAAGGATAAGTTGATTTAGATTGTTCTATGATGTTATGATTAGTGGGTTTAATTTTTATGATTTAATCCATGATATGAGAATCGAGGAGATCTGAACTGAAATTATAGAATCACTTAATAGTTTAGAATGGGTCTAAAAGAGGTTCAAGTGAGTCATATGTCGGTGGGACCAAAGTTAGAAATGAACAAGGATTTCCAAAAGAAATTATAACATTATCATACATGGTTATATTATCATCATTTTCTATAGTTAGTATCATTATGTTCACTTATAGAGTATATTTCGATATACTCACTCACCTCACACTTCAGTTTTAAATAAATCAAAAATAGTTAAATGGCACGTATAGTAATAATTGCATAAAGATTTTAAAGATTTCAATTATAACTTTATACTCAACTCATAGTATTTACATTTAAGTCCATTAGGATGTTTAATATATTTGTGTGTTATTTACTCACTTTGTGGATTGTCAGAGTTTGTAAAAGATTTCTTACATGGGTTATATTATCATTTGATTATACTCCTTTTCGTAGAAATTTTGGTTTCTTTGAAAAATCTCGGAAATACAAGATTGAAATTACCATGATATATTTGACTTTGAAATGTTTGAATTGAAGTAAAATTTTGAGAAGTAAATTAAAAGCTTTATGTGTTTCAAAGGTGTATTATAAGTTAATAGAATATACTCTTAAAAATTGTGATGATTATCACATATACCAATTCTTCAAATCAAAATGTGACAAAACTGATGACTTATTCTATTATTATTTCAGTAAATAACAACTTTAAAAATCATCTAATCTCTTTGCAATATCAACAATTCTATCCCAAGGGGTGCAGTCACGATGATAAGGTGACGTAACCCTAGTCTATAAATTCTGGGTTCGATTCTTAACCTGGTTGTTATTCCTGTGTAAGCTGAGTTAAGGGCGAATCTACGTTCAGGAACAGGGGATGCAAGATCTACCCCGATTTGATGCCATTAAGGCCAGAGTTTTGGGTTAAAAAAAATATATCAACAATTCTAAACGTATGACATAAAATTAAATGAGATAGTTTTGAAAACCTCACCTAAAGTTTGGAAAAAGTATAATATTAAAAAAAATTGTGAAAAGGATCAAAAACTTTCCCGGACTATTAGTTAACTAACGCTACGGCACAAAATTATTTAAATATTTTCACAACTATTAACTAATAGAAAAAACCTATTCCTATAAATTATACTCATTCAATCAACTAATTAATAAATCTCATGTATGAAGTGAAAAGATAAATTTGCCATTGAAATATAAAAATTAACATTCCCACCAACTGAAATTTTGAACAGGCCCACTGAAAACGGACAATTATTTTCCTCTGCTTTCGGACAACCTTAATGGCAATGTCACGCTAGTGAAACAACGCAGTCCATCTATTCAGCTGACAACCCATATGCTAAGTTCAATGTATTGAGTTAGCATAACCTATATGCTATTATCATTGCCTGTTATAGCAAATTATAAATATTATTTGATCCCCGTCTCTTCAAGTTAAAGAAGACTCATAAAACAAAAACATCCAAAATTCTAAATTATAGAAAAAAGAACTATGATGAGACCTTTCTCAAAATTGTGCACTAAAGGATAAGTGGCCAACACACATTCCATCAACAGAAGTTGCTATCAAATACTCTGGTGATAACAAAGTAGGCAATAAGTCATAATAATAGAAACTGATTCGAGCATAACCAAATATAGATGCAAATTTAAGCTTTAACAGAAGCAAATCTCAGTTTCGAAAATACCTATCACATAAATTGCTTAATATAAAAGCATATAGATTCATAAAACCACAACAAATGCTTAAAGGATCAAATTATAATAGATATTCTAAATATTCCTTTGTGAAGCCTCACCAAATCCATGATTTTAACCACGAACACCCCAATATCACACCCCACAAACTGATTTAAGTATACAAACGTTCGAAATCACAATCAAAATACGCGAAAATAATAATTAGTACCCAAAGGGACAAGTATAACAACTGATTCAAAACACATAACAATAGAATACAAGCATGTGCATTGAGACATTCTCACTAAAAACAAACTTCAGCTGGGATGGATAATACTTATCAAGGGTTTGACGAAACAAAATGGAGCCAAGAAAACTAAAATACCGTGGACCCATTGCAAAGCCCTTGATTTGGTGCTAGATTGGCACCTGACTCGCCCATTTTCAACCAAAACTTGAAGGAAATCTAGAATAACATAAATGGAAGCAAAATTTTGGTCACCGTATATGTATAAACACAAAGAGTTGGCACACAATTTTTCCCCTAATATCGGTTGATTCAGACATTATCCCAGATACGAATATGTCTAAGTTAGTTTTGGAGGTGTTTTCTTAGGTGGTTGTATGATTTCTGTTCAAGACACCCCATTTTTGTTTTTCAAGTAAGGAAATTAAGAAAAGTTTCTGGTAAAACTCGCAATCTCACATCGTGAAAACAATATATATTCCAATAGTAATTGTTATTAATTATTATTGATCGAAACTAACTGTACAAAATTATGCTGTCTATAGCTATTGCTCATTTTTAACCACCGGTAACATAAAATTTGACAGTGGACTTGCCCTCGGTGACCTTGGTGGAGGTTCACGAAGCTGATTTCCATAACTATCATAATATATAGCCCCTGGAAATTCCGGCAGCTTGCATTTTTCACTCATCAAAATTGATTGGAAAATATTTGAAAATATCCAACTTTTTAAATAAATTTTTTAAAATAACCATATTAAAAAAATATTAATCAAAATTTTTAAAAATATATTTTTTGGAAGATTTTACTCATTTTCAAAAGTTAATATTTTTTGCTATGTTCGAAAGTACATTTTTAATTAAGATATACTTATATTCGAAAGTGAGTATTTTTTTGTTATGTTTGAAAGTGTCGTGTTCGAAAGTGCATTTTCGAATATGAATAAAATCGTCCAAAAAACAAATTTTTGAATATTTTAATTAATATTTTTTTAACATGGTTATTTTAAAAATTTTGTTTAAAAAATTAGGTATTTTTGTGTATTTCCCAAATTGATTTCTTCCACAGTCCATCTTCTCTAAACCCCACCTCTTTCGCTTCATTTGTGACATCGACCTCGTCGTCAACGTCACCGTTTGCCTTTTTCCTGCTGATCATGAATGGGATCGCTTTTTTGCTGATGCTTGTGAGCAGATGCTTGGGTGATGATGCATATTTAAAGTCCATTATTGCTTTGTTCTTGTACTTCAGCAATCTGCTGCATGTATGCTTGACACATAATGCTACAAGAGCTAACACAGAAAAGAATAAGCCAACTGCTGGAGGCATCGAACCCCAGCTATCAGATGATCCATTTTCGGAGATTAGACGAACCATTTTGTCCAAATATTAGTAGACTGGAAAGATGAAGGTTTGAAGAATGAAGATTGATTGTGTAATTGGCATTGATATATAGATAGGCGAATTTATTTAATAATTGAACGGCAGATGGTGGGTAATAACTACTTTAATGCGTCCTTAATTTTTTGTTTCGTGTTTGGGTGGGAATATTATTGTCTATTTCAACTTGGATAAAAGTCAACATATGCATAATATCATTAATTTTGCTAAAATAAGCTTGAATCTTCTAATATTTATTTTTAAAAAAATGGTCATTTTTTTGTGTATTATTTTTAAAATTTTAGTTATGAATGATACAATTTTAATTAAGTTATGAATGTTAGTGGGTATATGGGACATATATTTACTCTCTAGTTAATAAAAGACTATTTTGGGAGAGTAAAATACCGTTTTCTCTTTGTTTTTGTCTAACACCCCATTATCTTCTAATTTTTTTAAAAATTATCGTATACTTCCTGTTTTTTCAATTCTGTCTTCATAAGTTATAAAATTTTATTTTATTCTAATTTTTCAAAAGCAAAAAGGTATCGAATATTTTTTCAAAAAATAGGGAGTAATAGAATATTAAACTAAAAAATAAGAGGAAAATTGTAGTTCACCTTTTATTTCAAGTTTTCTTTCTGTAATAGCTTATTAATAAGATATTTTATTAAAACTATGTTTTTAACTTGTAATGTTGACAGTTGAGTTTGATATTGGGCAATTGGATGCGTTTTATTTGCCAAAACAGACTAATTAGGTATTCATTTCTTATAAAAATATTATCAATTATATATTCATCATTGTGTCGACAAATTTATGTTAACAAGAGTGCATTAATTCAAACTTGTGATCAATCAAAATCATCATTGTCATCTAAATCTCTTAGCTCTTTAAATTAATTTACAATGGAGTTAAGCTTTCAATTTGTTTGATCTTATGCTTTTCCCATTTCATGCAGAATGTAAACATGTTACTCTCACATAAAGTTTAAAATTTCTATACGACGAACCAATTGATATGGAGACTAATTTTTATAATATTTCCTATTCGTGTAATCATATATGTTAAGAACACTTGTAAAAGGACACTTTTAATGACTTTTTTCTATTTATCGGATATATAAAATTAAGAAATCTTTTAATGAATTCATTAAGGAAATACCAAAGAAGAAACTCTATTATATATGTCATATGACCATTACAGACAGAAATTGTCTATAATCACTTGTTTTAATTTTTATTTTGATGATTATCAACTTTATTTTTATTTTCCATTAAATAATAATACAAGAGATTTAAACTCCTATTATTATTATTATTATTATTATTATTATTATTATTATTATTATTAACCCTATTTTAAAACTTTAATTATCTTGATGATGTTTGCGATTCATAGATTGAATGAGGAAGAAGCCGATGATGCTGGTGGATACAACTTTGTCTGCTGCTTAAAATGTGTTCTAAATATGTTTATGCCATTTTTTTTTCTTTAATTTAAATGATAATAACATTAAATTATGAGAAAATTTATGGAATTATGGACAGTTAGATTCCAAAAGAGGTACTTTTAGTAATCACTTCTTTTGTTCATAAGTAGAATATAAAGGATGAATTAATCCCTCTTGTATTTTAAATTAGCGAAAGCATACAATGATTGATGATTATTTATACAATACTGAATATAAATTGATAATTATCAAATTAAATATTAGTGGAGTGATATAAATAGAGATATAGGATGGTGATGATGATGATGATGATTTTTTTTGGAGAAAGATGATGATGATGATGATTATAAGAAAATAATAATTTTTTAATTAATATAGTTATAAGAAATTAAAAGAGCAAAAAAATATTATGATATAAAATAAAGAATAGAAACATAATTAAATTAAATATGTATTTTACATTTTTATATATTTTATTTTATAATTTTAGAATATTTTAAATCTTTTGATAGATTTTATATAATATAGGGGAAGAAAATGACAATTCAGTGGTGATATATAAATTTACAAAATATTTAATAATTATTTGATATTTTTCAATAAATGTGAAGGTAGATTGTAACTAAATTTAAGCATTAAAAAATAAAAAATAAATTATTTTAATTAGTGTTTTTAATCTCATGAAAGTCACGTTAGCCACTAAACTGGTCAAATTCGATACGTCTAAATAGTTTTTTTTATTCTATTTATTTATTTTTCAATTTAAGAAAATGCATTGAGTTGAGTGGATCCAAATGTGCTAGAATTTTGAATTTATTATCTGGGGTAAAATAAAATTAAGGAAAATATTTGAACAAATTAAGTAATTAAAAAATTGATAATCAAGAAGTTACTTATGGAGAAAAAATAAACATATTGTTCCATGTTGTATGGTACATTGATCACAATTTTTTAAACTATTTTATTATAATTTTTAATTCATAAATATTTATAAAAATGTAATATAAATTTGAAAATTACAATAAAAAAATAAAATTTCGATAATTAAAAATTAGTAGTCGGTGAATCCTTTGGTTTGGTAAGTAATTCTGTGTACCTGAAAAGACATTCTTTCTGTTGCATCTTATTGGGAGACACATGGGTGATACAACACATCAAGCAACAACGCTCTTCTTAATTAATTAGTTGGCCACCGCAATATAATTAACACTAATTGCTAATTAATTAAGATTTTTATAAAAACACAGCCTAATTAACTGTATTTATAAATCTGTCATGAGATTAGTTATACCTAAAGGTTGTGAATGGTGATATTTGGGGGCCACAACAACTAAGTTTCCTTATCAAATATTTAGTTTTCATTCATAACTATATCAAGATATATTTGATTGTTTCTTGCTCTATATAATTTTAATTTATTAAATAAATAATTTAATATTAGGATTTAGACTCGTCTTTTGAAATAAAATTACAGTAAATTTAATTTTAAAATAAAATTATTTGATTTTATAACTTAATTTTTTATTATGTAAAACTTCATAAAATGTGAAATAACCCAGACTTCGTGGATTATCATCATAGAGTAGCTTAAAAGAACAACCCTTTGCATTCAAAACCTAAAATAATAATAAATAAATAAATAAATTTTATAAAAGAAACAAAAAGGAAATTTGTCAATTTCTCTCCTGAATCTATGTACAATCATATATAATGATGAATATGATCTTAATAAAATATTAAATATTTATTAAAAAATGAAAGCATATAATTGATATCTATAGGATCATGATCCTACATTAATCAGCTTCTCTTGATTTTGATGTCTCCCAATTATCCAATAGAATTGGAGCATGGAGAAGGCAACTTAAGCTTTTGCCATAGGTACAAGGGATTTCCTAAGCTTAAAAAAAATTAATTCATTCATTAATCTTACAAATTTAACTATATAATTAATTTAATATTGTTATGGTATAATTCAAAGAGTATAAATAATATGAACAAAAATAAAAGAGTATTTAATTATTCATCATTAATTACATCTGTTTAAATCGATTATTAGGCCTAATTGTTTTATTCTAGAACAAATTAATTTTGGCAAGAAGTAGGTGTTTAATCTGTGGATTATGCTTGATGGGGTTGAGCTAATTAAAAATAAAAAGAAAGAAGAAGGAGAAGTGCCACGTGGCAGAAATCAATCTCTGCAGAAACCGACCAGCTCATTATAATTAATAGATATCATAATGAATGATGAGGTAGCTAATATCTTCTTCTCAATCTCCAAGTTTATGCCGTGCCGTCACAGTTACACTTGTTTCCTTTAGAATTTTTTCATAACAAATTATTATTATTACTATTATCCTGTAATAATGATTCATAATTATTTAGATCAATTAATTAAGCAGTATCATGGTTATAATAACATTCCCACTAGTCAATTATAACCTAAAAGCACAGTACTAAACACTTAATTTACTTAAGTACAAAACTTTGATCATTCATTAACACCTTTAATTACAGGATCAAACTGATAATACAACATAATTAATAGGATCTACTTAAACTCTCTATATATAGATGAGGTTTCGTGAAAGAAAAGAGAAAATGATGTATCATAGAAATAGCAATCATAGTTTTCTCACTAACCAGTCTTCTTTTTTCTTTTTTCTCTTTTCATTCTTCACCTGGGAAATTATGATCATCAATGGTGCAATGGGTTAGGACCCGTGGGGACAAGACGCTTTTCAACCCCATAACGTGGATCAATCTCTGCACTTTCTTCATCCCTAGTTGTCTGATCATCACCATCATCATCATGATCATCAGGTTGCACTTTCTTGTTGCCTGGTGAAGATTTTTCATGCTGCTTTTGACGATGTTTCTGAAATGGGGTGAAGTCGAATTTGCTTGCTAGAACTTTTCTATTTATCAAAGGGTAAACAGAAAATGAAGAATGGATAATACTGCTTTTGCTTCTGCTGATTTTCTGTTTGGTTTTGGTATTGATATTGATATTGGACTTGAAATTATAGAACTCAAGAAACAATAAGAACAGAAGAGAGAACCAAAGAATGAAGAAAACTACATGAGAAAACTTCAAGGCCATGGAGAAAGAGTAGAACTAGGGTTAGAAAACGAAGCATGGAGCAAGAAATTAGATATGAAGAGATAGAAAATGAAAACCAAGTAAAGTATTGAGTAGGTAGATGGAAATATTGGATCAAATGGACAACAAAAAAATTTGCAAAATGGTTTGGAAAATTGAAATATGGTGGTATGTGTTTTACCCTTCAATTCATGTGAGACTTGAGAATGCTTTTAATGCTAATTTATTGATTGAGAAAAGAAGAATAAAAGAGAGAGAAAGAGAGCGGTAGAGCCTTTTCCCAATGTAAAGTTCCTTAGAAATCAAGCAACGAAAAGGGCCATTATAACAAATTTCAAACCATGAATTATAATATCTTTGATTATGCCAATTAATTATCACTAATAATCCCTATAGTATATTTGATTCATGGGAATAATGTATAATATAATGTCCTTTTGTGCAAAAGAGGAAGATCCTTACTCGTTTGAGTGTATTGCACCTTAATAAATATGGTGGGGAATATGCAATCTACATTTTCAATAGACAAAGCAATGAGTAACAGTTAAAAAATGAAGCAAGCAAGAAACATATTCAACATAGGACTGTTCAAAAAATTCAGATTTTTAGGATACCTGTGAAGATCTGAAATTAAGTACCTGAAAAATAGAATACCGATTTAATTAGGATCAGGATCAATTTTAAAAATTTAGATCTGGTTTAATTAGGATCAGGATTAGATCCTACCAAACAGGGTATCGGGTTTTATTAGGTATCCGATTTTTATTAATAATTTATTTTAAATTTTTGATTATCATTATTATAATTTTTTTAAATTTAATTAAATTGTAAGAATATCTTATGGAATAATAATTTTAGAGAATATATATATAAAAAAATATATATTTTGTTCTCATTTACTATAGTTTTGATTATTTTAAATAACAACAACTGATTTTTATGCTATTTATATGATACGCTACTAACTAAACTATTTAAATATTAAAAATAATCATATTTATTTAGGATAATAAATTAATAATTTAAATAAAATAACATAGATTTTTTAATATTATTAAGAAATAAGTATAAATATTTTGAGATTACTTCTATCAAATTAAAGGTAAAAATATAATAATTTTACTTTAATTTTTTTAGCCAATTGTGTATCTTTTTATTAAATATTGTGACAAAAATAATAAATAAAAATTTTAGAAAAAATTGTCTATTAGTATATATTTTATTAATAAATTTATAAATGATAAAAA
>JAVXUL010000012.1:11344216-11368661 GCA_035590515.1 Trichilia minutiflora | reverse complement strand
CAAAATTTAATTTATAAAAAATCTCAATCGATAGAGTTAATTTGAATTAAAAATAGAAAAGATATTTTTGGCTTCAATGTTTAGCCTACTCTATGTTCCCCTATTTCAAAATTCGACTAATATTAGTAAATTTATTGTAAATATTAGTATATTAAAACATAAAGGTAATAAAATAAATAATATTTTATATTATTATAATATTTTTAATACCATTGGAATTTTTTAAATAAAGGACTAAAATATAAAATTGGCCTAATATTGGGTGAAAATATCCTTTTTAAAATCTACAGAGTATTATTAAATTTTAAAAATAAAAGTTTTCTTGTTTCTTAATTAAATTTTGAGGTATCAATATTGAGTAGCAAGTACGGAAATGAACAAGTTGCATATTCGTCAATTTATGATGTAACATATAGTTGTAATTTTAAGAAAAAGTACTTTAATTTATGTGGATACAATTGAGAAGAGTTCACGACTACAAATTGCAAATACTGTTTACAACTCTTATGCATAAAAAGAGATGAAATCCTCTTATTCAACGACACATTTTTAAAAAAAATAAAATTTCACCCATTTCAATCAAAAAACTAATTCAATAAAATGAAAATAAAAAATAAAGTCTCACACAACTTTGTAATCTTATTTTCGCAGGCTTACTTACACAAGGTTATTTAGAAATTAAAGGAATAATATATGAATCAAATTATTGGTAATTGGATTTCACTTAATTAAATTTATCAGAAATTGTGAAATATAGGCGGCTGTTATTTAATCAAACAAAATTTTTTTGTATAAATATTTATATTTCTAACCTTACTAATAATTATTTGTCTATTTATCCATTTATATGTCAATTATAAAAATATAATTGCTTGTGCATATCAATTATCAGGTCGATTTGTGCAATTTTTTAATTTAAAAATTAGATAATTATTCCTTGCTTTCATCATTCATGCTAGCGTGCTCATAGACATTACAAACATTAAAATAATAATGTGAATGGGAATCCAAAAACCATAGTAAGAATCAATACAACCATGAATGTGAGTTTTATCTCTAGGTTTCAGGGTAATATGATAATTTTTATTTTTTTAACTTACATGACATCGCGGTTCTATAATTAAATTGATGATTTAAGATGATTAAGATTGAGTTTTGAAATCATAAATATAGGGATCTTAAAATAATTAAAAATTAATTTTATTTTAAGTGGGATTCTAATGATATTTTTTAATTTAGAGGAGAATCCAAGTAAAAATTTGTAATTTAAACTAATTCGATTGAACGAATGGGTTGGTTCGGTCGATCGATATTTTGAGAACTTTCTAAAAAATTTGTGGCTTCAAATTCGTTCGAATGAATAAAAGATTCGTTCGATCAAATTGATTGATTCGTCCGAACGAGTTGGGATTCGTTCAAACAGTAAAATAAAAATCCTTTGACTTTTAGAAGTGTCGAAGGATTCATTTGGACAAACCTTAGTTCGTTTGATCGAACTCAACAATTCGTTTATTTATTTATATATAAGAGAGAAAAAAAAGAAATTGGACTTGGCCAAGTATAAGACCGCTTCTTAGAAGAGACATTAAAATTTTCAAGTTGAATCAGTTTACTTTGCTTAAACAAGCAAGCAACCCGGGAGCTAACAAATTATTTGATTATATAATTTTAAATAGAGTAGGTCTAATACGTGATGTTTGAGGCTGCCAATCAAGTTTCTTAGATCTATAGGGGAATATTTTCATTATCTTATTTAAAATAAGGTTAAGAGCTTGTTTGGTCCTTTTTTTTAGTTTAAAAGTTGAAAAGAAGCTCTTATAGAAAATAGGAGTTTAAAAATTTAAGATGAAACTATATGATAAATATTTATAAAATTTTTTTGTTTACTATTTTTTATGAATAATTTATTTGACAAAATAACTTAAATAAGCTCTATTTTTAGTTAAAGGGTAAAAATAACTTAAAAAATTTATAATATTTTAAAAAATTAGAGTTTACAAAAAAAAATAAAAACTCCTTTTTATAATTTTTTTTGTAGAGCTTATTTGTTCATATATACATATTAAAAAAAATTATTTATTTTTTTAAGAGTTTATAAAAATTGATGTTTGGCTGAACTTCTTCTTATAAGTAGAAGATAAGTTAAAAAAAAATTCAACCAAATAGACACTAAATCTATGTACATAAGCTTATTTAACTCAAGGCAAAGACTAAATCAATGGATCAATGGACCAATGCTATCTACAAATTAAGGTAATAATATATGCAGGATTGAGTTTCACTTAATAAAATTTATTGGGTATCATGAAACTACTGTACATTATCCATGTTGATAACGAGTCAAATCCATGCAACATTTTAACATTATTAGCAAGTGTTCGACTATTAATATTTCATGTGCAGGCGCCTCATAAATTTAATATTAACCACTAATCAAAATTAAGTCAATCATATCATAGATAACCAAAAAAAAAAAAATGACGTGCTATCCTCACATTATATATGGACCCATTCCAAAAGCTAGCTAGCATGAGTTTTATTTTGAATTTTTTTCTATCAAAATTTCACCTACCCATTTAATATTTTCAAATGAAAGTTTCTTCGGTTGCAAGAAGTTGAAATAGGTACTGCTGGAACTAATTAATTAATAAGTTGTTAGAATAGGTCCCCAAGAAATATTGAGTAGCAAGTACGGAAATGAGCAAGTTTAATATTCGTAAATTTATGATGTAACATATAGTTGTAATTTCAAGAAAAAGTACTTTAATTTATGTGATACAACTGAGAAGAATTCACGACTACAAAATTGCAAATACTGTTTACAACTCTTCCATGCATAAAAAGAGATGAAATCCTCTTATTCAACGACACATTTTTAAAAAAAATAAAATTTCACCCATTTCAATAAAAAAAATAATTCAATAAAATGAAAATAAAAAATAAAGTCCCACACAACTTTGTAATCTTATTTTCACAGGCTTACTTACACAAGGTTATTTAGAAATTAAAGCAATAATATATGAATCAAATTATTGGTAATTGGATTTCACTTAATTAAATTTATCAGAACTTGTGAAATATAAGCGGCTGTTATTTAATCAAACAAAATTTTTTTGTATAAAATATTTATATTTCTAACCTTACTAATATTTATTTGTCTATTTATCCATTTATATGTCAATTTTTTGTTATAAAAATATAATTGCTTATGCATATCAATTATCATGTCGATTTGTGCAATTTTTTTAATTTAAAAAATAGATAATTATTCCTTGTTTTCATCATTCATGCTAGCGTGCTCGTAGACATTACAAACGTTAAAATAATAATGAGATTACAACTATAAATATGAGCTCCATGACTAAGTTTTAGGAGTAATTCGATAATTTTTTATTTTTTCTTTACATGTAATTATGCCTATTTCGTTAATAATTTATATAATATCGCGGTTCTATAATTAAGTTGAGGATTTAAGGTGATTAAAATTGAATTTTGAAATCATTAATGCAGGGATCTTAACGTAATTAAAATTTAGTTTTATTTTAAGTAGGACTCCAATGATATTTTTTTAATTTAGAGGAGGATCCAAGTAAAAATTTATAATTTCAACTTATTCAATCGAATGAATGGGTTGGTTCGTTCAACGATATTTTGAGGACTCCTTAAAAAATTTGTAATCTCAGATTCGTTCAAACGAATAGGAGATTTATTTAATTGAATTAGTCGATTCGTTCAAATGATAAAATAGAGGCTTCCTAACTTTTAGAAGTGTCGAAGGATTCGTTCAAATGAATCTCAATTTGCTCGATCGAACAGGTAAAAATCCTTATAAAATGATTGTTTTGCCCTTATCTAAAATTTTCTCCTTTATATTTTTGAAGGGTAAAATAATAATTTTATCCTTTTATTATAAATAAGGGCCTAAACCCCCTCTTTCCCACCATTTCTTTCCTTTTCTTTCCCCTCTCTTTTCTCTCCTATGTTTCTTCTCTAATCCTAGAAAACCCATCCCATCATTTCTTTAATTCTTTCATTTCTCTTTAATTCCTTACCACATTTTCAGTTCTAAACCTCCTACAACTTTGATTTGTCGAAAGGAGCAAGGATATCACAAGACAAAGCTAGGGTTTTAGGAATAATTTGGAGTTTTCTGAGTTTTAGACGAAATTAAAATAATCCAACAGTAATATGAGGTAAATGATAATATTTCTAACTCTTCTCTAACTTTTATTTCGTATTTTATCAAATTTTAAATTTATGGGTATTACTGTTCATCCGCGAGTTTAAGTTAGTATTTATCGCATGATGTTAGGTCGTTATACATTAATTAGGTTGTAAGGAAGTTGGGTAAGTGATTAAGTAGCTAAAGATACGAATTCAAAAAATGCAGATAAATCAAAACAGTATTTGGGTTATTGTTCTAATGAGAAATTGAGGTTCATTCATTGAAATCGTAAAATTGAGTTAAAATGCATTAGTTAGGCAGTAATGCGGGTTCGTAATGATGAAAAATAGATAATCAGATAAATAACGAGAATTTCATCTTATTACGCGTATTATTCAATCTTAGAAATCAGATTAGAACACATTGTACGTATATGAGTCTTGTTTATGCTTTAGAAATATGTATTGATATGATTTTTGACATATGTGTTTAAGTGATGATACATGAGCAAGGAATCCACGTGAAGTGATAAGGAGTGAGGAAAATTAGGGAGTGTATATCCTTCATAAACTATGAGTGAACCTTTTTACAATTTTGTTACTTTTATGATATTTCCCACTTCTCTTTAATAATTGTGCATGTTTTAATATAAGTTAAGTTTCTTATGTTTGATGCATTTACTTCCTATTTTTGTATTTTTACTCTATAAGTTTATCCTTGTATGATTTGTGATAAATATATTTGTTTAAATAATGGCCAAAGGCCAATTATGAGTTAAATGACATTATATTTAATTTTTAAATGATTTGATTTGATTATGATTCATTGATGATCATTGTGATCCATGTAGATTGTATGTATGTGTGTGTTTGTATATGATTACATATTAGTGATGATAGTCATAAGGGCTGAGATTATTTACTATAACTACAAGGAAGTAGCCTAGGACGATCTGGAAAGAGATTGTCTAGATGAGTTAAGGTCTACAGGTGGGAGTTGGTATAAGGTGTGATATTGATATGATTTGATCACCTGTGAATCTCATCAGGTTAGTCACGGATGTCACCACATAGCTACTCAAGCAAACGTCAGTGATGAATAAAAACATACATAGTTTTATTCTTTACATTTTAAATTAAATTTTTATAAAAATTATTGATTTTACCTATATATTGTAACACCCCGTGTTTTCGAGTAAGGGTATTTTCATCTTTTCAGTAATGTACGTTTGGGTTCTGTAACGATTTTAATATTTCAAGGGTTGAATTGAGGTTTTGGAAGGGTTATAATGATTAAGCACTGAGAATGGATGTCGGGAATTGATCAGGAACTTGAGCGTAAGAGAAAACTCAAAGGGGGAAGCATTCGATCAAACGAATAGGGTGGTTCGTTCGAACGAATGGGATTCGATCAAACGAAAGCTTGGTTCGGTCGACCAAATCAAATGCACCAGATTTCCAGAGAGCTCGTGAATCCTCGGTCGAACGAAGGGGTGACTCCGATCAAATGAAACATCATTCGGTCGAACAAAGGGTAGGATTCGATTGATCGAATCGTGCAAAAAGTCTGAAATACCCTCGTTGAAAGCTTCTTTTCTTAAATAATCAGGGGTAAAATGATAATTTTACCTCCATTTATATAAAAAGGGGAGCTGACCCCCCTCCTTCCCTATTTTGCTCTCTTCTTCTTCCTCTCTTTTTCTCCTCCTTCGTTCCTCCTCTGCTCTCTACCCATATTTTTTATTTTTCGTTCTTTCTTTGATTTCTCTTCACTATCTTGCTGCATTCGATCTCCCGAACGTGTTGGTAGCTTCAATTTGTGGTAAGAAGCGCCGAAAACGAGTTGGAAAAGCTAAGGTTTCAGAGCTCAAATTAGGGCTTTCGGTGTTCCAGGCCAAATTAAAGGAAACCGACCACACCACGAGGTTCGTAGCTCCATTTCTAACCCGTCTGTATATCCCATTTGGCATTTTATGAACTTTGATTCGTATGTGCCTTAATATGCATTTTCGTAGATTTATCGTATTTCGGTTAGTTTTAGAATGTTCTTTGGGTTATAATGGAGTCGGGGAAGTCATAGGAAGCTAGAAATGCAATTTTAGAGAATTTGGGCGAGTGTGAACAGTAATTGAAGTTACTGTTTCGACGGACATGTGGGGTTCGCATGTCAAAAATGTAGAATTGAGCCGAAATGCATAATTCTAGATGCAATGTGGGTTGTGGGTGTCGAGAATGAAATGATTGGATGAGTTAAGAGGAGTTTTAGTCGATTTCGAGAGTGAACTAATTTTGGAAATTTGGATTAAGTGCATTCCTCGCATTCGAGTCTCGTTTATAATCTAAAATGCGAATTGATGGGGTTTCGATGTCTGTGTGTAGGCTTAGATAGCGAGGAACTGAAACGCGACCTGAGCGAGAAACTCTAGGAAGTACGTACCCTCCCTAACTCGTGAGTGGATCCTTTTTATATTTTCACTATTTTAAATGATTTCTTACGCTTTTATATATGTTTGTATATTTCATGAACAACTTATGTTTCAATATACTAGGAAGTTAGTAATGATAGATGTTTTATGTGGAGGCGGAGTAGTGATATTGTGTGGTGGCTGGGAGGGCCCCTTGATTGTGGTAGAAACTCTGTAGGAAGAATATTTTTATAATTTGATATGTTATATGCTTTGATAATAGTTTTATGTTTGTTGTATGGTGGTTTGACCAGTGGACTCAGTTTTGGAATTGTATATGGTTTGTGGTCTTCGAGCCTGTTTCTCCTATAGTAGGTTTTGATAAGGATTTTATGTTGGATTTATGAGAATGGCCAGGTGGTCAGGATTTATGATTTTGTTTTATGATTTCTAATGATTTGGCCAGTGGGCCATGTTTCTATGATTTATGATAATGATTTGGCTTATGAGCCATGTTTTATGAGATGCATTTGATGATAGGCCAGTTGGCCAGGTTTTGGTTTCTGTTATGTGATGATACAGTCGATGAGCCGGGATTTATGTTTTGATTTCTGATTTCTGATGGTACGGCCTGAGGTCCAGGTTTCCTTGTTGTGTTTTGTTTTTATTATGTTTTGGTGATGAGGCCAAGAGGGCCTAGTTGTGATTGGCCATGATGGCCTGTGTGATTCTGTAGCTACAGATGAGGTAGCCTGGAGAGAGTTCACTGTGATGTGAGCCCAGGTGAGTGTGGTATGAGGTAGCCTAGGACGGATCTAGGTAGAGGCTGTCTAGGTGAGTGTTGTAAAGTAGCCTAGCACGGACCTAGTGAGAGGCCGTCTAGATGAGTGTTGTATGAGGTAGCCTGGGGGAGTGTTCACTGTGATGTGAACCTCAGGTGAGTGTTGATGAGGTAGCCTAGGACGGACCTAGTGAGAGGCCTCCTAGGTGAGTGATGTAAAGTAGCTTAGGAGAGAACCACGAGGTGGCCGCCTAGGTGAGTGTGTGCTAGATTGGGACATGTGATAGTCCGTCTGGGGATTTATGATAAAGTAGCCTGATGATGGTCCTTGAGTAGGCCACCCAGGTGAGTGTGTGCCAGATTGTGCTATTTGAAACTGTATATTTGTTGAGGACAGTCACGAATGTCACCACGTGACTACTTGACAGCCAATATCAGTGATGGGCTTATTTTCTAACTAAACTGTGCATTGTTTTAGTTTCTGCATTTAAAAATATACTTTTGAAACAGCATGTTTTATCTGCACATAAAATCCACTGATGGTTCGGGATTACGCCTGATAAACGTGATTACTGAAAGGTTGGCTATGTTCGATGATTTGTTTAGTACTGGATGAGTTTCGATTTGAAAATGGAAAAGATATTTTAACGTACTTTCCTTGCAGAGTTGTATGTGAATAAATATTTCTTGATAATAATGATGATGTTTATATTTCTCATTACTATGCTTTATTATTTATTTTTATTATTTTTATCCTTTTTTATTCCCTCACTGAGTATACGTTAGTATACTTACCTTCTTCCCCTACTCACAAGTTTAGCGCAGCGGTGGTGATTGCGTCGAAAGCGGATCCTGTAAGTACTAATCTAAATCTTGACTCACTCTCGCTGCATGAGTCCACTAGGAGCGTCAATTGTTTCTTATGGTTTCTCATTGTATTCAGGATTATGGAATTTTGATGAAATTATAATATTACAGTTGTAATGAAATATTTTTATTATTAATCCTATTTGAAAAATGATGTGAAATTTTATATGTCATAGATTTGTTGGTAAATATTTTAGAAGTGTTTGAGTTGCTTTTGAACAATAGTTTGGGAGTTGTGGAAGAAATTTTATTGGAAGTGTTTTATAATTGTTTATAATTTCAGTCTTATAAGTTCTTAATAAGCGTTCTGGACCTAAGAAATACTTATTAGAAATCTGTGACGGTTATCACAAGTGGGACCCCCTGTTCGGGATGTGACAAGCTGGCCTTGTGTGCCGTGGTGCATTGTTTTGGCCTTGTATACCATTGTGTATTATTTTACTGTTTTTAGTCTTGTGAGCCATTAATGATGATTTTGGCCTTAATGCCTTTGAGATTGACTTTTTTAGCCTTAAGTGTCATTAATTATGTTTTGGCCTTATGAGCTATCGATGTTGATTTGGCCATGTGAGCCATAGATTATTTAATTTGGCCTTATGAGCCATTGATATTGATTTGACCATATGAGTCATAGATTGTTTAATTTGGCCTTACAAGTCATTGATGTTGATTTATGATCTTGTATGTCGTTATACTTGATTTTCATATGGATAAGGATTGGTCATATAACTCGAATAGAGTAGATGGAATCTAATAGACCCAGGAATAAGGATTGACCATACAGTTTGAATAGAGTGGGTGGAATCCAATATAATCATAAATAAGGATTGGCCATGTAGCTAAGATAGGATGGGTGGAATCCAACACGTCCATATTATATAGCATACTAATCATATACTTACATGGGTGTGTATACCCATATCAGGTTATAGATTAGTCATACAGCTTAAAATAGAGAAGATGGATTCCTACATACCAACAACATATTTATATAATGAATTTGTACTGATATTTCAGTTATATTTTCTTATACCACATTACATTTATGGATGAATTGAGAAAGATTGAATTTTTATGATTACGAGGCTTTCCGTAATCAGTCTATGAGAATTCATTTTGTTATTGTATTTTATTTTTTGCTCACTAAGTATTTTCTCAAATACTCATCCCTCACTCCCCCATTACAGGTTAGTGTAGACATGTGTGGGTATAGTATAGCTTAATAGAGATTTCAGCAAGGTTTTTAGGTACTCGACTTATATTTTAGGAATATGATCCACTGAACAGAATAAATATACTAAACAATTTGATTTCCTGTATTTTGTTTGGTCGAGAATTTATTATAATAATATATTTTAAAACGAGTATTAAATGTAATGGGTTGTATAAAAATTTAAATGTTGATATATTTATACCTAGTTTAAATGTATTTGAAAAATCCGTCATATTCAGTTATGTTTGGAAATGAATTTCAAAAACAGGTTTTAATATCTTGCGTATCTTAGGAATGTATTCTAGTTAATAGGATGTATTTCTTAAATTCGTAGCGATTATCTCGTGACTTTCCTATAGTCAAGGCGTGACACTTAATACATTCTTAATTCTATATTTATATTATTATTATTTTTTGTTAGCTAATAATTCTAATAAATAAATTTTTTAATTAAAAAATGATAAAATCATATTATTTTAAATATTATAATATATATTTTATTAACTAAAATTATTAGCTCACAAAAAATAATAATAATAATATTAATAAAAATAAATAAATAATTATTTTAGATATTTTTATTTATTTAATTGGTCAACAAAAGGTCAAATAAATAAAAATATAGTAGTAGATTTTGTGTGAATTTTTAGATAGAGAGGTTTCTTTCTGAAAATACTCCTTCGATATCACTTATCAAAATAAATAACTAATTTGAGCTTATCTTTTTAACTTTATCAATCAATCAATTAATATGTAGAGCACAGAGAGAGAATTGATGATACAATATTAAGATTCAATTACATCAACTCATTGCGGTACGACAATCAAATAGACCATTATACACAAACAAACAGGGAGTACCTAAATGCACAAATATAAGTTCAATATACCCTTTTTACGGTCCATGCAGAAAGTCTGAGCTTCACCAAAAATAATTCCTCACCTCTTCACATGCGGCTGTGTTTATGCCCGCGACAAGATTTAACATAATGACAAAGAAATAGATGAAAGATAGGTATTTATGCGTCGATTGGGGTACAATCCACAATTATGTATCGCAAAGAGAAATATTTACCACATGATTATAAACTTGACTAATAGGACAGGAAAATAATATTGACAAAGCTATATAATGGCTCCGGTTTAACCACACAACAGTTCTATTCCCTTTATGAGGAACAAGCCTTACTGCAAGCAACTTTGGCTCTCTTGAAACACGAAGAAAATGGTATCAATTTTCTTGATTGCTTGTTTAATTTGACACCTGCTTGCCTTTCAAGCTCGTTGATCTTTTTCAATGCCTCCTCAAGCTTCTCCCTTACATCAGAACTCAGTGCAATCTCTTCTTGAAGTTTATTTGTCTCAGACTGCAAGGAGTTTATGGTGATATTGAGCATTTCAATCTCAACTGTCTTAATCTTGAGTTGCCTTTGTAATTCTATAATATCTGATTGCCGGTCCTTCGATTCATAGTACTCAAGCAACTCGCCTTCGGGCTTTGCTTCCCTTTCCTGAAATTCCTTGATGCGCAAGCTTTCTAGTTCCCTTGCATCATCTTTCATCTCACTTTCATAAATTTGATTCTTCTGTTTGAGGTTATCATCAGAATATGCAGACTGCTGTTTATATTTCATCTGATTTTCCTGTTCAAAGATTGCCTCACCAATCTCTGAGTTCGAATGACCAGATTAAAATGAACTTCAATATAAATGAAAATCAATCATTGTCACCCATTGAACAATTAAATGACTTATGACTAGCAAGACTATTATAGAATTGAAGTACCTGAAGGCTTGTTTGTTGAGCTGGTTAACGGCATAGGCGATAATTGAAGCAATAACAAGGTATCCAAATCTGACTATCATGCAGGTAATATTGACAACAACTTCTTCACTTGAAACCGTCAGAATCTGTAAAAAGCAAAAGCATTTTTACGGCCCAGCATTTTCGTTTTTGGTGCAAATCTAGACTTAACAAATGTCCGAAGATAACATGTTTATCTTGATATCCAGACCATCAGCATTTTCATCTTATCAAGTTTAGGCCTTTAAAAGATAACCTTAGCTTGTATTATATGCTTGAAAATTTCTGACAAGCAGAATTTTGACACAACTGTCATGCTAAAAGCTACAATTACCACCAAATTACTAGCGGTCAGTTCTGTGAAAAGCAAATTTAGATTAAAGATCTATCTTCAACCATAATTGATCAAATAATGATAGGGCATATTTTAGACACTCAAAATTTGTACAAAAGTTTCTTTAAGTCTATTCCTTATAGTCTCTTTACAATAGATATTATATTAAAACAAACTTTCCCATTTCTATCTATCAATGAAGTGTCTTAATCAAGTCACTACTAACTCATAAATATAAATATGGAAGTTACATAATAAATATGTCTACTACTGTCTTTAAAACTAGTGAGTTTATTAAATAGAATTAAATAAATTCTAATACTTAGCATTTAAGTTATGAAAGTGGGTAATTAATTTGAGTTATCTCTTCCTCAACTAATCAATTAATATATGATACACATTGAATGAAATTCTAACATTCTATCACTTAGACTATATGTTAAAATAAAAGCAGTGATAAACTCATAACTTCGTATGCCCATTAAACTTTAAGATTAATAATATATTGATTTGATGGTGAATCTTTAAAAAAATATTTATACGTGAATCATGGTAGTCATATTTATGTTAAGAAAAATATTTTTCTCTGTGTATCACATAGACAATTCTTTGTAATGAAGTATATTAATGCATGAACTTCAATAAATCATTCAGGTCCAATTAAAAAGGCCCAAATAAACTTTTCAAAATTCTTTTTGTGCCGTACAAATTACATAATCTAATTCATATTGTAATTACAAGACTTAAAATATATAAAAAAAATAGTTAACCAAATTGAGCCAACAAGAGTCAAAGATCCACATGATCCTTATATAATTTAGTGGGCAAATCTTTATTCATGTGATCTAACAAAATGAGCTTTCTATTTGAATCGACTGATTTTAGACCGGTAATAATATTTCTTAATCATAGTCTCTACAATGTAACATCAAGCAATCAATAAATTTTATAATTTTAGATAATCTCTCGGTCTAAAATTTTCAAAGTAGTTCTTTTTATAAATAATTTTGTTGCAAAAAAATAAATAAATAAAAAGAGGCTTTATCCATAATTTATTCAAAGTTTTAAGAGAGAATTATTTTACCTTGCATGATGAAAATTCAAATAAATTTTTGCAAACAACTTTTATGCAGAACTGAAAAATATGTGTGGATATATACCTTTGCACTCACCAGTCCTAAGGTATATCTGTTGATCAACAATGTTTCTAGATAAAACATTGTGTAAATTTTATATACCATTTATGAGAGGCCAGATTCAGTTTATATATAAATCCCTAATTAAGTTTGCAAACTAATGGTTTTTCTCTTTTTTTCTTCTTTTTTTTTTGAAACCTTAATATTGAATTATATATTTTATTTTCTTATGGCATATTTAATTTTATGGGAATGACTTTAATTAGCCATTACAAAATTCAATTTATTGCTGTGGATCAAAAACTTGAATTTTAAATTAACTAATGTTAATTTAGCAGTAAATATTAACCTTCTTGTGGGTAGAGATTGCAGAATACATTGAATTTTATTAAATTTTGATAAATTCATAAAATAAAACGAGTAAATACGTATATCAAAACAAAAATTTCATAGATGCGGGCTTAGGAATTTCTTATGTTTATGCACATTTTACTATTTTATTCTAAATTAGTTCATTCAAATGATTATCTTCCTTTTGGGGTCAAATAATTATTTAATAAATTAATTACAATATATTTGATGCTATACATTTATTTTTAAAAAACAAGTTTCTATATGATATTAGATACTTTGTAATATCATTAAATACTTTATCATATATTATCATATCTTAAAATCAATTTAAATATTATGACACAAATAAATAAACTAAAATTTATATCAATATATCTTTAAGCTCAAAAAACCATAAGTGTAAGCCAGACGCATGGATTTAATACAGTGGAATAACATTTAAAATCTATATAAAAAAACATAAATATCATAATATGTTTACCAAATTAAAAAATTATATTGTGTTTAAAAATTGCATACTATAATCAACACAGTAAAATACATATATTATCACAAACTAATTTTAGAATAATTGTAGTGAACAATATGGTTTAAAGAAGGCTTTGATACCATTAATGAAAGCAAAATTGAGATAAAGATCATACCTTCAAACTCGATCAAATGGTGATATTGATATCTAAGTGCCCAGAATTATACACAAGTGTCTTCTAAATTATTCCTTAAAATTTGGCAACTGTATATTATATTATTGTAGGCTTTATATGCTAGGTTAGAGACTCTTTTATAACAAAATTTTGCAATTTCAATATGATTGTTGTTAGAGTGATATTAGGAATACATATTTTCTATACAAACTCTTCTGTATTATCAAGTAATAAATATATAAAATTAATATAATTATTAAAAATAAATGACGTAAATTAAAGAATAATTAATATTATCATGCTATGATGTGATAATTTGTACACAATATTTTGTAAACAAAATTTTATGTCTAGCATTATTTTAAATTTTTTTTTCCTTTCTTTCTAGCAATGAATGAACGACTTTCATTGAAAGTTACTACCAATCCATAAATATGAAAGCAACGTATTAAACATATGCACTACTATTCTTAAAATGGGAGAGTTTATTAAATATAATTAAATAAATTTTATTATTTATATTAATAGTTTATTAAATATAACAAAAAAAAAAGTATCTTTAGATATAAATATACTAACAACATCTTTATAAACTACAAAAAAAAATTATTATATACAAAAATTATATTAATAGTTTATAAGAATTTTGAGTTTAAAAATAAAGAATATAATTCTTCATTTAATTTAAATTATATATATTAGTAAAAAAAAGTCTGCACTAAAAATATTATTTTAGAAAAGCCCCACATCAATTTCAGTAGATAATATTTCAAAATCTACGTAAGTTGACAGATGAATTAATCAATATGAGTCCATTTTTTAGTGTAGTAATTTGTTGACAATGGATTTATTCATTGAGGATAGAAAAAGAATATGGAGAACCGTGAGCAAGTTGTTAGAGTTGGGTTTATTAAAATAATTAATTTTAAAATTTTGAAAATACCTATTAAAATCTTAATCCATTAGTACAATAATTTTTATAACCTTATATAATAATAGTTAGTTAAGAAAATAACTATTAAATCCTTAAATTTAATAAAAATAAATATAATATATTAATTTTTTATATTTAATTAAAATATAAATTTATTTATTTTATACTAAATTTTGAGAAACTGCATGTAATTTATTTATTTTATAATATAAAATAAATAAATAAATCTATATTTTAATTATTAATTTATTAATATATCGGTCCATTCTTAGAGCATGTTTGATCAGAGTTTTTTTTCAGCTTAAAAGTTGAAAGAAGCTCTTCTATAAAATAAGAGTTTAAAAATTTAAGATAAAATTGTTTGAAAAATTTTTTATAATAAGCTATTTAATAAAATAATTTAAATAAGCTTTACTTTTAGTTAAAGGATAAAAATGACTTAAAAATTTTATAATATTTTTAAAAACTGGAGTTTACAAAAAAAAAAAGAAGTAAAAGTTCCTTTTTATAATTTTTTTTGTAAAGCTTATTTGTTCATATATATTCATTAAAAAAAATTACTTAATTTTTTAAGAGTTTATGAAAATTGATGTTTGATTGAGTTTTTTCTTATAAAGAAAAGATAAGCTAAAAAAAACCTAACCAAACATACACTTAGTCTTGTTGTAACATGAATGAATGAGAGCAAATAATTACACCAATTGTAGTTCTAAAGATTTATATATTATAAAATAACTCAATAATATATTTTATTATTTTATTAAATTTTATAAATTTAATAACTACTTTTTCTAACTAATATTATATAAAACGATGAGAATCATTGCATTAAAAAATTAAAACTTTAATAAATACTTTTAAAATTATTAAAACTAATAACTTCAATGGCCAAACTTAAATTTACATGTCCTTTTCTCAACAAAATAGAACAAATGAATTCTTTTCATTGTGGGTTCCAATGATTCTACTATTCTATGTTGTTTGCTGCTACAAAATTTAAAAAAACAAAAATAGATGAAAGACGGGTATTTTGATGCTTCAAGTAGGGGACCATCCACAAATATGAAGGGCAAAGGGAAGAAATACGAACCATATGATAGGAACATGGCTTAAACGATAAGGAAAATAATATTGAATATTAATATAAAAACTCTAAATATTAAATATTAATATAAAAATATTTAAAAAAAATATCTTCTTTTAACTTTATTATCAAAATATATCTGAATCACCACAATATCAAATAGAACCTCAATCCACTGAACGTTGGGGCTCTAAATACGAGGAACAAGCCTTCAGCAAGCCAATTTGGTATGTAAAGCTGCTCTTTAGAAACAGGAGGAAATCGAATCAACTTTCTTGTTTATTCCTTTAATTTAACACCCGCTTGCATGAACGGTGCACGGTATAGAAAATATTGATCGAAATTCCCATCAAAAAACAAAATTACACACGCTGGAAGTTGTACAAGAAACCTTAAACACACCACAACAATGGGGCATTTTTGTACTAACAGAGGACCAAGACATTCAAGCATGATTGTCCCATCTCCACCTTCGGCCTACCTCCTCGAGAACCTTTGCACGGGCTTGGCTTTTCCTTGCTTCATCCTCTACCCAAGATCTGTGCACCCATAGATTACATTAGTGTAATAAAGCTACCAAGTATCAACCATGGATGCTATACTAAATTAAATTTTGATAAAAGAACAAGGAAGACAGAGAAATTATAACCTTTACCTGAGAATCCGAAGGGCTTCTTTCTCAGATTCCATTATAGACTTTGTATCAAGAAGTCCTTCCTGCTTGGCCTGTAAATCGTTGAGCATATCTTGTAAATCACACTTCTCAGCCACAAACATAGTCCTCTCAGACACAAGCCTTCCTGACATCTCATCAACCTCTTGCTTAAGATTCAAAAGCAGTTGCATCTGACAGTCCAAAGCTGCCCTCTCCTTTAAATCCTCAGCATAACTCTTGTCTTGATCAATCAAAGCCTCCTCCAAATTATGTTGTGCAGCAATATAAAGCTTCTCCACCTCAATACCACGACATCTCTCTTCGTTGATCTTCTCATCCCAAAACCTTTGTATATCTCCCCTATCAAGCAACTCAGACCTGATTTCTTCTATCTCCACTTCCCTCGAAGACCTTTCAGTTTCTAATCTTGATAATTCATTATTAACAGTGTCTTTCATCCTTCCACAAGTTAATGCAACTGCCGCTTGAGCTTTCGTTGAGGGCTTATGCGGTTGAAACCGCTTACTCTGACCTACACAAAGATTCCAGCATGAAGTCATAAACTTTGGACATGATTTGCTAGCATGCATTTCTCATACATTGAAATGCTCAACTCCACAATAAGCATTCATGACTTTCTTATTATTCTGCCATAGGTCTTCTCTACCAATGGCACTAAAACAGGTCATGTCAAGTAATTAATAATGATTTTCTACTTGCTCTTTTGTTTCTCCAATGTCCAGCCCTGAAGCTTGTAATAGGCATCAGGCTTTCATTTCCCAAGATTTATAAACAGTAAACAGACCAAATATGCACCATAGAAGAAATTCATTTGACAATTTTAGTGTCACTTATCTTACTAACAAAAAATAAATAAATAAATAAAAAAGGAAGAACCTTGATTTGGAGTAGAAAGAGAGGGAAAAGAAAAGACGATACCAAAAACTCTTCCGGCTATGCCCTTGTCCCCAGCCAACATGTCCGTGAAAAGTCCCAGATATGCATCAGAACTGATCTCCTTCATATCCATATAACCCACTTTTGTTCTTGATATCTGGACTGTAAACAGGTCAGGTTTTAAAACTATGAAAGATTGAGAAAGCATTAGTTTATTTGATCTCTAAAATTTATCCAGGAAACAAGTTCATGGTAAATAAACAATTGGAATTCACTATACCTGCTCCACAACATCTGGCTTGAATTCATACTCTACTTGGGCTTTCCAATTGATGAGATCCTGTCGAGAGAGAAACCTGCACACCAGCCACACTTTGGTGAGTGCAAAGAGAATTGAAAATTACTACTTAAATCTGTGCATATGTAGTACCTCTCTGGGAAAAAGTAGATGCCTCCTTGCCCTTGAGAACCATTAGAACCACGAGTTTTTTGTGATAGCTTGCTGGGAAAGACACCAGCCTCTGCAAGGGCTTAATTGCAAATCCAGAACCAAAATTTCAGTATTTCTCTTCATCAACATTCACCCTTAAGATTGCAAATATAAATCATGATCAAATCATACCCTGGATATACACAAAATCTGGATCTTCAGCATCCAAATCATCAAAAGCTGCAACTAAAGACCCAGATAGTAATTTGGATGGAACAATCCTGTGCTTTGGATTCCTACAAGTCCAAAAATAAATTTCTGAGATAGACATTGAAGAAGCATACATAGTACTTTGAACATTTGGTTTCAAATATTGAGTTTATACCTTTCCAACAATGTGTTCAGGCAAACAAGCCATCTGGCATATTCCCTTCTGGTACACAATTCATCAGCCTTTATGTCACCCTCGATGATCTGCATACCTTAATTACAGTTGAGAACTCATGCTCAGAACTGGATCTAAAGCTCCTTTGCCAAGTGAAAAATTCGATAGATACATAATAGGCATAACAAAGAAGAAACACATCTAATGTGCAGAACACAAAGGCATCTTGCTACAAAATAATGATGATAACAACCCCATACAACATTAATAAGAAAAAACTTATCTAATCCACCCAACTCCAATAGAACAACTGTCTATATGTAATTAGTATTCACGAATTTCTAGCATTCTCCATTCAATCCTTTCTTCAGCCAAGTGTAAGAACTTTGTGGCAGCTTCAAGACTGACATCATAACATAGCCACTACCAATACTTAGCTATTGCAATCAATAAAAAATAAAGCCAAGAACTCCTAACCACAAGCATGTCATAGAGAGTCTAATTCCACAATATTGGTAGTGCAATTGAATTCCAATTCATACCAAAGGAAATAAAAAAAAAAAAAAAGAAAGAAAAAGAAAAAGGTTGGAGAAAAAAGGGTTTAGACCAAACCTTCAGTTTCTTCAAAACAGACAAAGCTTCTTGTTGAGTAGAATCCACAGCAACTGATATTATAACGCGCTCAAACTTGTCCTCGGAACCTGGAACAGGTAGAAGGTTAACAAGTAATATAGCATAAGCAAAGGAGGAATTCCTCGAAAAACTTAGGCTCCATTTGGTATTGCAGTGTAATGGCATTTAAACCAGAAGATACTGTGAGATGAGAGCTCTAGATGTCTAATACGAATATACACATGTAAAGCCTACTAAAAGTTTGTGTTACCAAACACTTTTTCAGCTTTGTTTTCAAAGCATAGCACCGACAACACAATACCAAAAAAGGCCTTAATCACTTGTAGGACCATAAACAGAAAAGATGGACTATAGACTACTCCATATGCAAAGTATTAACAGTTTGAAGGAGTTAATCTAATTCTCTCTTCTATTTTAACCACAGTTGGACCACACAGTACAGTATGCACTAAAGGAAGCATTGATAACTCACGAAATGATAGCCAAAGCCTCAGGAATGCAAAAATACAAATTAATTAGCTGTAAAGCACCCATCTTGTTTTCCCCTGCCTTGTCCCTCGCTACAGCACCAAATAAGAACAGTAGAAAGGTGTGAAAATTTAGAAAAATTCTTTAGGGAAGGGAGAAAAATTAGAAAGGAAGAAATATTTGAAGAAATAGGAGGAAAATATTATAACTTTATTCAATAATCTCAAAATCTACCTTTAGAACTGCAAGTAAGGCCTTATGTATAGTGGCCATAAACCTAAACAAAGGAAAAAAGAAATCTTTTTCCAATAAGGAAATAGAAATTGTATCCTAACACAAAGAAGAAAAATAAAACTAACTAAAGTAAACAACCCAAACATGACCAGACAAGAAAACAAATTGTAATCTGTCTAAAACAAGGCAGATAAAAATAACGCTAAAACTAGCTTAGTTTGTTCTGCATCAACCCTTTTCCCTCTCATCCGCACATGAAGGTTACAAAAAGATGCTAAGAACTTCTTGCAGCAAAAAGTGAAGAGGTAATAATTACTAGTTTGAAGTTTTTCCAAAACTGCTGAAATCTAAGTCCTCCAAAAAAGTAAAAAATTAAAATAATGTTGAAGTATAATAAAAATATATGTTGTACATCACCAAAATTTCTGATTCATGCCCCTCAAACTCATTCCTTAACAACACAGCAGTTCTATGAACAATTGATCATTTCAAAGTATTAATTAACGACTCCTATCATGAAATTTTAAGTCTTACAGAAGTGTTAGAAAAAAATGTCAAATAGAGAAATTAATAAGAAAGTAAATAATAAAGTAAGACACAAAGATTCAACATAGTTTTGCAAATTTTCTTATGTTTACCAATAGAGAGAAACATGAAATTTCCACTATGTAAAAGAAAATTTTTACAAGAGTCCCTCACCCAAACTCCAAATACACTCAAGAGCACTCTTATCCAAGCTTTTATTACACTCACACAACTCTCTTTATTACCCTCCTCTTTGCAAGAGAAACTCAAAAAATAAGAGAATTGAGACTTGGATACTAGCTTGATTTGAATGAACGAAGGCTTGGCTATTTATAGCCAAAACTTGGCTTGGTATTCATGGCGTCAAAAAACAGGTCACCTATGACTTTAACTTAAGTCAATCAAGCTTGGTAGGTAACACCACACTTTCAATAAATCTCCACTTTGGCTTAAATTAAACATAACTTATTTTCTGTTGCTCTCCTTCATCTACTTTGGCATCAAAATAGCCTCAATTCTGAGTATGAAGAATTCAATTCCCAAACCAAATAATCACCATACCCCACCATAAAGATTATACACACTTAGAATCAATGGATTCTAAGAATTTCAAATTGGCTCATGCAAAAAAATTTCTGAAAATTTATTGTGCAACCTCTATGTTTGCTTTTCCTAGAAGATCATCAACCATCAACATAAATTCTACCACAACCCTTGCATAAACACCAAATTAATGCATGTGTGCAATTGTGGACCCATTAGCAGCAACACATCCTCTTTCATGGCAATTAGCAGAGGCCATGAGGATGTCCATATCCTTTTTTCAAGAACATCAGTACTGTGCCTGTGGAGAAGAGAGGCATACTGATAACAACGTTGCAACATCTCCATCTACTAACTGGGAGAACTATGTAATGGGTAAAACCTATTAAGCTGTATTGGCTTAAATTAAAGTCACATGTGGCTTGGTTTTCGGCCATGGAAACCAATACAAGTTTTGGTTACAAATGGCCAAGCCTTCATCCATTCAAATCAAGGCAACTAAGTTCTCAACTCTCTCATTTCTCTTACAAAAAGGAGGATAATAAAGAGAGATGTGGGTGCAATAAAAACTTGGATAAGAGTGCACCTGAGTGTATTTGGAATTTGGATGAGTAGCTCTTGTAAAATTTTCTTTCAAATAGTACAAAGATTTGCCGAACCACAATATATCCTTGTATTTCATTTTGTTATTACTAGTTTAAAGGTTTTTCCAACATTGATTCTAAAATTACTGTCCCCAAAAAATTATAAAATAAAAATAATCTCCGAGTGTAATAAAATGTTATGTTTGTACATCTCCAAAATTTCTGATTCATGCCCCTAAACTCATTCCTTAACAACACTGACATTCTATGAACAAATTGATCATCACAAAGTACTTATTAACAACTCCTATCATGAAACTTAAGTTTTGCAGAAACTTAGAAGCAAATCAATCTCCAAAACATGAAAGTCCACCAGATAAGGGACACAAAAGTCATCAAAAGGAGCTGCTCATTTAGAATACTTGTTATACATAATCCATTAGAGGTTGTATAGAATATCATAATGTCTAACTTTAAAATAATCTGTCATCTTACTAATTGCAATGGTTATTACATAAAGTTCAATTAAAGTTGACACATCAAAATTGATCCATTTCCACTTTATCAATTACAACGGCCTTGCTCTGATACAATACTAACTTTAGTTTCAAACAGTACATCAAAAATAAATGCAAATCTTATAGGAAAAGAAAAAAAATCGAGAACTTTAACAAGGACCCATGTTATGGATAGAAAAAAAGAGTAACAAACAATAAAGAATAGGTAATTTGAAAATACCAGAAGCAACAGTTTCATGTGTGTCATCAGATACAGACTCTGAGCGAGGAGCGACGGAGACATCTTTTTCAACAGATTCCACAGTTTTTCCTTCACCCAATTTTGTTTCATTCCGATTTAAAATATCATGCAAAGCATTCGTCGGACTACCAAACTGCAGTCTGTACCCTGCTAACCACTATATATAATTAAACCAGAATTCTATTTATTCCCATCTCAAGCAAGATTGCTAATCAATTGAGTAAGCAAATGAATCATAAAAATTATCTGACAATAAAAATGGGGGCGACCTTTTCTAGAAAATATAAAGTAAGCAATGGTAGCTAGTAGGAGAGCAACTGAAGAACCGACAACACCTCCAATCACAAATATAGGCAAGCCTGAACAAGAGAAAAAAATAAAATTGGTCAAATCATTTAATCGAAATGGTGAAATAGTCGTTAAGAAAATTTTAAAAAATAAAACCTTTCTTAGTTTTGGTTTGAAGGGAAGGAGATTCAACAATGGCCCAACCATTGTAATCTTCGTGATTATTATGACGAGATGAGAGCCAGGTGAGGTGGGAGAGAGAAGCTGAAAGGCTTAGTACTTTGGAGTTTCTGGGTCTGGTAAAGGAAGGAGAATTGAACAAGGAGCGATTATCAATACGTTGCCGTAGAAAGAGAAAGGAAGGAGGTGCAGTAGTTGCAGCAAATGAGTTCATTTGTATTTGCTGTGTTTCTTTTCGAGAGGAATTTTGGGGGTTAGGGTTTTTAATTTGGGCGAAAGATTAAACTGAGACGGTCATTTCATCCTGGGTTTGCAGAGAAGGAAAATCAATGTTAGGTGAAAATCGTTTAACTCTACGCTTTGGCTTTGATTTGAACGATCATTAATGGCGTTTTTGCAGTAAAATAGAGCTTACTAGTTTCTCTGTTTTATTCTTTAAAGATAGCATAATAACATTCGAAACCCCGGGTTTTTTTATGTTCATGAAATAGACATAGTTTCTCAATATTTATTACATTACCCATTATGTTTTATTGAAGGACTAAATACCTTTTATTGTTAAGTGCTTGAATTTGGGTGCTTATCATGGATATATTTAATCTCTATTTAATATTATAATATGATAATTTTTAAATTAGAATTATTATAAAATAAAAATTTTTAATTAATATTAAAAATACGTAAATTTTATTAAAATTAGTATTACTAAATAAGTTTTATTTTACTTTTAAAACACAATAGAAACACTATAATTCTAGCAAAGTCTTATTATTAATAAATAAATTATATTTTTAATTATATATTTTTTTTTGATAAAGAAAAACTTCATTAAACACGGAGAAAAACATACATACATTGATAGAATATTAACGATGTATATCATCACCCCTCCAAAAAGCAGAATGCTAAAGACTCTAAGCTTCTTTAGAAATGAAGCAAGCTATTGTATTACAAATTCTAGGAGCGTGATTGATTTGGAAATGTTGCCTATCTTGAAGAGTTGCTGGATCTCAGCCACTAACGAATACATTTCTGTTTCAGTACCCAAAGGCCTTTAATAATCTAAATGCCTTGTTTGATTCTAACTCAAGAAGCAAGGACGGCAGTCGTGTAAGAATAATTATTTTTTGTTTGTCAAAATGGTATATATATATAATTATAAAATATAAGAATGTGTATTTATTTAAGTTACTTAGTATTCTAAAAAATCAGGTCTTACTTTCCTATCCTAATTTTAATTAATCTTTGTTAAGCCTTCTTATTAAAAATTTCAGTATGACCTAAACTTATATTGACTATCAAAATAACACATTATAAACGTCAAGTTCAATTTTCTTTAGATCACATAATTAGGTCCACTTACTCAATAACTATGTCATTAACCTATTTTACTAAAATTAAAATAACAATTAATGTAAACCCATAAAAAATCTAATATTCTTTCACTTGGATTACAATAATCAATTTTTGAAAAACAAATAATTTTATTTGCTTAAAAAAAAGACTCTTGATCTAATTAATAAAGAAAATATTTTATATAGTCACATTTTAAAATAACAGTGATGAATTTAACATCTCAAATAATTCGATTTAATTTAATCTTTAATATTAGATTATGATAATTAATACATCTTATTACTGAAACATAATCAATCCAAAATCACAAATATTATCAATTAAATTGATATGAATCTTAGGATTAGTAGTGTAATAAGATATGATATGTTGATATAATCATAAATTAACATCATAATCTTATTGATTTTTCTTATAGTTCCCTATCCTTATCCTTCAATAATGATATAAGAAAACTATTTGACTCTAACGAGTATATATGTCCATGATTACTATTTATTCTCAAAAAGTTTTATAGTATCAATGAATATATTCAATTTAATTTTAATAAACATATACTCTTAACTACCATTATCTTATTCTTAAGACTTTACATGATACTAATAGGTGTTGGTTTCTAATGGCCTAAAACATGCATAATAGAAGTTTTTCTTCCTAGGGAACAAGCCCTAAAACCATGCTATACAATGAAAAAAACAAGGTGCAAAATGATGCCAAATGAGAGGTTTAAAGTGCATACCTTCCTAGCCATTTGATTTGATGAAGAACAAGCTCACAAGTGTGAGCTCT
>JAVXUL010000012.1:11305377-11320960 GCA_035590515.1 Trichilia minutiflora | reverse complement strand
TTTTTTAAGTACCTATGACCTATTGTGCCTAGATTGCTCATTGAACAAGGAATACTACTCCATCCCAAAGCAGTTTGAGATTATGGATTAGTTGACTTTGGTTTTGGTGTGACCCTATAGAGTATAGAATACCTATTTTGTTATTACCTAGTTACTCAAATTATTACCAATGCCATTTCTAATTGTTTTCGGGATGTATGGAGGCTTGACTTGGTGAATGCCAATTACTTATGATGGATTAGTCCCTTCTTCATCGGTGCACTTAATTTGATGAAGATGGTTAATTTTTCTTATCAATAGTCAAATTAAATTGCAAAATATTTCGTAATAAATAATTATTGTTGAGGCAGTGTGTAACATGTTTAAACGAGTTTAACACAAGATTCAAAACTCAAAAACTTGAAATCCACCAAGCAAAATTATGAAATCTTTAAAATTTAGGGAAAAATTTATTATTCAAATAAAAGTTCTCTAAAATAATAATCAACCTTAAATTCTAAACCCTAAGATTAGGATTCCTTTTATACTAACAAATTAGGACTAAATCTAAGTATAATTTAAATAAACTTGTACTTAAATTTAAAATTAAAACAAAATATAAAGAAGGATAAAAATATAAATTTGGAGAGAAAAATAAACATGAGTAAACGTGAGTTTACTAAACGCCTTATATCATTTTACTTTCCCTTACTTTCCCATACTTCCAAACACGTCCACATCAATTGTTCTGGGTTTTTGTTTTTGTAAATGGTGAAAAAAGTTTCTAGTTTCACTCTTCATGCATCACTTGGTGGGTTGAAGTCCCTCATTTTTTTTTTCCATTTGTTGTTGAGAAACAAGAGAATAGAATTAAACCAGTGTGAGGTGTTTAAAAAGTTCATGAAAACAAGGACAAGGAGTCCCAAAGATCAAAAAGAAACCCCAAAACTTCTGCAGTGAAGAATATCAATTGAGCAAATATATCTGCAAACTCTACAATGAAGTCTCTCATTGTCATACCACAATCTAAACAGATCACAATTTGCATCATTGTTCAACAGCTAGGCTTGTAATTTTTGTATGTTTGGTGCTTGTCAGTGCAGGGACGTATATTTGTTTAGTGTTATTAAAATTGTTTTACAATAGGATGATTCTTCACATTAATTTTGTGAAATTTGAATCCTTGTTGGCAAAATTCTTCAATTGGGCGCTTAAGTTTGTTTTGTTAGTCCTTACAAGAGGGGAAGACAACTTTGTTGGTGAAGCTTCTTCTGGTTTTTCCTTGTCATGTGAAAGGTATTTTTTCGTAATTAATTTTCTCATAATTTCTTTCTTTTGATCTTCTGTTTCTTGTTATTCTTCTTTGTTGTATGCTATATCTGCTTTTTGTATGTTTATATGGCATGCACTTCCTGGTTGAAGTCTTATAATTTAGATTTTGAGTAGCTGTCTTGCACCATCTGATTAACTATCTTTCTTGCAGTTATTTGACTACCAATATAATATGGGTCTTCTCCTAATTGAGAAGAAAGAGTGGACATCAAAACTCGAAGAGCTAAGGCAAGGGCTAGAAGAAACTCAGGAGATTCTAAAACGTGAACAATCAGCTCATGTTATTGCATTGTCTGAGGTTGAGAAACGTGAGGAAAATTTGGGGAGAGCCTTGAGCATGGAGAAGCAATGTGTACTTGATGTATGTCTTCTCATTCTACATTTATTCTTTACTAGTAATCATGGATGGTTATGATATATGTTTGCTTATGCTTCTTACTTTTAGATTTTTTTTGTGTATCTATTTAAATGCTGTTCTTTGTGATTACCTTCTAAGTATTCAATTAAAATATTCTTTTGTGTGTTCTGGTTGTGCAATGCATTAATCTTAAAATAAATTATGTCTAGTAAAGCTTGTTACAGGTTCAATAGTCTATTGCTAATTTTTGACCCAAAGTCTGAAAAAGTGGACTGTTTAATGTTATGGAGAGATACTGGAAGAAACTGGGAAATAAATCTATAATTTTCTTTGTTGGATGGTTTTGAATTTTCCTTAAAGGGTGCTTGATTCAAGGAACATGAAAGAGGTTATGCTCATTTTTTTTTCCCAATGTAACAATTTATTAAACAAATGGTTCTGTTGGCTTCACTGTGAGTTGCTAAAAGTAATTTAATCGTTGTATTTTGCTCTCCTGAAGAGTCTGCTCATCTTTAAACAACGTTTATAAATTCACCTGTTATTTGATGCAAAGATACGTGGCAACTAGGTAGAACGAGTGTTGATCTGCAAAAGGTTTTTTTATACTGTCAGTTTGATGCCTACATAATACATAAAAGTGAAGTTGTTGAATCACCTGAACTGATCATGCTTGTCATTGAGTGCCACAGACGTGATTACAATATACTATCATATGTGTAGATGTGTATTCATGTCAAATAATTATGTTAGAATTTCAAATTAAGATTTCAATGGCTTTATAATAGTTTATGGTGACAGAAATGTCAATATTTGAGTGATTGTTAGACATGTCATCTTATCATACAGTCTAAATGACTGGCATTATACGTTTCTTATTGATTGTCCTCGGGATAGAACAACCTTTTATGGGTTAGTCGTATGTGTTAATCATAGTTGAATTAGATTCTCTTTCCATCTTTCACTGTTGTGTTTCTGAACTCTATTATATGTGTTAGTCACAAATATTTGATCAGAAACTTCTGCATGTGACTGTTTAAGAACTCATTTGGATATTTTAATGTCAAACTTGCTCTGTGTAGCTGACTGGGAAATTTGCTAATCTCAGTGGTGAGATTTTTCTTTCTTAATATTGCTACTTGTGTCATTATCATGATCATGGTCATGGCCTTGTAAGTGCAGCTTGAAAAGGCTTTGCGTGATATTGAAGATGAGTGTACTCAAGTCAAGTTGTCTTCTGAGAAAAAATTGACTGATGCAAATACTTTGGTTGTTGGAATTGAGGAGAAATCTTTGGAGGTGGAAGAGAAGCTGCATGCTGCTGAAGCCAAACTTACAGAGGTAAACAGAAAGAGCTCTGAGTTAGAAATGAAATTGCAAGAGTTGGAGTCTCGTGAAAGTGTGCTAAAGAGGGAGCGACTTTCCTTAGTTACAGAGTATGCTTTGTGCTTAGTCCTTTTAATATCTATGACAATCCTTTCCCTTAAACTGTTTTGAGCATGCGAATTACTTAAGATGATCTTGGCATTCATTTTATATTTTATTCTGTTGCTCTTAGACGGGCAGCACACGAGGCAGCTTTCTATAAGCAGAGAGAAGACTTAAGGGAGTGGGAGAGGAAACTACAGAAAGGGGACGAACAGCTGTCTGAGTTGAGGAGAACTCTTAATCGGAGAGAGGAAAAAGTAGAGGGAAATGACAGGATCCTTAAGCAGAAAGAGAGGGATCTTGAAGATTTGGAAAAGAAAATTGCATTGTCTGGCTCAGAGTTGAAAGATAGGGAAGATGATTTAAATAATCGACTGGCTGAGTTAGTTGTTAAAGAAAGAGTGGGTTTTCTTGCCTATCTGATTTGTACGTTGTATTTTATTTGTGTTCATATTTTCCATTTTTTTTTTCATATAATACTGTTTTACAAATTTTGCTTCAGGAGGCCAATTCTCTAAGAAGCATTTTAGAAGTGAAAGATAAGGAATTACTGATGTTGGAAGAAAAACTTGGTGCGAGGGAAAGAGTGAGTTCCTGTGCTTGATGTTCTTTTTGGCTAAGTAACTCAATGTTTTCTGTGACATAAATGATTTGGTTTACTTGCTGTCTGCAATTTAATCCATTCTACAGGACATGACCATTTTCAACTATCATTTGCTAGTATTAAAAAGCAACATTTTATCAATGTTGTTTGAAGTTTCTTCAACTCCATTTGTCTTCTTCTTATTGGTAGCGAAGTACGCATGCTTATCAGAAGAACTTGCCAGTTGGAGCTTGCATGATATTTGCACGCTTGATACATGAAGACCTATAGTTGGTTCACAATAATGTTATTTGGTATTTAGAGTGGTTAGGATGTGTTTTTAGTTCTACGTGATCTATTGGCATTTTCTGTTCACGGGAACCCATGCCATTCATACACTGTAAAAGTGATTATGCTTCTTGTAAGTTTCCTAGTTGTATGTTAGAAATGGTGGGGCGAAGGGTTTTGACCATTGAGTGTTAAATGGGTATGATGTAACAATTAATTACTTTCTACTTTTAATTTAATGCATACTTTAACACTTGTGTTTTTACTTACTAAGTACCAGCATTTGCTTTTGTTCATATAAGATTAATTAGGGTGCTGGTTAGAGTAGTTTTATTAGGTGATATACGGTGGCGATATTTGTTTTTTAAGTGGAATTGCTTGTGCTTTTGTTCATATAAGATTAATTAGGGTGTTGGTTAGAGTAGTTTTATTAGGTGATATACGGTGGCGATATTTGTTTTTTAAGTGGAATTGCTTGTGCTTATCTATTTGTTTTTTAAGTGTACAAAGGTTTGGTTATGTAATTAAGATGTCATTCAAAAACTTTGCATTTAATGGTCTGTTCAGGTGGAGATTCAGAAGCTCCTAGATGATAAGAGATCCGTTCTGGATGCTAAGCAGCACGCTTTTGAGTTGGAACTGGAAGAGAAGAGGAAATCTCTTGATGTGGAAATGAGAAGTAAAGTAAGTGCACTGGGGCAGCAGGAATTTGAAATTAACCACAGAGAAGAGAAGTTAAGAAAACGAGAGCAAGCATTGGATAAGAAGTCAGAGAGAGTGAAGGAGAAAGAAAAGGATCTTGAAGTTATGTTGAAATCTGTAAAAGAGAGAGAAAAGTTCGTGAAAGCTGGGGAGAAAAAATTGGAGTTGGAAAAGCAGCAATTGATTGCTGAAAAAGACAGTGTGCAGAATCTCAAAGGTGAGATTGATAAGATAGAGGCTGAAACTGCTCGGCAGGAGTTGCAGATTCAAGAGGAGTGTCAGAGGCTTAAAATCATTGAAGAAGAGAGGTTGGAACACCTCCGTTTGCGATCAGAGTTGAAACAACAGATAGAAAAGCACAGATGCCAGCAGGAGTTACTTATGAAGGAACGTGAAGATTTGAAACCGGAAAGGGAGAAGTTTGAGAAAGAATGGGAAGTGCTGGATGAGAAAAGAAATGAAACTAATAAAGAGCAAAAGAAAATTGTCGAAGAAAAAGAGAAGTTTGAAAAATTGCAACATTCAGAAGAAGAAAGGTTAAAGAAAGAGGAATGTGCCTTGCGAGATTATGTTCAGAGAGAGTTGGAAGTTATCAGACTAGAGAAAGAATCATTTGAAGCCACAACAAGGCATGAGCAGTTGGTTTTATCTGAAAAAGCTAACAACGATCACAAGAAGATGCTTGAAGATTTTGAAACAAAGAGGATGAGTCATGATACACACTTGCTGAATCGGCAAGATAAAATGGAGAAAGAACTGCAAGAAAGAAAGATGGCATTTGAGGAGAAGAGAGAGAGAGAACTTAATGATATTAATTACCTGAAGGATGTTGCTGAAAGAGAAATGCGAGAAATAATGTCTGAAAGAAATGAACTAGAGAAGGAGAAGCAGGAAGTTAAAATTAACAAGGAGAAGTTGCAAGAACAACACCTTGGAATTCACAAGGATATTGATGAGCTTGATATTATGTGCAGGAAGCTTTATGGTGATCGAGAGCAATTTAAACATGAAAAAGGATGTTTTCTGGAGTTTGTTGATAAGCACACAAATTGCAGGAACTGTGGAGATATGACAAGGGAATTTGTACTTTCAAACTTGCAACTACCAGATGCCGAAGCTGGGAATGCTCTTTCTTTACCAAGGTTGGGTGATAGATCATTGGGGAATCTTCAAGGTGATCTAGGTGCTTCTTATGATTTAAATAACAAGAAATCTCATGGTGCTGAGTCTGGAGGTCACATGTCTTGGCTACGGAAATGCACTTCAAAGATATTTAGCATATCACCAACTAAAAGGAGAGAGCATACTTCTGATTCTGTTTTGGGAGGGGAATTGTCACGATCAGCTATGCTGACTAATATCCAAGAAAAAGGTGAGGGGCCTGGTGTACTTGTCAGCAAAGAAGCAATAGGGGGTAATATTCCGGAAGATGAACCCCAATCATCCTTCAGGATGGCACGTGATTCCACAATCAGAGAGGTGGATGATGGATATGCACCATCTGTAGATGATCATAGCTACATTGATAGTAAAGAGCTAGAAATTCTGGATGATTCCCAGCAATCTGAACCAAGGCATGGGCGCCATAAACCTGGTCGGAAGCAGAAGTCTGGATTGAATAAGACACACTCTGTGAAGGCTGTGGTTGAGGAAGCAAAGGTGTTTCTTGGGGAGGGACCAGAGGGGGCAGAACTGAGTGCAAGGTTTCTGGCACACGAGGACAGTCAAGGCATTTCTGGTCATACACAGGAAGCAGCCAATAATACTGCAAAGAAACGGCGACGAACACAAACCTCCAAAGTTACAGGGAGTGAGCAAGATGGTGCTGATAGTAATGAACATTCCGACAGTGTCACAGCTGGTGGTGGGCGCAGGAAGAGGCGGCTGCGCCAGACTTTTGTTCCATCCCAACAAACTCCAGGGGAGAAGCGATACAATCTCAGGCGACACAAGACGTAAGTCCTTAATGTTTTATGTGAGTGGATTGTGTTTTGTGATGACAACTAAATGTTTCTACTACTAGATAATGCTTTTTTTATAAAGGGTACTCTGATTTGATGGAATTGTTTGGTTACAGAATTTTGAGGGGGAAGAATGACTCTTTTTGCCATGATATTTGATTTCTTAGTTTTCAAACTCTTCTGTGTCTTAGCATTTGCTGTTGAGCTGGTCATTTTAGCAGGTAGTTAATTTATGTGTAGATAATAATTATATGTTGGCTGGGGTATCAAATGTTCTTCTTCTAGCTGCTTAGTCCTATCTGTAGAAAGGTTCAAATTGTCCCCAACTTGATTAAACTTCTAAGTGCTCTAGAATCTATCAAACTTAATCAATATATCATGTCCATTTAGTTGCCTTTTCCTCAGCCTCATTCTTGATTTGGTTTTACTGGAGCAAGCAATAACATAAAATGAGATTTCAGTATTAGAAGGAACATCATGCGTGGTTGATAACATAAAATGAGATTTCAGTATTAGAAGGAACATCTTGCGTGGTTGAATTTTTGCTTCTCTCATTTTAGTAAAAACAAAAATAGTGAAATTGTATTCAGTTTTCTGGTCTTGTCATGTCGGTTCCTTTTTGGTGAACTCTCATGAGGGTAAGAAACTAAGAATTTTGATAGTTCTTGATACCTTTTATCAGGTTTTTCGAATTTCTGGGCCATTTTCTTTACACTATTAATACACTTTCTTTTTCTAGTTTCTTATCTAAAAACAAGGGCATGTAAGTAAAACCCTGTGCAATTAGGTGATCTTGAATGCAGATATTCTAGTGTACAATGGCCATGGCATTGTAGTAATAATTTTAAGCTGCCAAGGATACGGATAAAAAATTTGGCTTTTTATTTCTCTCTCCTCTTTTTTTTTTTTTTTAAAAAATGGAACGAGGATTGAGCTCATGAAGAAAACGATGTGTGTAAGTTCAAAGAGATTGCAAATATCTTCTGGCAGAAATTATATTTTGGTTTGGTCAATTGCTGTTTTAGTCATTACTAATAAGCATATTGAGCAAGAACCCATACATTTCAATCTAATATTTTATTTAACACCTAATCAGTGGCACTGCAATCTTGGCATTAGAAGCCTCGTCTAGTCTGAAAAAGACTCAGAAGACAGTTGAAGGTACTAGTGCAGTGAAAGCGGCACCAAACCCCAAAACTACTTCTAGCCTGGCACCTGTAATTGCCAATGAGAATGGCAAATCTACCCACTTGGTGCAGGTTACTTTGGCAAAAAGTGTGGAGCCCTTGCAGGACAAGGTTGTTATTGTAAACTCATTTCTTTTTCAAAGTTTTGGCTAGTTGTTCACTTTAAGCTGATGTTTCTGCACCAACTTTTTCTTGTCTGTTTTTCCTTTGTTGTTATGTGATGCAGTTCAAGTCAAGTACGGACATTGCTGATGTGAATCCTGATGCCCCCAGGTCAACTGAAAATATTGTGTTGAGTGAGGAAGTTATTGGTACATCAGAGAACATAGATGAGGATGAGAATGGGAGCTCAGTCCTTGAGGACGAAGACAATGACAATGGTGATGACAATGACGACGATGATTCAGATAATCCTGGTGAAGCATCCATAGGGAAGAAGCTCTGGAACTTTTTTACATCATGAAGGGTTCCCTGAGACTAATATCATTTTCTTTTTTCTTATAAATTCTTTTAATCCTATTGGGATTCACTTTCTTTCTCTCTGAGTATTATTAGAGAACTTAGTATAACTCAAAAACTCTAGCTTCGGTGGTAAATTTTCGTATCATTGTAAGTTGTAGTTCCGATTATGAAAACTGAAGCAATGAGAAAGGATGAGGGTGATGGTTGATTTTGTTTAAAACATGGAGATTGTGATGCAAGTCGCACAACTTGATTTAATGCATTAGTAGTATAGTACTGAATTTTCTTTTACTTTTCTCCTTCTAATGAAATGGATGACTTTAGATTAGCTCTGCTTTTTCAGATTGGATAATTTTCAAAGTATTTTTACTTGAATTCTATCTGTAGGATGATTCAAGTGACGATCAAATTTATGATGCATCTAATTAAATTCTAAACATAGAAAGATTTTTGTGAAGACAAACCATCACGACTGAAAGGTCATTAGCTAAGTACTGTGCTTTTGAGCAAAGTGAAAGTCCAACAATCTCAAGCATACTTTTAATTTGAGATTAAAATGAAGTATCTTTATTTTTATGTAGGAGTTGGAGAACCAATGTTAAAAGAGATTATATAGTAAACAAAATTTTTCACAATCAAGAGCATGTTGTTATTGAAGTGCTGTTGTTCCACAGTTGCTATATGAATGTCACTAAATCACAAGATTCTAATAAAAAAAGAGCAGTTTGAGTCAGATTTGTAATATAAATATGTTAATTAAAATATGAGTAAGTTTTATTAAAAATTGTTATTATCAATGTTTTTTTTTATAATTTTACTTTTAAAATAAAAATTAGTTATGCTAAACATGTCCTAAAGATTATTAAGATCATGATTTTAATTGTCATCATATTTTATCTATTCTTATTTGAAGATTTCAGGACAGAAATTTAAAGAAAAGAATGTACTAAAAAAAATTTAAAAAGTTTTATTTAATTAGAATTATTATTTTTTATTTAATTAAAACTATTCAAAAAAAATGAAAGTTTTCATACCCTAATTGAATAAGAAACTCATTTGAAAAACTTTTACTTTAAAAAAGTCCCAATTAAATAAGAAAAGCAATTATCCTGATTAGAAATGACTTTAAAAATCTTTGTATATCCAGTAAATGGATAGATAGACATAGAGAGAATCATTCAAATATTAGATGAAGATGAAATAGATGTATTGTGATATTCCATTAAGCCCAAGTTTTTACTTCAAATTAGTAAAGGGAATTGGCCCAACATGGACATGCAGTTGGAGCTAGTGGGCCATGAAAGGAGCATTTACTTGAAGGACTCTATTTACAAAAATTAAAGGCGTGACAATTGATTTAGAAAATAATAATAATTAGAAAGTTATGCTACATTATATGATAGATAGATAGATATCTAATGAACTTTGTATATCTAATAGATAGATAGATAGATAGAGAGAGAGAGAGAGACGCTCTAACACCAAGTCATTCAAATATTAGATGGAGAGAAAATAGATGTGTTGAGATGGAGTATAAACAATATGGGTTTAATTGTTTGGTACATAAGATTAGACTTGAAATTAGGCATATTTGCAAGTTAATAAATAATTTAGCGATAATGAAAAAGTTGGTAAATAATGGCTCTCCATATATTATCATTTCTATTTGTCATATTCTTGTTGGCTTCCATTTTTTCCATTTATTTCAGATAAAGGTGAACCAGTATTGATAGATTAGAGATATTGGCAAATGTTTGATATGTAAAACAACAAACACATGTAAATAATTGAAATCCTTGGTATAATTTAGCATTATTAATTATACATTAGGGGGAATTTGTCTTTGATTAAAATATAATCACCCCCTGGAGGGGGTGAAATGTAATCTCAGCCATCCATTATTTGTAATGGATGGCTGAGATTACATTTCACCCCCTCCAGGGGGGTGATTATATTTTAGTTAAATATGAGGGGGGAATTTGAAATTCCCCCTTATTTGCTACGAAGGTACTTGCACCGTGAGGCAAATCCTCGTATCATACACAGAGACATTAAGGCAAGTAATGTACTTTTAGACACAGAATTTCAAGCAAAGTTGCTGATTTTGCTTTTGCAAAGCTGATACCAGATGATGTTACTCATTTGACCACTCGAGTGAGAGGAACCCTTGGATATTTAGCACCTGAGTACGCCACGTGGGGGAAAGTTTTAGAGAGTTGCTATGTCTACAGCTTTGGAGTTTTCCTTTTAGAAATAATTAGTGCAAAAAAGCCACTAGAAAAACTCCCTGACGGAGTGAAACGTGATATTGCGCAGTGGGTCACACCCTATGTCCAAAAGGGTGCATTTGAACATATTGCTGATCCAAGATTGAAGGCTAAATTTGATCGAGATCAGTTGAGATCAACGGTGTTGATCGCGATGAGATGCACCGATAGCAATCCGGAGAACCGTCCTAGCATGGTAGAGGTAGTGGACTAGCTTAAGGGTGGCTTAGGGAGGAGGACAAAGAACATAAAAGACGCAGAACATATGGTTGATGAAGAAGACGAAGACAGCGACGATTATGATACTGATTTTGATGGGTACAGAAATACAATGGAACAATCTGAAGTAAGAAAGAGAGGGACATGATTAACAATAATTGATTTGAGCTGAAAATTTTCACATTTATTCTTGTGATATTATGATGTAATGTGAGTTGAAGAAGACTAAAGACAATGAGACATGGTCTTCCAAGTTTTATTGCACAATCTCTTCGTTCTATTTTCATCCTTCTCTGTTTGCTCCCTAATTTGAAGACTTTCTACTCATTGGAACCGTTATCATTTTTTAACCATTTTCATCAAATACATATGGGCCAAGTTTGCAATTGGGGTCGTCCTCTAGTCCAACCAAAGTATATTGAACTTGGGCCATATTTGTACTTCTCATGTGACAACGTTTCAAGTGTGATTTGTAATGCAGAGGCAATCTTCATATTTAAATATTCAAAAAATTGTTAAAAGGAAAAACAAATTTAATCTAGATTTGTTTTCGATGTTTGAGTCGAAAGTTATTTCTAATTTATGAACCAAAGTAGGCTCAAAAATTTGGAACAAAAATGCTCTCTCCTGTACCTATATCTAAGCAATAGAGTGTGTCTTCCTTGTAGACGACATTGTGGTACAATTTAAGTAGTACGTAAACTTTATACCCAAGTTCACTTAATTAAGCAAATACATAATATTATTTATAAAAGTAATGACTAATAAGATGCCACATATACATATATATATATATATATATATATATATATATATATATATATGAAATAGAATGCAAAACAGGCGAGGCCAGACTTGGGTTGCCCCTGTATAAACGCACCTATGTTAATAATTGGTGACTTCTTCTTTGCTTTGCCCCCCTTTGTTAATAACTGATGATGTCTTCTTCGTCGTCGTCTTCTTCTTCTTCTTCTTAAGTCGATATAATTCAAGAAATAGGTCCATGATTTTGACAATTCGTACTAGTCATACAAAAATGTATGTGATATGAGTGCTCTTTGGAAATTTAAAGCTTTATAGTAAATACTAAGTATGTCAAAGGCCCTGTTTGAGATCCCCGGAAGCCCCACAATATCCATGTATGATCGAAAAAGTATATTAAAAAACAAACAAAATTAAATTCATGAATGAAGTTTTAACGTCAATTTACTACCATGGAGTTAATATAAAATTTGCCTAATTCAATTTTAAAGGACGTTTTACTTGATTTCTGGTTTAATAAAATTAATTATCCGTATATAACGTCAAGATAATATTATTAGTAATTTCTTAATCAATGATACAATAATTTTCTTATCATTCTACATATGCCACTGAGAATTACACATTTTGTGAATCATATTGGATTAGTTTTAATATTCTAAGTCATATTGATCCATCTGGCCTAACTAACAAAGTATGCCACATTGCAAAAAAAGGTGGGGAGTGTAAGAAAGCCAAAATGGCATTAAAATGTAGAAATATCTTTTACCCTTCAAAATTCGACGAATCTATTTAACCTTTTTTCAGAATGAAATTTAATTTAAATATAAAAGAAAAAAAAGAAAGAAAGGAGGAAAAGAAAGATGAGAAGGAATGTGGTAATGGTAACAGCAACAGCTCAATGTAGTACAAATTCGTAAGAAAATTAAACTAGATATTTAATTTTAGAAAGTACGCAGAATTTGAAGGGTTGTGAACAACTTTTCCGGATTCCCGAATCCCAAGTTGCATGTTTTTGCAGTAAAAAGATAGGCCATCCCTATCTCCCTAATTAGGTATAGTTACGACCCCCTACGAATTTGGGGAGCCCATCTTTGTTATATATACGTATATGTATATGACTTTTATTTACTCTGTCTCTGATATCAGTGATAACTTCATTTACAGTCACAGCTCAAAAATTAAAAAAATTAAATAATCAAGAGAAAGACAGCAATAATAGTACTGAGATGTATGATTTGTTAAAGCAAACTGACACTGCTTAGTGAAAGCATTTTCATGCAATGCAAAGGCAAAGCATTTATTTAATCTGTAAGCTGTATCCTTGTATGAAACATTAATTTAACACAGTAAATAAAAAGAGAGAAGCTTTTAGCTGGAGAAGCTATGGTGAAAAAAAAAAAAAAAAAGCAGGCAGCCGGCCTAGAATTATTAGGTTATCAAGTAGCCATTTACTAGTCATCCCCTTTTCTTTACCTTCCCATCGCTAACGGTTTATGATGAAATTAGACAGACTGTAAAATCCCAAAAAGTGAGTCCAAGTAAGATTTTCTTTTCTTTTTTTTTTAATTCTTTATGATTTATTTATATATATGTGCGTGTTTGTGAATTATGAGGATCCAGTCCAGCTTCAAGGTGGCAGCTTTGCAGAAGGTACAGAAATACAAATGAGAAATATAAAGCTTAACTAAGCCATTATCTCTATGTATATATTTAACTCCATGAATAGAAATCGATGGCGAGAGAGTTAACGACGCAGTTGGATCAAAACACAAAATTTATATGTTGATTCAGTGACTTCCAGAACGCTAGCTATACTCTATGATAGCTACTGCAAATGATGTTACTTGTCAGTCTGAAAGTAAACTTATAAAATTTATTATAATATATATTTATATCAATATAAGAACAACTGTTTTTAATTTTTCCTTCTCTTTTACACCAATCATCATGAATTTTGCTTTGTTTTTTTTCTTGTCGTTTTGAGATCCAGCTGTTGGTTCGACAGCAGAATTCGAGGAATAAAAAAGTTTTCAAATTACAGGACTTCCATTCACTGAAGACTCAATTCAAACGTTGCGGGGAGAATTTTTTTGAAGCCTGCGGATTCATGTTGTCTTGTCTTTCACCGGAAAAAGAAATGATAATTTTAATATGAACAAAAGCTGTTTTCAGAATTGAATACTCGACTACAGGGTGATTAATTTGTGGCATTTTACAAGCTTCATTTTCTGTTATGATCAAATCAAGTGGTTGTTTATGGTACTCTAGGAATATTATTTGTTTATTGAATCAAAATTTTGCCAAATTCAAACTGACAACAGCACTCGTGCTACAATGCTATTAAACAAAATTATTACACTTAATACCACTCTATTCACCTCCTTCATGGCAACCGACTTAGATAAAGTTTTTAGTTTATCAATAACTGTAGGGGTCTTGAGTAGTCGATTAATTGATTTTGTCTCATAATTAATTTGCTTTTCTCTCGCCATAACTTTGCGACAATTAGAGGTCTCCTTAGCATTCACATAGAACTTCTTAACTAAGATCATCAATGTTGCTTTAGGCTGCTTACAAAAATAAGTCCAGCCCCTCTTAGTAATCTATTCAGAATTTTTGGGGTTGTCAACTTGATCAAACTCTCTCTAATACCATATCTCTTTTTCAATGATTCTTGAAACCAAATAGATGCATCCTAAAGAAATCAATTTTGATGCATATAATTAGAGGATTCACTTCTCAGTCTCTCTGGATCTATTTTTTCAAACAGTTGGTGAGCACTACACAAAACCTAACAAAGAATACCTAGCTTTAACCATGTCAGCTTTCCACAATCACACAACTTCAAATTCTCAATCATTACTGTAAAATTTCACAATCAACTATCTCAACTCGTTTGATCACAAGCTTCAAACTACATAATTTTGTTGTTGTATGAAGTATTCCTTGAAACCTTGAATGTAATATGTGGGTCATTAATTTTTAGGAGAAAGGTTTTAATGAGTTTGTAAAATATTAGAAGTAGGTAAGTGTGTTTAAAATCGGGAATAAAGGGCCTACAACGAAACAATTCTCGCTGCAGCAGTGATATTTTTTATAAAATTATGTTGCAATGGGAATTTTCCACTACAACAGGGTTAGTACCTTAATAGTTTGCACCTCTAAGCTTTGGTACAGTGACCTTTTCTCACTACAGCAGGGAGCATTTCTTCAAAAATTAGTCTCTATCTTCCTTTGTAGTAGGACTTTTTGCTGTAGAGGAATTGCTTTTCCTTAGTTGCTTTATTGCTATTCTTGACAATTAAAACTTTAATTCCTACAAATTAACATCACAAAATAAATCACAACTTATAATCCAAGTTCAAAACTGTAGGTATCTTATTTTGGGACACACAAATGAACATCACAAATTTCACGAAACTGTAGGTATCTTATTTTAAGGAAGCATTTTAGGACACACCTAAATTAAAAAGTCCCATATTTTTAGTTGCAGTGGGATTTTCTTGCCATAGTGGAAACTATTGACAATATAAGGGCGTTGAGCAGGCTAGCAAGATAATCTTTTCTAAAGTTCGACTTTCATTGCAGCGAGATTTCTTGTTGTAGCGAACCTTGAGAGGATGGTTTGCTGTGTTCTGACTTTTTGTTGCACCAAAAAAATCCCGCTGTAGGCTGTAGCATGTTTTCCATCTTTAAACCTTTTTGCAAGCAACCTTTGGGTCGAAATTAAGCAACATTCATTCCTGTGAACTACACATAATTAAAACACAAAAATACATAAAGGCTGGACGGATTTATTTAGATATGTCAAACGGATCAGGTCAGCTTAATTTGTTATGGATCGATATTTAAACGGATCAAATCGAGTCAATCCATTTATTATATAAACTAATATTTTGATGGTCCTAACTCAATCCGCGAGCTATCGAACCTAAACGAGTTGATCCGCGAATCGACTTTAAAAATTTTAAATTTAAAAAAATATATATAATATACTAATTACTAAGAAATACACTATGTTAATAGTTGTAATATCCACTGAAAAAAAAAAAAAA
>JAVXUL010000012.1:11286598-11298607 GCA_035590515.1 Trichilia minutiflora | reverse complement strand
AAATTGTAAGAATTATAAAGTTTTTAACTTTATTTTTAATTTTTAAAAAAATAAAACCGGTACCCGGTTTAAACCGGATACCGATTTGGTTTAAATAGGGACCCGTTTTCTGGTCCTCTGTTTAAATCGGACCGGATCTGGACTAAATTTTCCAGATCCGATTTAAACCGGACCGGGTACCGGTTTAGCCAAAAAAAACGGTATCCGGTCCAGTTTCACCCCTAACTCAGGTGTTGTTCACACCTAATCATATTTTTTCAATGCTCATTTCTAATTTTCTAACGAGTTACCCAATCTTCTTACATCCTAAATAACACCCAAAAACTAAAATCGTGCGATAAAAGTAGAAAATCTATTTTGAAGCATAATAAAACCCATTTATGCAAAAATTTATAAAGTGCAAAAGTGATATGCAGACGAGTTAGAAATGTTGCTATAAATCTCATAGTTCGTTGGTTTTCTTCAATTTGGCCTGGAACATTGAAAACCCCAAATGGACCCCAAAATCTTAGTTTCCTTCTACTGCGATTTTCGTGCTCCTTACGACAAATTGAAGCTAGTAATGTGTTTACAATGCAGAATGCAGCAAGAAGATGAAAAGAAATTGAAGAAAGGATGAAAAATAAAATGTGGGTATGTGAGGAGCAGAGAACGAACGAGAGAGGGGAAGAGAAGGGAAAGAAGAAAGAAATGGGGAAGAAAAGAGGGGCTCAGCTCCCTTTTATAAAATTGATAATTTTGCCTCTGATTATATAAGAAAAGAAGTTTCTAGATAAGGACAAATCAGTCTTTTTGCACGATTCGATCGAATAAATTGATCAAATCGTTCAATCAAAATGGGGTTCGTTCGAATGAATTGAACCCTTTGTTTGACCGAGGATTTTTTGAATCTCTATAAAATTTTGGTCAATTTATTCATTCGAATGATTCAACCATTCGTTCAGCCGAATGATGTTTCGTTCGAACGAATCACTGATTCGTTTGACCTCAAGTTTTCAAGCTCCCTAAAAATCTAGTGACTATGGTTCGATCGAACGAACCAAGACTTCATTCAGTCAAACCCATTCGTTCGAACGAAGTCAAGCATTTGTTCGAACGCAGTGAAGCATTCGTTCGACCGAATGCTTCCTACCTCAAGCCTTAGGGACGATCGAACTTCCGATCGCTTTTTGACATTCATTCCCATTCCTAACTCTTTCTAACTCTTTCAAAATCTCATATTGAGCCTCGAAATATTATCGATCTATACAGAACCTAGGCGTACACTTATGAAAAGATGAAAATACCCTTACTCAAAAATATAGGGTCTCACACATTAATTGCTACTTCTATTATAAAAGTCGAGTTCGTTTCATGTTTTGAGGCTACCTCACATGGAATATGGTTAAAGAGTTTCATATCTATACTTAGAATTGTGGATTCTGTTTTTAGGCCATTAAGGATATCTTGTGATAATTCGACTATTGTATTTTTGGCTAAGAATAATAGAAGTGGGAGTCAAAATAAACTTATTGACATCAAATATTTAGCCATCAGAGAACATGTTAAAGAAAATAAAGTGGTTATTAAACAAATTAGTACTAAATTAATGACAGCTGATCCTTTGACAAAAGGTATGCCACCAAAGAGTTTTAAGAATCATATTATTAGGATAACACTTGGTTCTATTATGTAATTTATTTGTTTAATGAAACTCTACATATGATATTTCTCATTATTGTTGTGTATACATTTATTTAAGAGAAAAAAATTATTTATAATTAGATCTAGAATAAACATAAGTTTTATTCATTAAGTTAAGGTTACTAAATAAAACCAAGAATAAACAATAGGTTTATTCATAAATTTTCACATATGAAAAGGCAGATAAGAAACATTATATATTGTAATATATGAAGAAAAAAAAATTATAAATTTTGATAACTTATCGCCATGATTTATGTATTTGTTTCTTAATTATAAAAAGTTATATACTAAGTGGGAGAATGTAAGAAGTAACCACTTTGGTGGTAACCTCCATAAGTGGTTCATAACTCCCCAACTATAAAAGGAATCTCCCAATATTATTGTAATTGTAGAAAATTGTCATTTAAAAATGAAAAATCGCCATGATTAATGTGTGGTAACCTTTATTTTTTTATGAAAAAACCTATATAATAATAAAAAAATATAGCAGATGATTCCTAAACTCATTTTTCTCATAAAATACCTTCAAGTGAGGATTAAGAGAATTTAAAAAAAAATCATTCTATCAATCTTAATTTGACAACAAATATCAATAACAAGAAATTAACATTCTTTAAAAATTTTAAAATTATGTAATTATTTTTAAAATATGATTATTATTTTTTATACTTTTAAGAATATCATAATTTTCTCTATGATGCTATAAATCACATGTGAGAGTACACCTTGTGGTTATCTCAAGTAGAAATCTCAAAAAGATTCTACCAGTTCCAAACTTGTAGCTGATAATTAGGAGCTTACAATAGCAAAAATAGGAGAATTGTGAAGGAGGTCACGTATTAAACATTATAATTACAGTATTTTGTCAAGGCTTACATGATATCATTACTTGTTAAGGACCCTCTTGCGTGATTAATCATCAAGGTTAAAAGGACAGTATAATAATTACGGTATAATCAATTATCTGAGGATTATAAACAAGACTTTTACTAAAAATATTAATCAATCTTATTTTTCAAAAAACTTCATAAAAAAACATTTGAAAGACACTACAGTTACTTTTATAAAAAAAAAATCACATCCAACAAAAGAATAGTTGGATTGATAAAGTCACATCCACCAAAAGAATAATTGAATGATATTAATTACTGTAGCCATTTTTTTTCCGCTTTCTAATCTCTATGTAAAAGTATCCTAGTTTAAATATCAAAGTTTTTTTAACTAGATAACTAATATCACACAAAACTCTTTTTGTATTTACAAGTTTTTGAAATACAGAGACTATTGGACCATTCTTGTGTGACTACATCTTGACCGAAACAATACTCATCAGATTTTGTGCATCAACAACCCAAATTTAGAACCTTTAAACTCAACATCCAGTTAAAATTATCATAATTCCAAACGATTTTGTTTGCTCTAGGTTGGATTTGTATGAGAGAGACGATGAATCACACACATAACAAGGCATCAAATAATAAAATGTTTCATTTGAATGCATTATGAGTGTAAATATTTTTCATCTCGTGTTTCTATTTATTTATCTAATTTATAAATACAAATAATTTAGAAGGTATTTGAAGGAATGACTTTGATTTGATTGGGTAAATAAAGAAAGGACTATTCAGCGGCCATGACAATAATTGAAGGAAAATTTCAATTTGGTTGGGAAGGAAGATAATGTTACATATGATGTTGTACTTTGTATGCATCTTGTTGGATGCGATTCATATGTTGTTCCATATAATGTGAAACTACAAAAGGTAATACACAAATCACTTTTATGTATGACAAATTAGAAAATTTCAGTCCAAACCAAAGGCATCATTGATATGAACAGAAGATAACAGTCCCAAAATAAAAAGGAAAAAGAGCTTCTGAGAAAGACGGGAACCACGTTTGCTTCTTGTTACCATTTCCAAAAAAGAGAACACAGTATACACATCCATGGATTTATCATATGATCATACTTTTCATCTCCAAATTACTTACGATCAAAAAAGCAAGCTACAGACCCACCACCATTCAATTCCCAAAGCAAAAACGAAACTGCAACAAAATAGACCATTTCCTTTTTCTTTTTTATCATTGGTTTAATTAATACTTGACATCTACTAAACCCTAAGCAGATAAAAACTAAGTTCAGGACCTGCACTGCAATCAGGATTCATCATGTAAAATGCTTCTGAATCTTTAGACCCGACCACTCTTTCAAACCTTGCTCTCATGTACATCAGTTCTCCTTCCGACCCACTTCCATTCCCCTCACAATTTTCATTTCCTGGTAAAACGCCAGCTCCCATGGAAATCGGTTCAACAGCTTTCAGGATTTTTAGTTCTTCAGGCCCGCATTCACGCCTCACTGCATAACCGCATTTCTTTCCATTGCAGTAAGTCCTCCACATCGGCTCTTCGAGCAGATTTAAGCCTTTATTTTCGGTATTCTTTTCACATTCCAGGGCAATCCGGACAAGCCCTGAAGCCATTTCTCGAACCAAAACTCTTGTTGGTGTAGCAAGTTCGATCAGGAAGGCTGGAATTAACTTGGCATCTTCTTGAAAAGCAAAATGTACATGTCCACGTCGGTATCCAAAAAGGGTTCCGATCACTCGATTACCTAAACCTGAGTGATAGGATGATCGACTCTTACCAAAAACAGTAAGAGCTGCTGATCGGAGCTTTGAAACTGCAACGTCCGGAAACTTCTTCTTTCGTGGAGGAATGGAAGTAATTTGATTGGGGGCCGAAACTGCAAGTTCCTCGTCTTTCTCCTCCTCACAGAAATGCAGAGATGAGGAGTTTGTTAAGATTTCTTCCATGTCATCTTCATCTTCAACCTTCTTTTTCCGGTGGAAGTATCTCCTGGAGAAAGAGAAAGACGAATCATGGGGAGTCTTGGCCATGATTGTCCTCATCTGGGAAAACTAATGAAGAAGCAAAGTGCGAAGAGTTAAGATATTGGTGAGAGTAAGAAAAAAGTAGATAAGAAAACAAAGATGAGAGAGATTCTGAATCTGATTATGTTTTAATTTTTTCAATATGTTGGTTATTTAGATCATATGGTGTGAATTTATTCTTGGGTTGCGTCTGTTTTTGTCAGCTGCTGTGGGACTCAAAAATGACTTTTGTGAGAGAATCCTGACAAAAAGAAGTTGAACAGCCCCACCTAACTGGAACAGAAACAGAAACAGGAAACGGAGAAAGAAAAAACTTGAACAGGGGAGCTTATTAGAGACAAACAAAAGAAAGTAGACGGTAGAAGAAGTTGATTTGAAATGAAGACTAGGCAGGAAAGGAATCTGAGGAGACAATAGAGCTGTGTGTGTTATTTTTTAATCAAACTGATGTGTTGTGTGGGGGCTGAAGCTGAAAATAAGGGAGAGTGTGGGGTAAACAACAGAAAAATAAAGGGCAAAGACTGAAAGCCAGAGAAAGATTGAGGCTTGACTGTATGTATAGTCTCCTACCTTCCTTGGAAACAGTTAAATTATGAGCAGGTAAAGACTAAAACCACAGCCACCGTACCCAACATCACTACCTGTACCTCATATTCCCATCCCAAGGCTGTCTTTTTAAACCTTTCATGCTCCCACCATAACCCATTTCACATATTCCCATGAGCCAACATTAGCCACCTTTGTGTTTTGTATCCTAATAATTTATGTCCATTGTTTATCTGTTTGAATTTTGGGTATAGAAAATGATTAGTTGATTGCAGCCTATTATGATTTGCTGTAAATAACCTAATAAGAAACTGTAAGCATAAATGTCAAAAAGTGAAATAATCAGTAAACAGTAGTAATGATCATAATGGCTATAATCATCGAGCCAATAAACTTGTTCTCTTCTTCCTAATCCTACACATGATGAAGAATGTGGTAGCTAGCTAGATTATATGATTGTCTACCCATTTTCTTTGTAAACGATCCCTAGGCAATCGAAGACTCCTCCCTTCAGGATTTTCCGCATGGACTGCTGCATAGAATTTGATTCATTAAGGTCGAACCTTTGTTGAATTATAAGGTTAGCTATCACTATTAGTATGACGAAAGTCCATGAATCCACATCATAATCAACTGGTTATACATTTATAAACAATGTGACCGACCAAAGCCGTAGATCACCAACCATTATCCTTAGCCAAAGACTTAATCACAAGTGATTAGATGTACATTTAGAAATATTAATAAATTTTAACGTGTTTCAAATTGTTGCCAAAGACGCAAAGACTTAAAATATGTATATAAAATAGTACAGTTACTTTTCGTGAAGTAAAAAATCTACAGCATCTAGCTAACAAATTATTGAAAGAATATTAATAGACCATACGTGTGTTTGGCTAATAAGCTTACCTCATCATTGTCACATATATATAGTCTGAATTGGTCTACAACTCATGAACGATCACCAATTGAAAGCAAACAATTTCTTCAAATTCAATATGGGAAGGCTTAACGGTTAAATATGTATAAATAAGGCAAGTTGATAAGTTTTGATCAACGTCCTCTATCAGAAAATGACCTAATTAAACATATAAAATTAACTCTAGAGTGTCATTGTATCGGAGATTTCAAAATGTACAAGGTGATTTAGCCCATCTTATTTTGTTGTTAATTGTTATGGCCAAGGAGGCCAAGAAACAGTTCACCTGGGCCCAGGGACATTATATTGGGCCCGTCCAGTGAAGAGGATGAAAAAGTCATGCAACAAACTAAAAAGCACAGCAAACGCTTCGTTTGCACTGTCTCTTACTCTCTTTAATACGAGAAAGCACGTCCGCATTCCATCCAACATGGAATCAGATTCAAAAGACCCCTCCAGCAGCAGCCACTTTGAACCGCGGCATCGCCGACAGATATGTGGCGACTGAGATCGTCCAATCACCGTCTTTTTCTGCCACGTTATCCCGAAAACCCCAATTCCCATTTCCACAAGAATCGTCATCATCCACCACACCCATGAGTCCGACCACAAACTAAACACCGGCCGTCTATCAAACAGCCACTGAACACGAATAACGATTTACTTTTAATAGTGTTTGATGCGAGGTGGAAGTACGCGAAAGAGATGGTGACGGCGAGCGAAGGGGTGTTGGAGGGCATTGGAGATATAAGGGCGTGTTTGGATGTGGATGAGAGTGTTAATGGTGGAAGTATTTACGACCATGAGTTGGTGTTAAGGAAAGAGCCCTTTAAGGGTTGTGCTAGTACGTTAGAGGCGGTGGCTAGGAGTTTGGGAGTTTTTGAAGAGGAAGGAGAAGAGATTGAGATGGTTTTGAGAGAAATGGTGAGGTTGCAGGCGGGATTTTTAAAACCAGTTAAGTCAATGCCAAAGTTAATGAAAAAGTGTAAACAAAATGGTTTGAATTGAAGTAGTGGAAATATATTTTTGTTTTGTGATTTCTGTTATTTCTTTTTAGTGAATGATGCTGAAATTATGAGTATGATTTTCCTGGTCTTATGCGTTTGTGTGCTATTTTAACACTTGCAAAACATTGAAGGGAAAACCATCGTTGATTCAAGTTGTACCTGCAAATACATATATAATCAAATCAGTCTTCACACAGACAGATTAGCAAAAGGTATAATAATCAAATCAGTCTTCACACATATAGATATTAGCAAAAAGGTATAATAGAACCATGTCACGTTCTTCAACTCTAGTTGTTTGGAAATGGATTGAATCCGCTCTGCACCATTTTCTGCAAAGGCCAAAACAATGGTTAAGGAAGGTTATCCCAACATCCGTAACACTTTTCAGGTTCAATATTTTGGGGAACTTGATTTGGATCAGACAAAACTCCTGTATAAATACGGTTACACAGTGCCATGTTTCGGAAATTTCCTGTCCTGGAAGACATAGTTCCACGGTTATGAACTCTATTTTTTCGATATCCAGCCCGTCTTCCTCTTTCGTTTCTATTGCTGCACAAGCTTCAAAAACTTTATCCTGAAATAATGAAAACAAAGTTAAACGTTCTTTCGTAATTCTCGCAGTAACATATCCCAAAGAGACCCACACCATTCTTTTGGTCTGTGGCATTTCTCTGCAATGAACCAATGGAAATCTTGGCCAATAGTAGAAAGAAAATTATATAAATTTGACAAATATCCAAATGAAAATGGAGCCATCCTTTCCTTTCTACTTATGATGAACTATTCAGATTCAATTACATTATATTAGTTTCTTACTAAACTATAAGATCCTCGCAAGGACTTTGTTTTGGTTAACTGAAATTATGAGTATGATTTCACTGACCCAACTCCTGGCACTGATAAATATGAATCCAACTCTAGCACCCCAGCCCCTTAACAGTAACAAGACTCTCGGCTATTAACACTCTACGAGTGTTCTCTCCGGATGACAAAGAATTCCCAGCTCAGCCTGTACTAAACTGATGTCCAGTTTATCTAAAAGAGGAAAATGCAGCACCACTTTGTAATAGTTTTCCAATCACCGAATTAGTCGTTTAGGTTCCTAGGCCAATACTGCATTGTAATGGTCTTCAGTATATAATCATCATCGTATTCTCATTGTAAATAGACAAGATGAGAGCCATTGTTGTTATACTGGAAATACAGATATAAAAACAAAATCTACGCTCATTAACTTCCGTCTCTACCTTGTTGAATATATGCCATTAGCTATGCACTATGCTATTTTAACACTTGCAAAACATTGAAAGGGAAACACAATAAACATAGCATAGATGTTACATTATTATTCATATCAGTCGTCACACGAATAAATATTAGCGAAAGCTACAATAGAACAATATTAAGTTCTTCAACTTCTACTTAGTTGGACTTGGAAATGGATTGAATCCACTCTCCACCATTTTCTGTAACGGCCAAAACAATGGCTGAGGAAGGTTGTCCCAATCATACCAATCCCAACCGCAACACTTGTCAGGTTCAACATTTTGGGGAACTTGATTCGGATCAGACAAAACAGCACGCATAAATATGGTTACATAATGGGATGGTTTTGGTTTCTCCAGGAATACATTGTTTGTCACTGTTAGGAAATCTATTTTCTCAATATCCAAACCTGTTTCCTCTTTCAATTCTCTTAATGCGCAATCCTCAAAGCTCTCACCTGAAATTAAGACAATTTCCTAATTAAATTCAAAAGAAAATCGACCCAATCCTTTCCCTTGTGTTTATGATTAAACATTCAGATTCAATTATCAAAATAAATAACAAAAAGGGAAGTAAAAGAAATAACATTTAGTAAGAAGGTTAAGGCGAACCAAACTCCAGGTGTCCGCCAGGAAGAGCGTAAGTGGAGTCGCCAATGGAGGATCTGCGACGACCTAGCAGAACCGATTTCCCGCGCAATACGAACACGACGATCGCTACTCTCGGCCGGTTGTCCATGACCTTTTGATTGGGAAAGATCAACTTTTGAACGGGGCGGCCCCCCATTTTGAAGCTGCTGCTTTCAGGAAAAAAAAAAAAACATATAAAATAAAATAAATAATTAAAAAAAATGAGGGGAAATGGAGTGTCCTTTGGTATTTTATTAAGGGGGAACGACGTTTGCCCATATGATTTTCTGAAAAGCTAAATATCCCTCGGTAAAATTGATTTGAATCTCAGCCGTTCATTTACAAAAAAATCCAAATTCCCCCTTTTATTAACAAAAAATGACTGCTATTTTAATTATGATTAAAAAAGTACGCCTATAAAGCTTTATTTAAAAATTATCACATTCACTATTTTCCAATTCAATTGTTCTTCTGGTAATATTTTATTGATTAAATTATCTATATTTTTATTTTATCTTTCTCATTTTCAAAAATTTTAATTTTTTAATTTTACTTTTCCAACTTTTATCTTTTCACTTCATCCATAAAGCACATTATTGATGGACAAAAATTTAGCATTCACATTAGGAGTATATATTGATTATTGTTAATGTATTTTGTTTAAAAATAGGTAATGTGGTTGGATTGAATGGGTATTATCAATTGTGTAGTTGAAAAATGGGTAATGTGTTTAGATTAAATGGATATTGTGGTTTGTGGTGTAAAAAAATTAATAGTGTACTTGGGTTTAATGGTTGTGGGTGGATTTAGTTGTTTAATGTTACACTTAAAAAGTGTGCTTCAAGCATGCTTCCAAGTTCAAGGTGCTACCTCCTAATGCATTCCAAATGACCTTATACGATTATAAATGATTATATAAACTTGTCTTCGTTGCTGTTTATATAATGTATAGATATATATTGGGGATATAGGGGAGATAATTGACTTTATTTGTTACTATAACTATAAAGTGATAGTTTAGGACGAATTTAAGAGAGACCATCTAAGTGAGTGGAGATTTGTAGGTGGGGACTGATATAAGAGATAATGTTGATGATATTATAAAATTATGATTTGATCATTTATGAGTCTCATCGAAGATATTTACGAATATCATCACGTGATTACTCGAGACTAATATCAGTGATCTGCTAGTTCTTAAATTAAAACATGCATTGTTTTATTTTTCCTTTCCCAAATTAATTTTTGATAAAATGTCATTGCTTTTAATTTACATGAAAAAATTGATTGATGATCTTGGGATTGCTCCTAATCAGAATAATCGTCAAAAGGGATAGTCAGTCCAATGATTTTGAAATAAATAGGTCATAAATTGTTTTCCTATGGTTTTATATTTAATTTTTAATTATTTAAAAATCTGTTTATCTATTATATATATGTTTATAACTGTTTTTATTTTTATCCACTCACGAAGCAAATGATAGTACACTTATTATATCATGTCCCAGTCCGTGAGATCCATACATGACAACTATTACTAACTCTCAATATGTACTTTAATAACCTTGAATACATATTAAGAACTTGAATGCTTCTAAGAACCCTGTTTTCAAATCAAAACGTTTAAAAACAATCCTAAAATTTTATTCTAAATCACCCAAATTTCGTAAGTGTCAATTCAACCTCATCTATTTCAAAACATCCCGATTATTTCATAATCCATAAATCAAAGCATTTAATATATATATATATATATATATATATATAATTTATAAACTATTTAAATAACTTCCATAAACAAATAAAACTCTAAATTATAATTATACAAAACTTTAAACTTACAAAGTCAATTTCAAAAAGATCAATACAAGACACAAAAGGTTTATGTAATCTCAGTGGATTCGAATTAACTAGATGTGAGTTGAGTTAGAAATATACTTTAATATTCTTAAAGCTACTGAAATCACCATCTCGTGAAGTTGCTTTGTTGGCTCGATTTATCTGAAACTGAAAAGTGAGAGGGTGAGTATACAGAAGTATACTCTGTGAGTGAACTAAAATATTATAATAAAAATATATCCTTTAAAAGTTAAAAATTTCTTAAAATAAACTATTATAGCATTTTAAATAAAATGAGTAGAAAAAAAACTGTAACAAAAATTTCATTTAAAACATTTATTAACTTTAAAAACATGAATCATGAGAAAATTATTGGGCTGACCATCCTTTTTGGAGATTACTCTGGTCTTGAGCAACCCCGAGATCATTAGTGGGTTTTCATGAAATTTAGAAACAATGAGAGATCATAATAATAATATTTGAAAATGGTATAAACGAAATAATACATGCTCTGATTCAAAAAACTAGCCTACCATTGATATTGGCATCGAGCAGTCACGTGATAACCATACACCTATCCAATCTGTGATCTTCACTCACCTAGGTGACCTCTCCTTAGGTCTGCCCTAGGCTATTAACCTATATCTATAGTAAACAAATAATCCCGATCTTTATGACCGTAATCACCAAAATATATAAATAACCATACATTAAACAAGTCCAGCAGATCAACGTGAAAGTATATGTATAAGTAATAAAGACATAAAGTTTCAAATCATTACTCAAACAGTAAAGGAATCATAATAATTTTATTGATTATAAATCAACTTAGTCTCTTGGCCTCATGTTAGACAAATCCAAACTAAATGTCAAAAGAAATTCATAACCCATTATCCAGTAAAACATAAAATATACATACACATAAAAATTATATTTTCAATTCTTTATCATACTTAAAACAAAATAGATACATTTTAAGAAAACATTTAAAAACAAGGAAACAAGGTAAAGTGTCTACTCACACTACGGGGAGAATAAGCACTTTCCAATCATGCTTCAATTTTAGGTACCTCTCGAGCATCTTTTGTATGAGCATCGTTGCTTAAAACATGTATAAGCTAATAACCTAGTTAATGTAGGTTCTATGGCCTAAATCATGCATAAATGTAAGTTTTTCATGCCCAAACCCTAGGCTAAATTCCTTGAAAAACAAA
>JAVXUL010000012.1:11264673-11283315 GCA_035590515.1 Trichilia minutiflora | reverse complement strand
CAACATCCATTCTCAATTTCCCATCATTCTAACTCTTCCAAAATCTCAATTCAACCCTTGAAATATTAAAATCCTTACAAAACTTGGGCGTACATTATTAAAAAGACGAAACTACCCTTACTCAGAAACACAAGATGTTTCAGTTTTGCTTGTGTGTATAGTGAGGACTAAAATTGTATAGAACCAATTAGAGAGAAAAAGTTGAAAAGTGTCTTGTGTGAGTCAGCGTAGAATCCCCCCTCTCAAAGTTAGTGTTAGTGCGTATCTTCTATACTTCCTGGATTCTAATTTTAGAAACCTAAAATTTTGTACTTTTGGATACGTGTTGTTGCATGTCTAACGTGTTTAAAAGTCTACTATGAAAATCACGGAGCATGGACAACGTGGTAGTATCCCGATCACGTATGTCTCGAGACCCCGAGCACGTGTCCCCCCAGGTAGAACCTCCATTTTTCTCAAGACTAAAGTCCTGATCTCCCCGAGATGCTTCCTGGAAATAAGATGTGGTTTTAATAACACTACAAAAGAGAATAGTGTTGTGAAAGTATGCAGGTTATGGATGTCCCCGAACCCCTGACGCTGTATGCAAGATATATCAAACTGTTCCCCTGAGACAGAACTCAGAATGATGATAATTATAGATCTTTTTTCGAGTATAGATCTATGAAGAACAACTCGTAAAAGACCTCCTGACTAATGTGATCGGGTGGTTTATCCGAAATGACCTATTTGTTCTCTGTGTTATACAAAGAGCTCTCAGGACGTCCTCATATCAGAGAGTTCATTAAGATGATTATGTTTGTATGATGGGCTTTGAAGATATATTTGGATTTATGAACTGAATCTTAATAAAAATACCCAAACATTACATAACTTTAACATATGTTTGAAAATTACAAAACTTTAGCATCAATTAATAAGCTAGTGATAAATGATTAACTCCTTTTCCATTTCAAGGGGTTCAATACTTCAAGTCTCCTCACATTTAGGAATATACTTTCTATACGAATATTTGGAGAGGAATATATATAAAATCGAGATAGAAATATATTTTTAAAAAAAATTAAAGAATCCTATTATTTTAATATTTTTAAAATAAATAATATTAAATATACAAATTTTATATAAATTAATAAGATAAAATTAATATATATTACTATTAATAATCTCATCAAATTTTGATTGGGCTAAGTAAGAATGCTTGTTAATCAAATTACGTTAATGCTATAAATATAAATTCTTTACGTAAATTTTTATATAAAATAATATTATAATTAATAAAATATACTCATATTATTGTACATAATTTATATATATTTTTATAAATATTTAATATTTGAAATGTTCGTTCTATAAGGGTTGTGATTTATATTTTATAAGTGATGAACCCAAAATATTAAGTCAAGCCTAAATTTTAAAATTTGTTTTCGTAAAATTTATGAGACTTTTGAATATTTTTTTTGTCAATGTAAATCATAAATATTTGATTAGAAATGCCTTCGAAACTTCAACGCACCAAAAAGGATGAATGCCTGCCTCTAGAAGAAATCCAAGAGACCAAAATTGTCATCCAATAATAAGTTGACAAAGAATTTAGTTGGAGATAGGAGATGTCCTATGCATTGAATGGATCATAATCTTATAAGAATATAAGCTTATAATAATATAAGTTCTGTGCAATTTTGGCTGTATTCTTATGTTGTCTTTTATATTGACAACATGTGACCTCTGCATTATTTGTTATGATTGTGTATGGTTTGTCCTCGTCCACAAACCATGCGTAATGGGACCACAAGCAACCGGCATACCTTTCCAATATTAAAAAATAAAATAACGACATAAATTTTTTATATTTATTTTAATAAATTAATTAATTTTAAAAATATTTAAAAATGTCTGAATTTATTAATATAATATTTTTATAATATTATTATTATAATAATAATTAACTAAAAAGTAATAGAAGATTATAAGAATCCTTTTATAATATATTTAAATTTTGATGTATATTTTTAAAATTGTTAGATTAATTAATTTAATAGTTCAAACGTTAAAAACTTAGATGTCCTTCTTCTTTTAAAAAATTGGCAATTTCAATAAGTCCAAGCAATTATCATCATTTTTGTTTTTGGTTTATATTGATTCTAAATTATATATAAAAAAATGCATGCTAAATTTTCACGTTACTCTAAAATTTAAAGTAAAATTAAAAATAAATTATGTAATATTCCTTTGCCATTTATGATATATTCCCAACCAAATGGGCAACCTCAATTTCTATTGACCGAATTAACAAATAAAACGGGCTCCTAAAAATCAGAAATGTGAATCACACAGAAAGGCGAAAGGCAGGCAGAGGCCTCTCGTCTTAAACAAATTTGAACGGACATCTTCTCTTTTAAATTAAAATTTTTTTTTTCTTCAATTTATGAGAAATAAAATAAATTAATCTTATAACCTGTTTTTTTATGAATAAATAAATAAATTAGATAAAAGTAATTGTAAAAAATAAAAATTACTGTATTAATGAAAATTATTTTTACTACTGTAGAAATCCAAGACATGCATATATTTTCACCTTATATATATTGCATTTTCTTTTTATTCAAGTAATCTTTTTATTGATTGTTTAAAATTTAAATTTATCAATTTTTATCATTGATGATATTTTTCATCTTCTCAAATTGAGAGAAACTCGATTCTTCATTATTTTTAATGATGATAATAAGATTGTTACAATATTTAATAAATACAATAATTCTTATTAAATTACGAAATACTAAAAATATTACATAGCATCTAAAATATATATATGATATTATAAAACGAAAACGTGACAAATTTAATGGATTAATAAAATTGCTGGCCAAGTGGCCATATCAAACAATTGTTCAAAATTTTGACCATGGGAAATCGTTAATTACGTGATTATATTTCGTAATCAGAGAAAACTTGAAGCAAATCCGTTCTAGTAATAATATATGGTATGTTATAATTTTTTAATTATTAAATAAGGGGATGAATAATATAATACATACCACTCTCATGATGTAATTTGATAGTAGGATGCATTAATCGGTTGTTTAGTACTAATTTTGTATTTGAATATCAAATAATACATTTTATTAAAATATTAAAGATAAAAAATTTAAGTTTTATCAGCTCTACTTTTATATTTCTAAATGATCTTAGATAGATTAAATTTTATATAAAGTAACATATTTGATTTCTTATTTAATGTTATTATACACATTATTTCGCTTATGAATTTCTCTAAGCATAAAAAAATCAAATAAAATTTTTTTTAATGTTAAACTTGGATTTGGACTTGGCAGAATTGATATGATATCCACAAAGATTATTATTCTTAGGATTATTAAATGGATCGGATCGATTTGATTTAACTTAACTTATTATTATTTAGTTTTAAACAAATCGAATTAATTTATTTATTATATAAAATAATATTTTATTATTTTTAACCTGACTCATGAACTAACAAGTCTAACTAAAATGATCTATAAATTAATTTTAAAATTTTAAAATTTAATATATATATATATATATGATTAATATATTTAATTTATGAATTAAATAAATTAGATCAAATCAGCTAATAAATCAACTAATTTAATTTTTTTATCCTAATTTACTAGTAAATTAAACAGCCGATCCACATATTGCAATTCATTTACTCTAATCGTTCTATCTTCTATAATATAGAACTAACATAGCATCTTTTTATCCTATAAAATCTCTTCAAATATTATTTTTATTTTCCGTTTATATAAAAACACACACGCGCGCGCGCGCGCGCGAAAAGTTCACGGAATCAGGAGATGAGTGTTCCAGTCACAATACGATCTCAGATCCCAGATCCCAGTGACAGAACAAAATTTCCCATCAAATCCTCAATGGACGCCACGTGTAAAATCTTAAAAAATTTTAAGAAATTTATGTAGGACCCGCATTAACAGAAATACTGCAGTATTGGTGGAATTCGTACTCAGAGTCCTTCTCCTTCGCCACCACAACTACTACTGCCACAACACTGTTTGTCTTTTCTCTATCAAAAAAAAAACTGTAATCAAACACACGCAGACTCTAAATTTTCGTTCCGTCTTCTGTTTTTTCATATTATTTTATTCTCTATACGGCTTTTCCTTTTCTGTTGTTGTCATCGGCATCTGCTTCGTTTTCGTACAATGACGGACAACACGGATGACTTTGCGGAGAAGATATCGTTTCAGAGCTTCGAGGATGACTGTAAGCTGTTTGGAAATCTCTTAAACGATGTGTTGCAAAGAGAAGTTGGGAGTGAGTCTATGGACAAAGTCGAGCGAACAAGAGTCCTCGCTCAGGTTTGTTTCTTTGTTAAAACAAATTGTTGCGATTTCTTTCATTTTTTAGACGACGAATTGATCGGCTTTTGCTTTAGGAGTGATCGATGTTATATTTCTATTTGTGTTGATTGTTTTTTCATTTTTGGTCGGTATTCTGTTCTGTGATTTTGTTTGGTATCCGAGAAAACGTATAGATGGATTCTATTGTGAATATATATGTGTCTATATCTATATCTATAGTTATGTATGGTATAGTTTTTTTGTTAAATAAAACATGAAATCTGTGTCGACTTAGCCAAACGAATAATTTGATCGTCGGATGATTTAATTCGGTTTTTAAATAATACATTATATATTTTTTATTCCCCTTTTTCTCTGTTGTTTGGGTGTACTTTTATTTGATTCTGTTTGATCGCGAGATATTATAAAAAGATGAATTAGTTTTTTCTGTCTCATGATATATATCTATGTATCAATATCTATATCTTTCTATATCTATCTATCTATCTATATATTTTCATCTATCGTTTATTAGGAAAAATCCAGCATTAATTTCTTATCATTTCCGATATTTTCTTGGCAAAGCAGAGAGAGCGCAATAATTAATACTCAAGCTATTTATTTATTTATTATTATTATTATTATTATTATTATTATTGTACTTGTAGAGTGCTTGTACTATGCGGTTGGCGGGGATTGAGGACACTGCAGAGCTGCTCGATAAGCAGCTTGCATTGGAAATATCCAAAATGACATTAGAGGAAGCATTAACACTGGCCCGTGCATTCAGTCATTACCTTACTTTGATGGGAATTGCTGAGACCCATCACAGGTAACTTGGGCTTTGATTATCCTTGTTTAACATTTTAGGAATGCATTTAACCTATTAATTTGAACAATTTTAAACTATTATAAACTCCGAAGGTTAAAAAAATGAAGATTGTTGACATTGTTTTGCTTTATGTCAATTCCCTCGTGTATTTAGTAACTATGGCTTTCTTTTAATTATTTTATTTTATTTTATTTTTTAGTTCTTTTGTTCTAATATTAAAATACGAAGGCTTGGCTCAATTTTAGTTTTTGCAAGCTAGAGAAGGAAAGAACTGGAAGCATTAAGCCACAAGCACTTGGCTATTACTTACTCTGTTTGACAAACCAATTCTGTTTCAAGATCTTGGGGAATTCGATTCATCCTTTTGGACTTCTTTGTACAACTTGTTTTAGGAATCCACTTGCAGAACTTTCACTGTCTTATCTTAAAATGTCAAACTAAAAGGATCTTCTGGCAATGAGCAATACGCTTGAAATTTATATCATTTCCTTTATTCACCTTTTATAGGACTATTGCTCTTCTTTCAGTTTTAAAGTAGAAATTTATATCATTTTCTTTATTTACCTTTTATAAGATTCTTTTAGGACTATCTACCTTTTATAGGACTACTGCACTCTTTCATTTTTAAAGTAGAAACACTCTATAATTAAACTTTTTTTATGTATAATACTGTTTGCAGGGTTCGGAAGTCAAGAAATGATGCTCATTTGTCGAAATCTTGTGATGACATTTTCAGTAAGCTGGTGCAGGGTGGAGTTTCTCCAGATGAGCTTTATGAAACTGTTTGCAAGCAGGTCTCTGTCTTTTTTTGAATAAATCCTTTTTTTCTCAAATCTTTGTTTGCTTTTTGAGACCATCAATTAAGAATTTGAACGTTAATTTGATTGCATGATTATATTTTGGGGTTTTCCATAAAATCTAGAGCTCATCTCAGCTAAATTAAATTAATTTATTGATTACTTCTTTAAAGGAGCACAATGTAATTGGGAGTTTCAAATGTTGGCACATGATTTTTATTCAAATTTCTATGTTTGTTTCTTTCAATTCTTGTTGGTGTAGGAGGTTGAAATTGTTCTTACAGCTCATCCTACCCAAATTAATAGACGTACCTTACAATACAAACACATTAGACTTGCGGTGAGTTTTTATGGCTTTTCTATGTGTAATACACCCACACCCACACATATTCATGTTGAAATTTCAAATTTTAAATGTGTTGACAATGTATCTCTAAATTTGAGCTGGTCTGTCTGTCCTTGCAGCATCTTTTAGATTATAATGATCGACCTGATCTTGGACATGAAGATCGAGAAATGTTAATTGAAGATATGGTATTTTCTCAACTTGCTCTTCTAAAATTCTACAATAGACAACTTTTTTGTTTACTATCAAGTGCAAATATCCTGTCTATTTTTTTTTCTATGATTCATGATTTCATTCTGGCTGGCTTTTGTAGATGAGAGAGATCACTTCAATATGGCAGACAGATGAACTTAGACGCCAGAAACCTACACCAGTAGATGAAGCTAGGGCTGGTGATCTATTTTCCTTTTGGATATGTTTCAAAATGTACACTTGTGTGCCATTGTTATTCTATATATGCTGTAATTATTATTTCTTTTTTATCTCAGGCTTGAACATTGTGGAGCAGTCCCTTTGGAAAGCTGTACCACATTATCTACGCCGTGTCAGCAATGCTCTAAAAAAGGTTCATCCTTAGTTTGTTTGGAAGATCTCAGTTTCTCTTAGTGCATGTATGGTATACCATGCCTTTAATGTTCTGGAATTGCTTTTATCTTTCAGCATACAGGGAAGCCTCTTCCTTTAACTTGTACACCAATAAAGTTTGGGTCTTGGATGGGAGGTGATAGAGATGGAAATCCAAATGTGACTGCAAAGGTGAGGCCTTTTAAACCTGTTTGCTCTTACTTGTTTTAGGTCAAAATCTTCCCTGTTGACATCTGCCATGATGAATAACAAATCTACTTGCAATGAAATAATCCATGACTTTTCTGTCATTCAAATGTTATAGGAATTTGGTGTTTTTTACATTTTATGAAGAATAAGTGCATTTTTGTATTTGACAAATGATAGTTCATGGATGCATCGGGCACTTTCTTGTCATATCATGTGTGGTTGGTTATATTGTATCTACAATTTAGTAAAGGAGTATTACTGCCTTTAATGTGGGAAAAATTAGTAGAGATTTTTTTTTAATTTTAAATACACTAGTCTCACTAACATTTCACAAACAAGCATGATCACTTAAAACAGTCATTTCAAATGTGCTTCAACTACTTTCAATTTTCATAATATCAGTTTGTTGCATGATTATTTGAAACTTTTGAATTTTAGTCATCTTGGTTTTATATTTAAATATTAATCTTGGTTTTGTTCCTTTGTTTATAAAATGCTCATGCCTTTGAATGTGCATGTATGTATCAAAATGTGTAATGGACCTCCTTTTATTGGCCGTGGAGTTTTTGACATCAGGTCTTTGGCTTGTTCCTTAGTTTAATGCTTATTTCCTGAGCACACCCTTCTCCCTGGTTTCTTGAGATCATAAATATGGATTCACAACCTATTAACTTTCTGCAAAATGATTTATCATAATCATTAAAAGATTTTTTTACTTTACTAAGCTTGTTCATAGAGATACCAGGAACTATTTTGGCTTTTATTCTTTGGGTATGTAAAAAGGATTTCAACTGTTTGATGCTTTTCTGTAGGAAAAAAGGTTATGAAAAATCTCTTGTTTGCTTCCCATCCTTGTTATGTTTCAAAACATTGTTACATTGAAATAACTTTGACAGTTGTGATGTCCTGTTCCACTCGGGCAGTGGATGTCATGAGGTGTTAATGTTTATTATTTCAGGTCACAAGGGATGTCTCGCTTTTATCTAGGTGGATGGCCATTGATCTCTATGTTCGGGAAGTTGATAGTCTTAGATTTGAGCTATCTATGAACCGATGCAGTGATAGACTGTCAAGAGTGGCACATGACATTCTTGAAAGAGGTTTGGGCCATTTGGCATACTAAGTTATAATGGACCTTTGACAAAATATGAAGAAATTATTATTATTATTATTTTACTCATCCACATGTTTATGCTGATTGATGGTTGCCAGCAGAGTTATCTTTCAATGACAGGTCATTATAGTGTAATGGCCCATGACAATCAGCTTAAGATTTAAAGTTTAGTGTCCACTCCATGGTATTATGGTGTATTTGACTGTGAGGTCTTGCACTCAAAATTTCAAAATTCCCCATCCTCTTCACTAAATTGCAACATAGATTAAAAAATGGGAATCTGCATGTGAATCTTGTTGGATTGAATAATAAGGTTAATTGTTACTTAAAACTTTTTTGCACTTGAAAAATTGTTTGAATCTTTTGCAAATTAAATTAATGGAAAATGCAGCGTCTTCACTGTTCCATATACATAGTTTATCCGCAAATTTGCATCCATAAACTTCAAGGTCTTACCTATAAGTCATAATGAAAGAAGTTACGCAATAACACAAATGAAATTTGGTATCACCTATAGATTCCATCCTTTAATAGTTATGAAACTCGTTTTAAAAAATTTGAATTGATGATCATGGCTCAATGCCTCTGTAGAAACTTCATCAGAGGATAGACCTGAGAATTGGAATCAAGCTTCAAGTAGAAGCCAATCGAAGCATCACAGCCAAACTACATCCCCATCCCTTCCTAGACAACTTCCAGCCGGAGCTGATCTCCCCTCCTGCACCGGTAAGGAAAGATGCTCTTAGGATAATTTCTGCCCCAAGAGGATGTGATCTAATTTTGGTTAATACATCATTCTTTTTCCCAAATATAGCTTGTTGGGATATAGTTTCTAGTACTGTTACTTTAACATTTTTTTCTTTCGTACTCTAGCCTTGGGAAATCATATTTCATTATTCATTAGTTTTGTTGCATCCTTATTTTGGAAATTTTCAGTGAAGTACTGGAAATATTGTCCAAACATAATTATATATATTCTTGTAAAATGCATTTTCTGTTTTTATGATCCTTGGAATAATTTGATCACGAAATTGAATATGAAAGCTTAAATAATTGGGTGGAGAGTTCAATATTCTATTTCCTTTAGTATTATTATTAAGCAATAAATATTTATTCGTCTCAAATGCATTCTCTAATCTGTATGATCCTTGGAATAAACTGATTGAGAAGTTCAATTTGGAAGCTTAATAATTTTGTTCAATTATGGTTGAAATAGCCTTGTCAGATCTTGTAGTTAACCATGTGTTATGCTGTTATGACACTATTTCATTGTTATTTTGGCCTGTGAATAAATATGTTAAATTATCCTTTGAGTCAGGTTTCTTTTATCTGCTATCCAAGTTAATTAGTAGCAAACATGATTTATAAATCTTTCCCCTTTGCAGAATGCAATGATGGAGGATCTCACTATCCCAAACTAGATTTGCCTGGGTCTGATTACATTCCGTTGAATGGTCAGGTAGAGCTTATTGTAGGATAGCAATGTTCATCAGAGCCTCTTTTGATTACTTAAAAGTTTTCATTTGTTCTTCCTCTTTAAATGCCTTCAAATTATGTTGGATGGTCAGGACTCTCCTGGTTCAGAACCTTTGAGTCAGGATTCTTCTACGAGCAAACCAGTTATCAATGGAAATGATGCTGGTCCTAGAGATTCTTATGCATTGCGTAATTCTTCTTTCTCCTCTATGCCCCTCCCTGCTCAGAGAAAAGTATTTGCAGAATCTAAGCTAGGAAGGTCCAGCTTCCAAAAGCTTCTGGAACCAAGGCCACCTCAGCTTCCTGGAATTGCTCCTTATAGAATTGTTCTTGGTAATGTAAAGGAAAAGGTATTGCTCTGCTTTTGATTCCTTCTTATATGTGTTTTATTTGTAAAAACATAATAAAAGGATTAGTTTGTGTGAGTAAATGGTGAAGACATATATGCCTTTGACTAGTTTGAAAGAATGTTTTTGAACACGCTGATGTGCTCCTTTGATATGGATGCAATCTGTAAAAGGTTTTTTTGGTTGATGAAATTTATTGACATTATCTAGAAAGTCTTTTGATGTCAGTGTTGTTAATGTTTATGGGTGGACATTAAAAATAGTACATAATTTAGGCAGGATAGCTTGGTATGTTTTGTGTCTTTGCCTAGTCATGGACACAAAATGATGAACAGCTTAAAAATTGAGGATTTAGTATAATTGAAAAAGGTGTTATGTCTTTGTATTTAGAATTGTTATTCGTTGATGGATTGTGGTGAAATAAAAGTAGTATGGTTAGTTATGAAGAGGTTATGATGGTATAGTTACAGAGGATGGTATTGCTGCTGGTAAGTGCTGAAGTAGTTAAGTGTGGTTTCTATTTTATTGTTCTTTTTTTTAGTTCATAAACAGTATTTGTGTTTTTGGTATATAACATGATTGGGATTGTAATTACAATGATTTTAGAGGGTTTAATGGATGAAAGAATATAGGATTGCAAATATCATTAAAATATAGTGATCACGAAAGATGGAGAAGTAGAATAAGGGTGAAATACAGATGGTTAGAAGAATATACATTGAAGAAATAGAACAAGTTCAATTAAATAGATCAATAATGAAATCAGCTCTCTTTGTAATTGGAAGAATACAAATATATGTGTACTACATTTTGTCCTAATAAAGCTAAAATCAATAAATCATAAACCATAGATTAGGAATCTTGACCAACAAAATGTACACTAAATTGACCCCCCTAAAAAAAAAAAATCAAAGATCTAACATTACTTTTCATGAGCCCAAATAAGACCTCAGTGGAATCTAAATAAAATTCGTTCTGGGTAATCTTGATTAATGCTTAATGAAGCCATTAAATTTAAATAGCATTGACTGTGCTGACTACTGATGAGACTGTTTGTAATAAGTCGAGGGATGAGATTGCAACAATTACTGGGGTTTAAAATTATTTCTTCATAGTGTGGGAATAAGCTATGGAACATTATCTGCTTAAGAATTACGTTATATTTTGTAAATTGCCTATTGACATGGAGTTATATTCTTGAAGGTATTTGTTTGGTCTGGTTCTGTATGTGAATGTTACTTGATCAACGTGATATACTTTAGTTTTTGAGTAAGATTGACCAAATATCTAGACATTTTCAGGTACATACATTAAGGAAATTTTGCACATAGGCTATAATTTTAAAGGACTGATTGAAGCTATGATCAATCAGGCTCTAGCATTAATGGACCATAACAGAATGCAGTTGCTAAATGGATTGATTTGTAATATTTTCAATTATCTATCAAGTACGAGATCTTTGATGTATTGTCATTATGCATCTTTAGTTGTGGTTGTATCAGGATATTTTCTATGCAATTATGCTTGTTTGTTGCATGAAAATGATTTTAGAGTAAATTAATGCTGTTGAAAATTTCTAAATTCAGCATTAGAATATAATTGAATTTTGCACTTCTGCTCTGACGTGTGATTGATTATCTTTTTCTAGAACATGAAAGTAATTAAATGCATTATGTTCTGTGATTTAGCTTATGAAGACAAGGAGACGGCTGGAACTTCTTCTTGAGGATCTTCCCTGTGATTTCGATTCTTGGGATTACTATGAAACAATGGATCAGCTTCTAGAACCACTGCTTCTATGCTATGAATCACTGGTAATATCTTTATATCAGCTACTATCAATGCATTTGTGGAGCACTTATTATATTTTGATGTACAATTGAAGCAATCATGTGGGTCTGGAGTTCTGGCTGATGGCCGCCTAGCTGATCTTATTAGGAGGGTTGTTACCTTTGGGATGGTGTTAATGAAGCTTGACTTGCGTCAGGTGCACACTTTTAAGATTACTTTGTGCAACTCATGGAGGAAATGGTTTTAACTGAAATTTTCATTTGATCAGGAATCTGGTAGACATGCTGAAGCATTAGATGCAATTACCAAGTATTTGGATATGGGTACATATAGTGAATGGGATGAAGAAAAAAAGCTGGAATTTCTAACAACAGAGTTGAAGGGAAAGCGTCCACTAGTTCCCCCTACCATTCAGGTAAAGCATTCAGAAACTATTGGAGTTGTCAATTACCAATAAAATGTATAAATTGGAACGCAAGAGAGTTTTCATGGGATGATATAGTTTCTTAATCAAAGTTATTTAATTAAATGAATGAGAATAATCCAAGTGTCAGTTTCTAACTGTTTGTCTTCTTGTTGTATCTGCAAGAGGATTTATGTGATTTGAAGTTGATATACAATTTGAGGCATCAAATCTTATCGGATCAAGTTTTAATTCCATATAAATGTTGATAATAAATGAGTATGCAGCTAAGAAGAAAAAGGTAGAATGCCCAATACAAATTTTATCCTGGAAATTCAATGTAAAACCCTCTTTTTAACTGATGGTTCTTTTGTCTGTGTATCATGGAGGTTAATGTAGTAACATTATTTAACAGATTTATGAAAGAAATTTGTTTGTAAATTCAGCACAAATTGATAAACTATTGTTTTCAGTATATTTCTTGTTTTTGCCTGAAGTTGTTTAGTGAGTTGTGCATAGCTAACCTCTGTTGGATCATTTCAGGTTGCACCTGATGTTAAAGAAGTCTTAGATACCTTCCGTGTTGCTGCTGAGCTAGGGAGTGATTCACTTGGGGCTTACGTGATTTCTATGGCGTCAAACGTATAACCAACTACTAAGTTTCAGATCATTTCGGTTTGCAAAATCGGAAGCATATATGTATATATATTTTTTGCATTATATATGTATTGAATAAACAGTAGAATTAACTCGTTCTTGCTAATTGGCAGGCAAGTGATGTTCTTGCTGTGGAGCTTTTGCAGAAAGATGCCCGACTTGCTGTTAGTGGGGAGATCGGGAGACCATGTCCTGGTGGAACGTAAGTTTATATCTCTTTGATTCTTGTGTCTCTTGCAAATTTGTGTTATAAGATTTTGCTCATTGTTAAAAATAGTAAAATTTAGAAGTCAGAGATGTATTCATATATTATCTTCATTCTGTGTTAATATTATTCTAAATTAATCGAACCTTACTTTACCCTTACCTAGTTTAAATTCAGGACTTGCCACTCCTAGACACCATTGGCACTGATTCTCTTATTACACAAGTCTGTGCACTCAAACATGTGCCATGTTCAAGTATAAGCTCATGTACACAAATAATGATGGTGTAAGTTGTCATTTTTCTGCCTTAATGGTTCAGTTTTTGTCACTACGTGATATGAAAATGAATTGTGGGGAGGTTATTCAAAGAAAACCGTATTCTTTGAAAAATCTCTCTCAGTACTGCATGTTTTTACTATTCAAGAACTCCAAATCAGTCTCAAGCTCATACCTCAAATCATAAATGATCCGCTCACTTCAAATAACCCAGACTTGATAGAAAAATCCCAATTCATTGGCTGTTTCAATACAATCAAAGAGAAATCCCAAGGGGGGCCATATTCCAATGGCTTAGACTATGTGACTAAATGAACTCCCTTCCATCTGTTTTGGGTCGCAGACTCTCCCTTTCCATGTCTTCCATTTTGCATTGTATTTAAGAGATTCCTTTACTTTGGATAACAAACAATCACATGAGGTTGATGAAATTTTAAAGTTCTACATTGCATAGTAGTTATAACATGTAGGTTATGATTGGTTATTTTAGTTTGTCCTACTGAAAACCCTCACTTGATACATATATAATGTCGAGTGATATATTTGTGTCTTGGAATAGGTTGCGTGTGGTTCCTCTGTTTGAAACCGTGAAGGACTTGAGAGGAGCTGGTTCAGTGATCCGGAAATTGTTGTCGATCAAATGGTATAGGGAGCACATTATAAACAACCATAATGGACATCAGGAGGTATGTATCATGTGAAGCCAATATGAGGATTGATTTATAATACTGCCGTGGATTTTTGGATGTTACAGAGTTATTTGTGGACAGGTTATGGTTGGATATTCTGATTCTGGTAAAGATGCTGGGCGCTTCACTGCTGCATGGGAACTTTACAAAGCCCAAGAGGATGTTGTCGCTGCGTGCAACGAGTATGGTATCAAAGTTACTCTTTTCCATGGGCGAGGGGGGAGTATTGGCCGTGGTGGTGGCCCTACATATCTTGCTATTCAATCCCAACCACCTGGCTCTGTGATGGTGAGTATGCATTTTGTTTAGAACATGCAACTATGGTATACTTTTTCTTCATTTTTCAATCAACATTGGGATACATTTTGATTTTATATTTTGCTGTTTGATAAAATAGTTGGTCAATATTTTTATGCTGAAGCCTGCATGTAAATTCATAGTTAATTCAGTTTATTCACTAATGCTGTTACTTTTTGCAAGTAAAAAGTGTAAATATCAACGTTCTCCTAAGCATTCAATTTTCTTGATTTAATGTCGTAGACTATAAGTTTTTTCTGGCAACTTTAGTTTCTGGCTTATGCTCTCATTAACTTTCTAAAATAAGTTTGAAGCTGTCATTTAGTTTCCTGAACTTGCATCTTGTTGTAAGAAAGTAAAGAACGTCCTTTTTTATATTTAAATAAGTGAAATGCAATAATCTTCTCCATGATTTTTGTAAAGCAAATAAAGTCTTTTTATATTTAAATAAGATAGAATTGAAATGCAATATTCTCCATGATTTTTGACTTTGGTGGTTACACTTAATTGGCAGGGAACACTTCGATCAACCGAGCAAGGGGAGATGGTTCAGGCCAAGTTTGGGTTGCCACTGACAGCCGTTAGACAGCTAGAGATATACACAACTGCTGTGTTGCTTGCAACCTTGCAACCTCCTCAACCACCTAGAGAAGAAAAATGGCGTAATCTCATGGAGGATATCTCAAAAATTAGTTGCCAAAATTACAGGAGCATAGTATATGAAAACCCAGAATTCCTTGCCTATTTCAATGAGGCTACTCCCCAGGCTGAATTGGGCTTCCTTAACATTGGAAGCCGCCCCACAAGAAGAAAGAGCTCCAAAGGAATTGGCCATCTTCGTGCCATTCCATGGGTATTTGCATGGACCCAGACCAGGTTTGTTCTTCCAGCTTGGCTTGGAATTGGAGCGGGGTTAAAGGGTGTTTGTGAGAAGGGAAATACTGAAGACTTGAAAGAAATGTACAGAGAATGGCCTTTTTTCCAGTCGACCATAGATCTTATAGAGATGGTTTTAGGGAAGGCAGACATTCCTATAGCCAAGCACTATGATGAAGTGCTTGTTTCTGAGAGCAGGCAAGTGCTTGGTGCTGAGCTAAGAAGGGAACTGTTGGCCACTGAGAAGCACGTACTTGTCGTTAGTGGGCATGAGAAGCTGTCTGAGAATAATAGGAGTTTAAGGAGGCTGATTGAAAGTAGGCTTCCATATCTCAATCCTATGAACATGTTGCAGGTGGAGGTATTGAAGAGATTGAGATGCGATGATGATAACCTTAAACTCAGGGATGCATTACTTATCACCATAAACGGCATAGCTGCTGGTATGAGGAACACGGGTTAAGTCAAATCTCTTGACATCTGCCGTATGTATGACCCAAATTGCATTTTTTTTTCCTACGTGTTTCTAATCTTTTTTTTTGGCTATCGTTTGATGTTGAACTTATAAATATTATGAAAAGACTTGAGACTAGAATTTGTGGAGAAGATATCAGATAATTTACTAGTAGTTGGTTTAAGCTCCCTCCTTTATTTGATTGTTTATGGAAGTGGTTTGTCTGTCTCATCATGGACTAGGAAGGGTTGATCATATACTGTGTGAAATTTGTGTATAGTATGAGATATATAGTTCATGTGGATTGAATCAAAATTCTACTCTATGTGCCGTAATGAAGCCATTTAAGTAAAAACTGAAAGAATATGAAGCCTTAGGTTTTATTTGTCTCCAGGATGAATTGTGTTTTTTAAACAATTTGGCCTATTAAAATAACGTAATGCTTTATTTGTCTCCAGGATGAGTTGTGTTTTTTAAACAATTTAGCCTATTAAAATAACGTAATGCTACTCAACTCAGTATTGAGTATTATTCAAATGAGGTGGCAATAAATGTCTCAATTCACTTGTCACAGGATAAAAAATTTGGGATAAATAGCGTTATATGTTGTGCATCCTTTTCTTTGCTTTCAACTCTGATATTCAACTTCTCTACTGGATTTGTTTAACTTCATATTTTGGTTGCTAATGTTAGACTTGAAGTAGGACTCAAGCACTTAACTACTAGGAAGAATCGTCTGTGTGGGTTCATCAGATAGTTTTGTTATTAAGGAAGCGTTTTTTTTTTTTTTTTAAATTATTTTCTCAAGGCTTATCTTCGGTGTTATTTTGAAGTCTTTATCATACAATCACCCCCTTGAAACATTGAAAGGATCTGCATCTTGTTTGCATTCAGCTTTTGGAGCATTATCTACCTGCTGGTTCCATTTAATTGAACATCCAAACCGATGACATTAACAAGAGCTGCATTAAGATGGAGCATTCATAATGAATCTCCGTATTCAAGCCATAGTCTGAAACATCCACACGAAGAAAATCAGACATATGGCAATAGAATCTTAGAGTCACTATTTATGATTGCACTTGATGAATAATCAGCTGTTGCTGTTTAAAATACTTCAAGGTACTGTATATTTTAAGAGTAAAGCACGGACGTTTGATAAATTTTAATATTAAAGTACTGTAATAATATATAATGTTTATAATAAATATATGATTAAATTGTGCATATATATCTTTATATTATTTTTATTTATAATATTATTGAAGTAATACAATAAATTTAAAAAAAATAATTTAATAATAGATTATAGCTATTATAAATTTAGTTATTCTCTCTAATTTATTAAATAAACAATACTTAAAAATATTATATCAAAATAAATTAACTTATTTGATAAAATTTTAATGCTTTTTATACATGACTCATAAAAAATTATATCCCACAAAAATATAAAATATAATTGATGACTAAATGTGTTTTTGATGATAAATAATATAATTAAATTAATTTAAGAAATTGGATTAATTAAAGAAATTAACTAATTGAAGAATTGTTATTAATTGGAGAATTTGATAAATGAATATGTGTTGTTGATTAGATAAAGTTTAATGAACAAATGTGTTTTAAGTATGGAATATGCTTGAAAAGAAGAAATGGATTTGTTGACTTATATTAACTTGAAATATGATCGTATGATTTTAGTTTTAAATTATAAGTCTTGTACTAATGTATCTATTGACTTATATTCACTTGAAATATGAACGTATGATTTTAGTTTTAAACTATAAGTCTTGTACTAACGTATCTATTGAGAAAGTATATTATATCAATACTTTAGGTTTAAGAGATCGACACTTTGAGAAAAGAAGATTAATATGTCATGAGAAACGTTTGAAGAGATTGACCCTTGAAGTAGGGCAGACCAACATATTGTAGGAAGGTTCAAAGATATTGATACTATATGCGAAAGGATCGACACATGCTGAGCAATGTTGATATATTGAGATTTCCAGAAACTTTGAAGAAAATTACAAGGTGTACCAAATTGATACATTGACCAAATGCATCGACACATTAAAACTAGAAGACTTTAGTATTGATACACAAAGAGTTTCAAATACTTCAAAGAAAATTACAAGGTGTGTGAGATCGACACATTTGAAGAGAGTATTGACATATAAAACTGGATTCAATACTTTGAGAATTCGAGAAAGTTGGAAAGAAATTATAATACACACCATATTGACACTTTTTGAGTATCAACACATTCAGAGTCTGAGGATTGACATAAAGATTCCAGAGAATTAGAAGGAAATTATGATGCAAACCAGATGGACACCTACAAGCAAAGTATCGACACATTTCATCAAAAAAAATTTCAAAAGTCTAGATGAGGTCAAAGCTGATCAAAGGATCAAAACATGAAGAAAGAAGGTCGACATTTGGTTTTGAAATGGACAAATGCATCGACATATAAACTATGAATATCGATATATTTTGGAAAAGTTCATTATAACGGTAACTTTTATAGAATTAAAAGCAAGCATTAAATACACTAAAGAGAACCATTATAAAATCCCGAGGAAACTTAAGAGGTGAGAGTGGTAAATTAGGTTTCTGAAAATTTAAGGCTAATTAATCAATTTTCAACTACCCCAGCATTTACAGTAATAAGTATGTAAAATTAAAGAGTAAGAAAGAAGAGAGAATTGACACAGGGGATTTTTATAGTGGTTTCGACAATCTTCCCTACATATACTCCTTTAAGACTCTCTTAAAGCTTTTCACTAGTTCTAGCCTTTCAACCATAGGCATTTAGAACAACCAAATGAAGTCCCAGTTGGCGCAATCCAAGAGGGGGGTGAATTGGATAAATTTAAAATTCAAAACTTAAAAGGATATGAATGTGTTCTAAGAATGATATGCTTATGCAAAGCAAAATAAATCAACACAGAAATTTTA
>JAVXUL010000012.1:11235653-11264573 GCA_035590515.1 Trichilia minutiflora | reverse complement strand
ATAAATATAACGTTTATACAAGATCAAAAGCCCTGAAACCGACAACACGAATGGTTTCTAGAGCATACACACTAACACTCGAGGGCGTGAATTCCTAGGCGACTGTCTGTTCAATTCCCCCAAGAGGATTTTTTACTGGTAGGAGTCTCGGGGTCTCTTGTCCTTACGTGGCTTAAGAAAATGATCTTCTTACTGTCTACCAATTCCTTCTGCGTTCCTACTGTTATACCTAGAGTTCTGGTTGCAGCTTCTCTTACCTTTCTGTTGATCACTCTGCGGGGGCCTTCTCCTGCCTGGGATCGCCTGAGCTACTTTAGGAGTGCAGGTTTTGGCTAGTGGTTGCTATCCCCTTGAACTCATTTTCGAAGATGATCGCTAATTGATTGAAGCTGTGAATGCTAGCGAGTGGTAGTCTCTTATACCAACGCCTGATTGGCCCTTCTAGAGTCAGGTAGAAGAGTCGGCACATTTATAGTTCTATCAAGCTCTGCGCCAGCATCATCTTCCTGAACGTGTCTATGTGCACGGAGGGATCCGTCTTCCCAGAGTAGGTAGTTAGCTGCGGCATCCTGAATTTTTTAGGAAGGTATAATGCCAATATTTTATTCGAGAAGGGGGACGCGAAGATGGAAGCAGGGACTTCCTCAATCCCTTGGTCCTCCCCCTAGGCAGGAATATACTACGCTCCCATAACACCTTCCTTATGTAGTCTTCTATCTCTGTCATGCCCCAATCCATGGATCTCATACGTGACAATCGTCACAGACTCTCCAGGGGTATTCAGTCATCAGAATACACCCTGTAAGCCTGTAAGGCCTTTAACCAAAAATCTGTTTCAAACATTTCATAAACTACTTCCAATATTATTCACCACCAAACACCCAAACTTCAAATCATATTTTTAAGTAATTTCAAACACTTTAAATAAAGTATCTATCCAAATAACACTCAATTAAATAAAATTTTATGGGAAACAATCCATCCTAAAAATACAAATTCAATATTTATTACAAATCTGTTGCCATTCAAAAAGGCTCATAACAAAAAAAAAATACAAATGCAGACACTAGTGGACTAAGAGTGGTACAGAGTGAGTCGACATAACTTATACCTAAAGCTTCTAGCTGATGAAGCGATCACCACCAATCCGCTACCTAAGTGAACTTGAAACTGATGGGTGAGGGGGATGAGTATACGAAAATATACTCCGTAAGCGAACAATAAAATAAATACAATAATACAAAATAGATTCATAAAATAATTCAGCAAAAGAATAAATAACTTTTTAATTTGAAACCTCATAGTTAGTACTGAAAATCATTGGACTGGCTGTATTCTTGGTGATCGCCCTGGCCAAGGGAATTTCGAGATCGTCAGTGGGTTTGTATGCAAATAAAACATGTTATTTTATAAAAATAGATTTAAATGCAAGATTTTTCGAAAGTATGCCCATCACTTATATTGTCTCGAGTAGTCACTTAGTGATGTCAGTGATTATCCTCGATGAGACTCACAGATGGTCAATCGATATCTCTCATACTATAGCATATCATCCTATCACAACCCCCACCTGTGGAGTCTCATACGCTCACCTAAGCGACCTCTCTATCAGCCCGACCCTAGGCTACCATCCTCAGGACTCACCTGGGTGTTCCCTTTCAGGCGAACACTCACAGGTTACCAATACCCTATAGCTACAGTCAATATCTCGGCTCTCAAAGCTATCATCACCAATATGCATATCCATATCCACATACATTAATATCAAAGTATAAACACATCATAAACTCGACCTACGACCATCATTCATGTAAACCCATACATTAAGCAGTTCAAATCCATAATATAAATCATAAACATAGGCGTATTTGCAAGTAAACCAAAGTAGTAGGCAAAAATCATTTATAATATATCTGAATATCATTATTTTTATATAAAACAGAGTTCTTAATAAAACACAAAATAGAAAGAGTCCACTCACAGTTTAGGGAGGGTATACACTCCCTAATTCCCCTCGTTCCTCGGCTCAGCACGCGGATTCCTCGTTCGCATATCATCGTTTAATCACATATACCCAAAACTATATCAATATATATTCTAATAGACGCGGGTGACTCAAATACGTGCAATGCATGTGAATTCGGGTTTCCTAAAGTCAAACCAAAACACGAATCCAGTTAAAACCCTCGTTATCCCTCTAATTACCTATATATTATTGATACGGATTCACATTATAACCTAACTAGCGTAATTCAGCTCGATTTCACAATTCTAGATTTACGAACCCCACCTGCTCGTTGGAACAGTAACTCTGATTACTGTTCACATTCATCCATTTTCTTCGAATTCGTATTTCTAATTTTCTACGACTTTCTTGACTCCATTACAACTCAACTAACGCTTAAAAAATAGAATGTGAGCGATAAATCTAAGAAAATTCATACGATTGCACAGTAAAATCCATTTCATAATAATTGGCTAAAACGAAAAACAGAATATATGGACGAGTTAGAAATGAAGCTACGAATCTCGTGGTATGCTTGGTTTTCCTTGATTTCGCTCAAAAGTCAGAAAATCCCAATTTCTCTCCTCGAAATCCTAGGTACTTTTTCACGATTCCATGCTTCTACCGTCAAATTGATGCTCCCGAGGAGTTAGAAGTATAGAATGTAGTCGATAGACGAAGAAAAATCAAAGATTTGATAAAATGTGGCCAAATCTAAAGAGAGAGAGGAAGAGAAGGAGCGTGAGGGAGAGGGAGAGGAGAAAGAAGAAGGAAAACCATAAAATCTGACCTCTAACCCCCTATTTATAGAAAAAGGATAAAATTACCATTTTTTCCTTAAGTTTTCTTAAGGAGAAGCTTTTAGAATGAGAGCAAAATCGTCTTTTCGTACCGATTCGGTCAAACGAATTGAAGTTTGTTCGAACGATTCACCCCTTTCGATCGAACGAATTAGGGTTTGTTCGAACGAATCCTTCGATGTCTACAGAAGTCAGGGAGCTTCTATTTTTTCAGTAGAAAGAATGCCCATTCGATCAAACGAAGTCTCATTCGGTCAAACGAATTTTCCTATTCATTCGAACGAATATGCGCTACAAATTTTTCAGGGAGTTCCCAAAACTTCGGTAGAACGAATAATCCTATTCGGTCGACCACAAAAAATTAAAAATCTCACTTGAATCCTCCCTAAATTTGAAAAATATCATTGGGATCCCACTCAAAATAAAACTTACTTTTAATTATGTTAAAGTCCCGACGTTCACGACCTCAAAACTCTATCGTAGCAAACTTAAATCCTCAAAATAAATATAAAATCGTGTTGACATGTTAATGGTGTACGGAATGGGATCAAAGGCATGTATATAGTAAAAAGGTAGAATTACAGTTATGCCCTTGTGTTAAAGACACGGGGCTCACAAATGTCAAGTACTATATTTGTATCTTGGAATAGGTTGCGTGTGGTTCCTCTGTTTGAAACCATGAAGGACTTGAGAGGAGTTGATTTAGTGATTCGATTGAAAGGTATAGGGAGCACATTATAAAGAACCATAATGAACGTCAGGAGGTATGTATCATGTGAATCCAATGTCATGATTGAGTTATGATGCTGCCACCGATTTTGTGGATGTTACAAAGTTATTGTGGACAGGTGATGGTTGGATATTCTGATTCTGGTAAAGATGCTGGGCGCTTCACTGCTTCATGGGAACTTTACAAAGCCCAAGAGGACGTTGTTGCTGCTTGCAATGAGTATGGTATTAAAGTTACTCTTTTCCATGGGCGAGGGGGGAGTATTGGCCGTGGTGGTGGCACTACATATCTTGCTATTCAATCCCAACCACCTGGCTCTGTGATGGTGAGTATGCATTTTATTTAGAACATACAACTGTGGCATAAGTTTTCTTCATTTTCAATCAACATTGGGATACATTTTGATTTTATATTTCACTGTTTGATACAATAGTAGGTCAATATTTTTATTATACTGAAGCCTGTCTGTAAACTCATAGTTAATTCAGTTTGTTCACTAATGGTGCTACTTTTTGTAATTAAAGAGTTGACATCCATGTTTTTCTAACCATTCAATTTTCTTGATGTAGTGCGTGTACTATAAATTTATTCTGTCAACTTTAGTTTTTTTCCCCTAGCTTATGCTGTCATTAATTTTCTAAAATAATTTAGAAGCTCTCATTTGGTTCCTGAGCTTGCACGCTGTTGCAAGAAAGTAAGGCAATTAAAGCAAACCCTTTCATATTTAAATACGATAGAATTGAATGCAATAATCTTCTCCATGATTTTTGACTTCGGTTGCCGTACTGAATTGGCAAGGAACACTTCGATCAACCGAGCAAGGGGAGATGGTTCAAGCCAAGTTTGGGTTGCCACTGACAGCAGTTAGACCGCTAGAGATATACACAACTGCCGTGTTGCTTGCAACCTTGCAACCTCCTCAACCACCTAGAGAAGAAAAATGGCGTAATCTCATGGAGGATATCTAAAAAGTTAGTTGCCAAAATTACAGGAGCATAGTTTATGAAAACCCAGAATTCCTTGCCTATTTCAATGAGGCTTCACCCCAGGCTGAATTGGGCTTCCTTAACATCGGAAGCCGCCCCATGAGGAGAAAGAGTTCGACAGGAATTGGCCATCTTCGTGCCATTCCATGGGGAATTTGCATGGACCCAGACCAGGTTTGTTCTTCCAGCCTGGCGTGGAATTGGAGCAGGGTTAAAGGGTGTTTGTGAGAAGGGAAACACTGAAGACTTGAAAGAGATATACAGAGAACGGCCTTTTCTGCAGTCCACCATAGATCTTATAGAGATGGTTTTAGGGAAGGCAGATATTCCTATAGTCAAACACTATGATGAAGTGTTTGTTTCTCAAAGCAGGTAAGAGATCGGTGCTGAGCTAAGAAGGGAGCTGTTGGCCACTGAGAAGTACGTACTTTGGGTTAGTGGGCATGAGAAGCTGTCTGAGAATAATCGGAGTTTAAGGAGGCTGATTGCAGGTGGAGATATAGAAGCGGTTGAGATGCGATATTGATAACCTTAAACTCAGGGATGCATTGCTTATCACCATAAACGGCATAGCTGCCGGTATGAGGAACACGGGTTAATTCAAATCTCTTGACGTCTATTGTATATACAACCACAATTATACCTTGTTTTTCTACGCATTTCGAATCTTCTTTTTTGGCTATCGTTTGATATTTGAATTTATAAATATTATGAAAATTCTTGAGTTGAGTCTAGCCTTTGTGGAGAAGGTATTGGATAACTTACAATTAGTAGTCAGTAGATGGTTTGAGCTACCTTGTTTATGGAATTAATTTGTCTTTTCATTTAATGTTTGAAATTTGTGTATAGTATGAGAAATATAGTTCATAGTGGATTGAATAAAATTCTACTCTATGCGTGATAATGAAAATTGAAGACACCGACAATCATACGGTCCGTTAAATTAGTGCTAGTCTTTAGTGCGAAAGAATATGAAGCCATTTAACTAAAAACTGAAAGACTACGAAGCTTAGGAAGAGTTGTGTTGTTTAAACAATTTAGCGTATTAAAATATGGATGTTTTGTGCATCGTTTTTCCATTTTTGTTTTTCGACTCTGATATTCAACATCTCAATTGGATTCTTCTCACGTCATCCTCTTGTGAAGTTGAAACCGAGACCAGATTTTGATTGGTAATAGTAGTCCTGGAATCGGACTCGAGCAGTTATCTTCGGCTTTATTTTGAAGTCTTCTTCTAAAATGATGATAGGAGCTGCATTTTGTTTGCATTCCGTTTTTAGAGCATTATCTACCTTTTGCTTGGTCCGTTCTATAGGGATGTTTACATACGGTTATATTTATATCCGTAATATTTACAATTCCGAATTTTATTTGATTATTGTATCGGTTTCTATATGATTGTAATATACTAATACTAAAAAAGCACACCCATAATCTAAAACATCCCCATGAAGAAAATCCGACAATAGGGCTAAATAACATAGTTATCCTTACGAAGGTGAGCTTGGATTTCACATAGTTTCATGGGCAAGCAACAATTTAGGTTATTTCTTTCCATGTTTATAATTACTAGTTTTCCAACATTTGCAAATCTTTCACGTGTTAAAACAGTGACGAAAGATTTCATTTCTCACAATGGCAAAAATTTTTAATGGTGATGATTTGCTGTCCTAGAAGGCAGTCACTAAGTAGAATGAGTTAATATTTTGTAAATTTTTTTTTTTAAAATTAGTCTTCATGTTAGTGTTTTGCAAAGCTATTTGATTTACTACAAGTGATAGTTTTAGAAAAGAAAGAAAGATAACACACACTTGATTGAAGGGAGGAACTGCTTATTCATTTCTGTTTGAATTACATACTTTAACGTTTCAAAAAAATTGTAAACATGTAACTAAAATCTTAGAATTATGTTAAAGTGAAAAATATGCTGAAAATGAGATAACTAATTCCTAAAGACTAGGACATTACTTTGAAACATTTATAACTAAAATAAAACAGTAAACAAAATATATTTCAGTATTCTTAAACACATGTTCTAACACTTCACAAGCTACAATCACAACTGACACCACAAAATGTAACTCTTATTGTTGTTGACAGCAACTCAGACCATCGTAGTTATCCAATGTCGCCAATCATATTCGAACCATTGGAGCCATAAATACCAGTCAAAAAGCCACTAACTTATTAACACCGATCATTTCTCAGTCCAACAATAACAATTTATTTTATAAGCACTACCAATCTCAATTTGGCCCTTAATCCCTGAAACAGAAAGAGCTTGAATTTTTTTTTTTTACAAATTCAAAAAAGTATATGATCAAAAAAAAAAAAAAATTTGTGCATGTAATAGCGAGAAGATTTTCTTCACATGGTTTAATGGAAAACTTTCTACTTTTGTACGCGATCACTTTTTATATATTGCAATAGGGAAAATAATTTTTGACAAAATTTAAACTAATGGCTATATTTTAAGTATATGATAAGACAAAACTAAGAGTATATTTTGTATTTGAGCTGCTATAATCATACAGTTACTTTTATTTTTTATTCATAATTTCTATTAAAGAACAAAAGGTAAAATGTTAAATATTAGTTAAAATATAAGTGAATCTTAGTAAGAGTTGGTATTATTAAAAATATTTTATAATTTTATTTTTAAAAGAAAATAAAAATCAACTATATCAAGATATCCTAAACTATACAACAAATATCAAGGATTTACAAGATAAGTTGAGAGTCCACCTAGCACTTGTCAACTTAAGGGAATCTGATAAGGTTGCATATATATGCAGTGCAAATGTGTAAATAATCTCAACTTTCGGTGAAGCAGAAAGAGGATAGTCTTGTAATCTCCTCTCCTTCATGCATGGAGTCCGATGTGCAAATTTATTTTTTGCATTTGAATTTTTTTACGATGATATTCTTTTTCCCTTTTTCAGCAATACTTTTTTCGTAAAATTAGATACCAAATGTTGTTTAAAGAAGATACCATGGCCAGTAGTCGTGGAGTTTGAGCTAGGCTCAATCAAATCAACGTTATAAAAGCTTGCCGACTTGGTATAATTAAATCTCCTCTCCTTCATGCATGGAGTCCGATGTGAAAATTTATTTTTTCCATTTGAATTTTTTGATGATGATATTCTTTTTCCCTTTTTCAGCAAAACTTTTTTGTACAATTAGATACCAAATGTTGTTTAAAGAAGATACCATTGCTAGTAGTCGTGGAGTTTGAGCTAGGCTCAATCAAATCAACATTATAAAGTTTGCAAACTCGGTATAATTAAATGTTATACAGCACCCTTCATGTCCTTAGTGGCGTCCAGCTTTAAATTTATATTATTTTGAAACTTGAACCAAGCTCTCTCTCAGTGCCACTTTCATGGTGACGCACTGCCAGCAGATTGATACCAGACTGTCTGCAATTCCCATCCAATTCGAAATGTTTTTCAGTGGTAAGTCGCTTGATTTCCCTTGCTGGATTCTGACTTCCATTACGACCAATATTCTAAAAAATTTTCATCATTTCATGTTTTTAGGTGTAAATGCATGATTGAACTTGGCATATACGTGGGTGCAGTGCATATTCGCTTAACTTTTAAAATTTCTTTTTATAGCTATACATTTATAAATAGGAGTATGCTAATTTAATTATTCGTGTCATGTCCTCTTTATGTAGTACCTGCATTGATTGACACAGATGATATTTGATGGGACAATTTTGGGTCCCTCTGATCGCGCAACGATAATTAAAGGCCCGATCATCTGCCTTTTAAACATTTCGATAATGCACCCCCTTCCTTGGATTTTTACAGCCATTGGACACTTTTTCGAGAGCATATCGTTATCTTATCCCCCAGAGCAAATTGGAAGAAAAATCTGAAAACGAAACAGAAGGGCAAGCGACCTAGCATTGCAATGTAAGACACTCGAAAAGGGAAATAAATATAAAGTTGGCAGGTGCTAAGCATTCTTAGAACTTCAATCTAGCACTAATACATCCGGCTCTTTAATCACATAATAATATAATTATCCTTCTTATTAATATTTTCTTGCCTAGAGAAGAATTAAGAAACGCTCACTTTTCAGCTTGCTATTTCAAAACTAATTAATTAATTAAGATGGTGATTTTGTTGAGAGCTAGCTACAGCACTTTGAATAAAATACGTCCGATGCATGGTAAGAAACTACAGAGTAGACGGCCACGTTAATTTGTTAAATTTCAACTGGCTAGCTATATAAAGGCTACCTATCTGTAATTTATGTATATCATTAACACAATTCGTAGAGTTGAATACATGCATGCAATAATTTAATGTTCATTTCCAACTTTAATTTCAATCAATAACTTTCAATGTACATCTATTCTTTATTTCTTTTTTCAATAGATTCCGGACACGATTCGCGTTTGGAATTTGGATAGACATCTTCTTTATGTTTGTCAACTAATATAGCTCTTAATGATTATTAGCCACGCTATAGCCATAAACAAGTTTCAGTGTTAACTATTTCATTTGAAGAGACGTTGATTTAAAATTGTAGTGTAAATTTTAATTTAAACTAGTGATGGATTGATAAGTATATTTAGCTTTTAGATAAAATAATGTTGAAGCAGACACAACTACACCGATCATAATCTTTGACGCTATTATTTTATGTGAGATACGGCCAAAGGATCATTAAAAGAAGTGAGCACTAAAACGTTAAAAAAAGCAGAAAACCAAAAATAATAATACAAAATAGAAGATAGTCCATGGATGGCGGAGTAGGGACATAGGGCCAGTAGGATATGTAATTAATGGCTAATGGTGGTCAAAATTAAAGCCCAAATTAAATATTAAAGTGTATTAATATTTAATGATTTGTGTGAGCTTTCAAATTAATGTATGATAATTACATCCACCTTATCTCACAGTCAACGTTTCGAGCCTCCAAAAGTCAAAAAGTTGGGACTCTTGATTCTAGGATCCTCGTCTCTCCAGAAAAGCTATTTTACCATCATCACCGTATGCGTCATCTTATCAATTTAACATTCCACAAATCTGTTCATAAAAATTGATTAATTAACTTATAATTAAATGACTATATAGCCTTGTAGCCAAATTACAATATCTAATTCTTTTTTGAGAATTCATAAATTTTATTAAGAAGAACCAACAATACAAAATTATCTGATTGGATGTTAGAAAATTATAATTTTTTTGCTAAAAATATTAATTTATTCATGTGGAAAAAGGCTTACCATATTTCAAAACTTACAATTGGAAGTAAGAAATCGTAGTGATATGTATTACGAAAACATAGTACAACATTTTCAGAAGATTAAAAATAGATTGAGTAATGGAGTATGGTTGAGGAGATGACATCGGCCTAATTATTTCTATCAAAATGTCAGTTTAGAGGAAATGAGAATGCACACGTGGTTATCTAAACACTTAATGCTTAAAGTTTATAATGTCAATTTAGAAAAATTTGAATTGCATGTGAAACAATATCACCTTATGTATTTTATATGTGATGATTAGAATTCCAAACTAGTAAAATAATGAACGAGTGATGGATGATTTGTACATTCATTATAATCCACTAACCATTTAGCTCAAATTTTTAAGATAGCTATATATATCAAGCACCCAAATGTAATGCCATGACGGATTTTTGTTTAATATATGTAATATCTCCGCTTTCGCGGTTTAACACTTTGTTGGTCTCACCGAGGACACTTGGTGCCACTCTTTCAAGAGGTAGCTCAAATATGAGAGTCTAGATTTAAAAACAAGTAGGAATTATTTATTTTATGTACACTAGAATCATTTTCGAATTTTGTAAGTCAAAATGTCTTTACTTACTTAGGGAAGATCAGAGCTTATAACTTAGCCTAAGTTAACATTTGGGATGTTACAATCTCTTCCCTTTGGACCTTGCGTTATTGTGAGAGAGTCAATCAATCAGAATGGTAACATTTATCAGTGGTCCAATTGGTAGTAATTTTGAATTTGTAAAGTACTTAAAGCCTTAAATCATATGTTTGAGTAACGAAAATCTCATTTTGATGAACTAACAATCATTTTAAGAGGTCCTTATCCAGTATAAATTGTGACTCTAGGAATTACCTCTTGAAGAAGGACCCATCACGAAGTTCCACGAGAACGAAACATACAGGAGCCACCTCTTGAAGGTAGGACTCACCACAAAGTGCCAAGAGGAGGAGAGGATGTTACAATATATGTTTAAAATAAATTTGTTTCTAATTTTTAATTCATAATTATTATTAAATAAAATTATTAACCACAAAGTATAAATAGATGAATAATTGCCAGTGGTATATATCAATCACTAATGTAAGATTGCAATAAATTTTTTCAAAAAATATACTTAGAAATCAAAGTGTTGTAGTTTTTAATGTATAATTGTTGCTGAATGAAATTATTAGTACTTGTCAAATTAAACATAATTATTATATTTTCAAAGTTAAATATAAATATAGAAGTTTCAACTGTACATTAATCTTTGATATTTTCTTCTTTCTCTTTGGTTATTGCCAACTTACAATCAAGTTTGAATTGGGATGTGATAAAGATGTAATTGGAAATAGAATCGACAGCATTTCGGTGATAAAAGCGAACGATATAAGAGTACTTGACGCCACTAACTAGACTTTATAAAGCATTAATTTAAGTGTTGGCCGACCGGATCGAAGGCTTTCCTTGTATTTGAAGACTATTGACTTGTCCATAAACGTAGTGCTTAAACTCTGTAGTTAAATTGCAGCAAGAGACAAGATTCAAAACCGGAATGATATAAAATATTCCCAAGTATCTCCTTATTTAATGCTAATTGTTCTACCAAATTGATCAAAAGTGTTTGATGATATTCAAAAGACGGAAGTTAAAAACACTACTGATAATGACATTTTTCTGTAACAAAATTCCTATTAAACAGGTCACGTACCACTTATTACTGCTGGATGTGGCATGCAAGAACAAAGATGAGTATTTTAAAGCTCGACTAATTCACGTTTTCATCGATTGTAGAAAGATAATTGTGCAATCTTGCTGGTTTGATCATTTACAACAATTACAGAAATAGTTTACGTTTTTTATACAGATAGCTTGTTAGTTCAGAGTACATCATGCTAAGTTGCACTAAGATATACATATGGTGATGAACTCATCCAACTTGCTATAAGTGGATGCTTCACTTTATTAGCACAACAACAGCTAACAAATTTTGTCATATTCGAAGTAGGAAGATGTATTTAATAATTTGATAAGACGATATCTAGGCAATGCAGCTAAAGGAACATAGCATTATACCAATTGGAGAGAGGAAAGTTATGTAATTTGTATCCTTTATGTGTCGGCAACGTAAAATTTGGGATAGCTAGTACTTTACAATCCTTCTTTCGTCCTTGCCACTTCTTCCTGCCTCTTATCACACTAAATTGTGTCTCTCACTTTAGTTTCTATGATATGTATGAACGCATGCATTCTCAATTTTATTTTATGAAGTTAAACATACATACTTACATACAAACATACATATATACGTATATTCAATTTGATGATAGGGACATGACATCATTGACACGTTGAAAGCAAGACAACAAATTATATAAATAATTATGAAACAATTCATGCGGTCGATAACGGATGCAGATGAACATCATGAAAAACTATATAGCTTTATGGAACAAATGTACCATATAGCTTTATATTTGGTGTTAAGCGTGGTTCATGCATGTATTAATTAACACAAAAAAATCGTTTTACATTGTGTGCAAAAAAAATGAACTATATTGAGGATTTTCTATCGTGGTGGCTGTGTATTCTTACATCGATATTCTAAAAATTGCAAGGTTTTCTCTTCCGAATTGTCAAAATCATAACGGACAAGCAAGACACAGTTGTCCAAAGTAATATGTGAAGAAAGATGATTGAATCTGCTTGGTCACTAAAAATTTATAGAAAGCAAACCTGAAACAAATTACAAGCTGTCAAAAGTGAGAAAATGAGTGTATGTATGTTACTAGAAAGCACTATATATCTCCAAGTTTATCCATGCATGTGCATTTTCCTTAATTACCTTTCTAGCCTCTCCCCACATGTTTCCTTCATTGTCCCATGTATATATGCATGGTTGTTAAACCTTGTTCTTTACCAATTTTTGTTCTTGATATATATCTCTTGGGAAAAATTCCATCTCAATTGGAAAAGTTTTTTTGTAATTATTGACCACACAATCACCCTTAAAAAGTTGTTCGTCGGCAAATGTATTTATTTATGTGTAAATATTAGCTAGATAATTGGATTTACCTTTCTGTAGCTGAGGTGTCAAATGCTTAAAGGATGGTCGATGATCTGTCCGTATAATTATGCGAATATTAGTACAATTTTTCACAAATTGTGCTTGAATTTTCAATTACAGTATAACTTTAATCTTTCAAGCGCAAGCAGATGCTACTGGTTACAATCAATGGATTTGTTGGCTTCTCTTCTTTTTTTGTAGCCATGGCTTGGCATGCACAAACTTTTTGTAGGCTTTTTATAAGTCAAAATCAAAATCAAAATCAAACAAAATGTTCCCACCTCATCGTTTGTCATGGTGTTCATTAACAGTAGTCGAACTAATTAAAGTTATTGGTAAAGATTAGGTTGAATGAATTGCAAACACATGCATATATGCAATAACAGTACTCTAATTATAGTCTACTGTTCTTCATTTATATCTGGTTTTGATTATTAGATCTTTTATGGTAGAATAAATTATAGCTAGCTAGGTAGCATATAATTAAGTAATATTATTATATATAATACATAATCTAATTATTAATATTCTACCAACACTCTGGTAGCTGGACAAATAGCCATGATTGTTCCACTAAAATGCGAATTTTATTCTGCATGAAATATATGGACATCTAATTTTTGTCTTTATGAAAGAAATATTCTTCTCACACAAGCAAATACAATATTGTTGTGAAGTGTCAATTCTTAGTTCTTTTAGGTGGCCATTCCCAGTTCTTAAATTCGAATCAGCTATTTTAGGGCATTCTTTTATTTGTTATTATCTTTTGATTATTATATATTTAACTAACTAATTATCCTTTTTTCGGAGGATATAAAATAGTGATGGTAATAATTTTTGCTGGCACAAAACTATCCAGCCATCTTAATTTCATAATTTTAAAATTCAAAGCATAACAGTTTGCCAGAATTAAGTATAAAGTGATAATAATAAGCATTAATGCTGGATCTTATTGGCCAATCACATCAAACTGTTGCGTACACTTGGAGATTAGTTATACAAAGATAAAGAAGATAAAGAAGCAAGCACTATCAATTCATCACTGTCAGAGAGCACGTGTAAAAGTTTCATCATCCCTCTTTGATGGCCGAGGATAGAGTAAAAAAGGAAAGAGAGAAGAGTCTTCTTACATATGCGGATCAATGAACTTTCAAGCAAACCAAGCAAGCACGTACACTTGTCACGAAATTATGATGCAAATTGGGCGCTCGAGAATCCAATTACTGTAATTACACAGTATAAAAGGGGAAATAAAAGGATAAATCAAGTAGATTTTTCAATCTAAGAGAATCTATGCATGCATGAGATTTTATTAGGTTATTACAACTGATTGTTTCTTTCAAATATTTTGAGATTGTAGATATTGTTGGTCACTATATTCACATGATATATGATCTAATCACGAGAATATATGTAAGCCATCTTGGACCAAAATTCGTACCTCCAAATACCAAAAATTAGAGAAGGTATCGACCTTATGTTCACAAATTGTGTAACTATGAGGATTACGTTAATATATCTATCAACAAGCGAAGTTCAAAAATTATGAGAATAATTAGGTAAGTTGAAAGGAATTTTTCAAATTGAAGATGATGATACCTTGGAATAAAATATTTCTTATGCTTTTTCATCAAGAAACCCGGATAGCAATTTTAGTAATAAATATTATAATTTTCCCCCCCCTTTTTTTTGTAGATTGTTTTGGACACATAAACTTTCTTGTAATGGAAGGAGGATTTGATCATTCTCTTGTTGGAAATTATTTGTGAATATGATGAGTAAAAAATTAAAGTTAATTAAAGTATGATGATCGTGGGTGCTTTTTCAGTAAATTTATAAATTTATAGGAATTCATACAAAGTTGATAAATAAAAAAGGGTAGTTATACTGATTCCATTTCATTTAATTAAAAACATTTTACTCAAAAACAAAGACAAAACAAAACATATGCTCGTGTATTGTATATGAATGGAAATCATTCACACACACACAATACAATAATAAAAAAAATTGATCTCGCCATAAAGGATAAGATTTAAACCGCGTTCAAATTTCACTCAGCACTTGATCACATCTTAATTTGAATAAACTAATTAATATAACTTTTTTATTAGTGGCCAATTAAAATTATAAAAGTTATTGAAATAGCATTGATATTTGATCTACTTTTATATACTATTCATATTAAGTGGTTCAGTAGTATAAAATAAAATTCAGAGTATTTCATTTTTAATCATAAAAGAAAAAACATACCTTTAATTCCATAATGAAATAACTCACCGTACAATTTTTTTACCATCATTTTAAAAGAAAAGTTACCTTGTTGTGATAAAGTGAGATTATTCATTAATATAACTAGTATTCTAATTTCCTGTTGCAAGATCCTTTTTTTTTTTCTAATCGAATTTCACTGCTCTAGCACTTATTTAGTTAGAAGAGCAGACCGTTTATTAGAAGAAAAATTAAAGAAAAATAAAAAAAATAAAAGAGAAAAAAACATAGACCTTTCAATGATGGTGACACCTCCTTCAACCAGGTGCAAGCTTTTTTACAGGAAATTTAAAACGACAGAAACATAATCTTAGCCACTCTTTCTTTTATTGAATGGGAATTTAACACGTATAAAGGCATGAAGAACCCACTTTACTTTCCTTCATCAAAATCTTCAAAAAAGAAAGAGATACCATCCTTTCTTTATTTCTGCTCCATGAAGAAAAAGAGAAGATGATGATACATATATATATATATATATATATATATATATGTATGTATGTATGTTTGTATGTTGGGTTGTGTTTGTTTGTTTGGAGTTTTATTTGAGTTCGACACCTCAGTGGATGATGATCAAAACACTTCACTTTTATATATTGTTTATTTTTTTCAAAATTATTAATTGATATTCATATCAGAAAAAGATATTATATTATGTATATACTCCGAGACTCATATTATATGTTAAAGAATAAACATTATAATTGTTATTTTGGTCATGTGTTCTTTCTGGATTTGCATATTCAAGGGCCTAAAATTTTCCCTTTTTATATGTTTTTACCAAATACTGATCGTCTAAAGCTATGGACCAAATGAACTTAAATGGATACATTTTGATTATAGTTACAGGGGATACAATTATTAGATTTGCAATCTCCGTCTACAGCCTTTTACTTTTGAAAATAAAATACAAATTTTAGGATATAAATAACAATAGATTTTATCTCTTAATGTATTCTTATAAATTTGTTTAAAATCCACATCACAAATTTTATGTCCAAGGAGTTAAAAAACAAAAATTTATTACATTTTTTGTACAAATTTTTTAAAATAATAATCTATCCATGAAATGCATAATAGTAAAAATAATATTATATAATATCTAGTTATCTAGATTAAATATTAAGTTGGTAAATTTCTTAATTTATTAAAAAATCGATAATGGTGAATCATTTTGGATAAGAAGACAAGAGCTCATGGTTGATTTGTAAACAATATAATTTTCTCAAGTTGAATATACCTAATTGTCCAATAAGTCTAAAACACTACTTATATAAAATAAATATATAAAAAACTGTTTTAATTAACATTATGTCATTTTAATTTTATTTGCTGCCCCTAATAAGTGTTCAATCTGATAATTTTAAAGTAGTATAAGTTAATTATTTTATTTAATGCTTGCCCATCTTTAATTTTAGAATATATAACAAATTAAAAATATATTTAAATAATTGGTTGGTTTTATTATATGTGGGAACACAATAATTTGCAATTTGACTCTATTAATTTAATTTGTGAATGAATTAATAAAGCTAGGTCTTGATTAAATATTTCAAAGAGCAATAATAATAATAATAATACATCCTATATTTAATATTAAATATGGAAAAAACTATGGCAATGCCACGTAGCTAGGCAGATGGCGAATTAGAATGCATGAATGCTTCTCCTCTAGACCTAAACGCATACTCTCTCTGTCTAATAATATTTCCTGTACAAGTGATCTCGCACTCAACACTCAACGGCAAGCCTATATCAACTCTCTCTACTTCTCGTGTCTTCATCACTTTTATATAATAAATCACACGACTTAGTTATTGCTTGTGACTACCACGCTTTCTTTCCTCTCCATTAATTCTAAATTTTCAGCAATACTCTATTCTTCTTCTTACCTCCATCCTTATTGAAATGATGCCCCTGGATCAGCAAGAAACTAGCATGCCCGCCAACGGTCCATCTCCTCCAGCTAACACTATCCTCGGTAACAGAAACGACAACATTGTGTTTCATGCTGAACCTTCTTTGTCTGCTAACCATGTCACTCCATGTTCCGAAGATCGAATCATAGACCAATTACCGGAAACGAACCCTGTTAGATTCACCATTTTACGCGAATCCTTACGCCCAGTAACACTCAAGGTACCCAAATAAACATCCACACTTATCGTCTTAACATAATTACTTTTCTTAATTTTTTTCTGCATGTGATTTTTATAAATGTATATATTAGACGTATGATTATGTATATGACTAATTTTAATTTTTACGGAAATTTATGTTACAGTTTGAAGATGTATCGTATAGTATTAACTTGCAAAACCCAAAGGAAAGCTGTCTTTCTTCTCACGGGCCGAAGTCTATACGAATTGTTCTTAATGGCGTTAGCGGTATTGTTCGACCCGGTGAGTTATTAGCAATGCTTGGCCCGTCTGGTAGTGGTAAGACTACCCTCCTCACAGCTCTTGCCGGCCGTCTACCGGGAAAGGTTTCAGGCACCATAAGATACAATAACCAGCCGTTTTCTAGATCGGTGAAGCGCAAAACAGGCTTTGTCACACAAGATGATGTGTTGTATCCACACCTCACGGTGTTAGAGACACTGACATATGCAGCTTTATTAAGGCTGCCGAAGAAACTCTCTAGACAAGAGAAAATTGAACAAGCTGAGCTGGTTATCATGGAGCTTGGTTTAACAACATGCAGAAATAATGTAGTCGGCGGACCCCTTCTTCGAGGCATATCGGGCGGCGAACGTAAAAGGGTTAGTATTGGACAAGAGATGCTGGTTAACCCGAGCTTACTGTTGCTAGATGAGCCTACTTCTGGCCTTGATTCGACGACGGCACAACGAATAGTAGCCACATTAAGAGGGCTAGCAAGAGGTGGGAGAACTGTGATTACAACGATCCATCAACCTTCGAGTCGGCTGTATCGGCTGTTTGATAAGGTGGTGGTGCTATCAGAAGGCTCTCCGATTTACAGCGGACGAGCTGATCAAGTCATTGAATACTTTAGCTCCTTAGGTTACGTACCTGGCTTCAATTTCTTTAACCCTGCTGATTTTCTGCTTGATCTTGCTAATGGTAAGGAAATTTCTTATCATAAATTTAAATTAAGCCAATTAATTTCACATAACATTTTATTAAGATTGATTAAGATTTTATTATCTTTTTGCTTTTGCCATACTTACGTATAGTCATATACAACATGAGATATGACAAGGACTAAATATAACGCGTGAGGTAATAATCAGTATTGGATATGTCGATCCTCTGTTACTTGAGCTTTCTTCTGCTTTTGTGAATAATACAGTTGGTTGACAGCAAAATATTTTTAGGCTCAACTAACTCACAACCAACTATTGAAATGCAGAAAGCTTTTACAGGTTGTCTTAGAGATAGAGAAACGCACGCCCTTCTCTCTGCCGGGAAAGCTGCTGTAATTAAAATAAGCACAATTAAACCTTCATTAAATTTCAGCACTTTCAACCCTAGACGATTTAAATTTCATTGTTGATTGTGAGTCCTAACGTGTAATAGGACACTTGAGAAGCGTTTGGTGTTATATCGATGCTTCTATTGTTTAAAAATAAAGTTAAATTATAATAACACTAAATTTTATTAAAATTTATATATCTTTATATTAATAATTAAAATTAATTTAGAGTTTTTATATCATAATAATTTTAAGTTAAAGGACACCACGTTATAAATATCAAATCAACTTTAGTGATTCTCATGTCTAATTAATTGTATGTATGAATAAATTAATTCTTTCAGAGAATGCAGTGATTGGTCCAGTCGTCTCGTCTACAGTAAAAAGAGGGTCAAACAAGGGGAGTCGGAGTGTAATGAGTGTTCTGCTTTTATCTTTTTCTTTAGTATTTTTTTTTCTTTTTAACGGTGATAATATGTTAATAAATGAAACACCACTAACTTTTTTCATTATTTTTTTCAACTTTTACTCTTTCTGGTCTTTCCAAGAAAATTCATTCTGTCCCCCAGAAACATTGATATATTTTTATGTTAAGAATCAAGATGACGCCCCATAATTTAGCTGTATTTTACAATATTTTCAAAATTAAAGTTTTGGAATTTTAATTTAAAGTATTGTAAAATAAAATATAGTAATGGTAATTATAGAGGAGGTCGTGGTTGAAAACTATTAAATATAAAATAAAAATTAATATTTGATCAACATTTTACTCAATGACCTCTAGATTCATTTAAAAGACTATAATTTCTTTAACAATTTGTTATATTTTATTATAATTTTTAAATTATTTGGTGATTCAGGTATAGCTCCTAACGTAAAACAGGATGATCAGCTGGAATTTCAGGGTAGATTAGAACACCATGATGATCAGAGTACAACAAAGCAGTCCCTAATATCATCCTATAAAAGAAATCTATCACCGGCCCTGAAAGCAGAGATTCACCAAAATTTTCCAGACACAATTTGTGCAGGAACATCAGCTCCAAGAAGTAAGAGAAAATCTCACTCATATAATTGCATCTGTATGATTTTTGCTCGAACAAATTTGAGCAATACAATTTTCTGTTTGACTTCATATAGTTAAAAGGTGATGATTCCTTTTTTGCTATGCAGATTATGATACTCAATGGACCACAAGCTGGTGGGAACAATTCAAAGTGCTTTTGAGAAGGGGCTTACAAGAGAGGAAGCATGAATCCTATTCATGCCTAAGAATTTTTCAGGTCTTATCTGTTTCAATTCTTTCGGGTCTTCTATGGTGGCACTCTGATACTTCCCACATCCAAGATCAGGTATATTTTATGAGAAACATGTGTTAATTGTTATAGGACAAATGCTAGAAGTTAGCGTTAAAATATTTCCTAAATTGCTCTGTTTTCACAGGTGGGACTCCTGTTTTTCTTCTCCATCTTCTGGGGTTTCTTCCCTTTAAACAGCGCTATATTTGTGTTTCCCCAAGAAAGACCAATGCTTATTAAAGAACGTTCATCGGGCATGTACCGTCTTTCTTCCTATTACTTTTCCCGAATGGCTGGAGACTTACCGATGGAGCTTGTTCTTCCAACCATATTCGTCACTATAACATATTGGATGGGGGGTCTCAAGCCCTCACTCATCACATTCCTACTAACTCTCACAATCATTCTTTTCAATGTTCTAGTTGCTCAAGGCCTAGGCCTAGCACTCGGCGCAGTTATAATGGATGTAAAACAGGCTACAACCTTAGCTTCTGTAACCATGCTAGTATTTTTACTAGCTGGCGGGTATTACATTCAGCATATGCCACACTTCATAGCTTGGTTGAAATACATTTCTTTCAGCCATTACTGTTATAAGCTTCTGGTTGGAGTTCAGTACTCAGCAAATGAAGTATTTGATTGTAGATCAGGATTGCATTGCAGTGTGATGGAATTTCCTGCAATTAAGTATCTTGGTCTTGACAATAAATACTGGGATGTTGGTGCTTTGACAGTAATGTTGGTGGGATATAGGCTTTTGGCTTATGTGGTTTTGAGAATGAGGCAGCCTCACTAACTACAAATATATACGTTTATTTAAGCGATAAATAAAAAATGTTCTATGACTCGATTACTGTTGAAAAACAATTGTTGATGATCTTTGATGTGCAACATCATGATCATTCAGATGGGAAGTATGATTTCAGTAGTTGTAGAGCAGCTCAAGTAAATGTAAATTGGGTTGGATTGTCAGAAAATATGATATGTTTTCCCATTTTCGTGAAATTATTAATTACTTTTGTACAACTTAGTGAATTGGTTATTATGAAACTAGTTTATTCTTATTTTGTGCGGTTTCAGTCCAAATTTTTTGATGAAATGTTCTAAGAGTGTGCGAGACAACAAAGCTCTAGAGAGTGAATTGACAGCGGAAAAAAATGGAAGTCCATATTTTTAGGGTGGGGATGATTTTCATTGTGAAACCCAATCAATAGCTGAAAGGTAATCACTTTTAATCCAAAGAAAAAATCACCATTATCAACAGAAAGCTCAATAGCCATAAAATCGTGCACGACTTCGCAAGAAAAGGCATAGGGAATCCGAACAGAAAAAAGTGTGCCATTTTGAAATTATAATTATGATCTTGAGATTATACAGGAATGATTTTGCGAGACTATTCGTATTAAACTTAATCCAATTTGACATAAGGAAAAACTAAAATACCCAAGTGATTTTCAGAGCTTTGCAATATTTAGTCCTGGTTTCAATAACAAAAAAAAGAGAAAACTCACCGTGAGACATTATGTAACCAGGATAGAACATGCATGCACACAACAAGAAGAAATAGCCGAATGTGAGGAAGTAAAATTAAATTGATCAATGAAAAATAGTCTTGTTACGAGCCTCTCGAATCAGATAAACAGTAAAGACCATGCTCAATAACCATATACTGAAACTTTGCGAGGAGAATTTGATGGAAGTCTAACAGTATTCTAAGCATAATTTAAAGTATTATAACATTGAAAAATTTAAAATGTAGAAGAAGTTGACTATATCTTCGGTCACTAAGTTTCTTTGTATTTGAAGTTGTAAATGATGGTCTTTTAACTATTCTTATGAAAGATTGATTTGATAAAAATATGGTTGTTAGGGTTTAGTTCTACAATTCACAAAATTATGTAAAATTTCACAAAAATAAGTAAAATTAAGCATGATTAACTAACCTTTGGTGATTAGGTGATGAAAATTAACCTCAAATCTATGAGATCTCAAGAGGAATCAATTCAAATGATCAAATCTTGTTATGGCCAAATTCAAGGAGAGAGAAGGAAGTAAGCTTGGTTTTAATTTTTGATAATTATCCATAATTTAAAAGAAATGAAAATGATCCCTATATATATATTTTTCATTTACTAAAGTGGCCCTAGTCTTTATAGTTAAAGACAAATGACTTTCAAAACTTGTCAAACAAATTTTTAAATAGTAAATATAAAATTTCACTTAAATTTTCATATTTTAAAAATACGACAAATAGGTCTCAAGTCGATCAAACTTTTTTTGATTAAATTTATTTTACTTTCTAAATATTAATGAAATATTATAAATTACTTTAAGTTATATTTGGGTCATTAAATATAGCTCTCTTATTTACTAAACTATTTAACGCATAAACTGTTTATACTTTTTAACCTAATATTATTTTTGAGAGTACTAACTATCTTACAAATAATGTTTACTCTCTCCAATAGCAAAAATAATCATAAGTTTATATTATGACATTTTAGGTTCACTGTGATATTAACTGTGAACTGAAATCAATCTCATCGATCTTATTCTGAACCATTCGAGTACTCAACGACTATAGTTAACACATAGTAATATGTCATAGCCTATAAACCACAATTAAAAAAAGTTTTGATCGAATCTTTTATACTTTGATTGTATGTTTTGTATGGATAAATTCTTTCTGTTTATCTAATCCCAATTAAGTTAGGGCGCACAAATATCAAAACTCTAAAATCAAATTTCGCTCAGACTTTTGGGTATTATGCACCGAACTTGTTATCAGACTTTTGGTTATTATGCACCGAAATTGTTACCATGAAATTCTTTTATATAACTTATAATTGTTTTGGCCAAAGACTTATGTTTCAGGCATTTACCAATATCCAACAAGAAACTCAAATCTGGATCGAGTCAATGGTATCCCAATATCCTATATATTGAGTCAACAAATTCTTTATTAACTATCACTCGCATTTCAATTTAAATAACAAATGATCAAACCGGCTTCTGTGTACGGGACATGATTTGTCTTGCATTTATAAACCATATAAATTATGTGTATCTATACTGAAAGATGACAATGATATCTTAGGTATAAGAAATAATTACTATATTAGTAGAATCATATGACAAATCATTAACATCATACTTTTGTGTAATTCATCAAATATTTAATCAAGTTCAAAAAATAGTTCTCTAACTATTAATCTATACTAATGTCCTACTGATATGATTCGCACTAATATCATCTCATAATATTCACTAGAGATATTTAGTATGCCTAATTCACAGTATCAATGCTCAGTTGATACGGCTTTCGTAGGGAATAATTTAGATAACACTATTATCTGGGCAATTCATATGTGTACTCTTTCATTAGTATAAACAATAGGAGAAAGCAGTATACACAAAATGAATTGAAATAATTTCTTTATTAATGAATATGTATAATACATATTTAAATAGTAATTCGATACAAAATGTCCTAAACCAATAGCACGAATAGTTTTAGGGTATATTACACTTACATTAAAGCTATTTACTATTGTATTTAATACCAATCTTCTCAGGAGACTAGTCCAGCTACTTCAATGTCATCGCTTTAGTGAGGGGGTTAGTTATATTTTTTTGTTGAAGATGTCTTTTGTATAATTATTTCTCCAGCACTAACATGGTCTTTTAAAATATAATATTTTTGTTGAATATGCATGGATTTCTGGTATGCTATAAGTTTTTTTACTTGTATAACAGCACCTATATTATCACATAATATACTTATTAGATAGGCTATGCTAGGAACCACACGTCACATTTATGATTTTTCTATGCAATTTTTTTTAATAAATATGCAATATAGTTCTAAGTGTTGGATAGGCCAATATCATTATAAGTTATATCCTAGTAAAAAAAATGAAAAAAAAAATGTGAGGAAAGGGGAGTGACCGGTCAAACCGGCATTTTTAAGCTTAACCAGTCAAACCGGTCACTTTTGACTTTATACAAACTCTAAGAGCCCCCAAATTCGTCCCCTTCATCTTCTTTACCATCTATAATGTTCTAATATCAGTTTAACCTAAATTCTTTCTGCAAATCAACCGACAAACCTTGGGCTTCAACCTAGCACTCAAGTAGAAGTTAAAATTCTATGCATCAAGTGTAAACTCAAGGTACTTATGCTTACTTCTATGTCTCTATTTGATTTTGTTTCGTGGTTTATGGAGTTGGGTGACTGTGATGATGAATAATTATGAGTATGGATGTGTGTTTGATGGTTGATGAGTTGGGAAGACATGATTAGAGCATGATTCATTTAGGTTGCTCAAATCTTTCCAGAAAATCGTACATGAGCAGTATATGGTGTTTGAGACCTAATTTGAGTTATATGATTCTAAATGATGAACGATTTTTTGTACGAAACTAGAAACAATGACCACAATCATATATGAAATTTAGCCTTAAACTTGTTATTTTGTATTCAGGGCAATAGTTGGAAGTTGTCAATAGTGCAGGACAGGGGATCACTGAGCAGTATACAATTCTTTTAGTGTAACTTAGGTTACATATTGAATTAGCTCACGAATCAGATACCCTGAGAAACTAGATTCAATAATATTTCCAACGATATATCATAGGCATATATATCATACATGGGGGCTATGGTAGAGACAGTTATATTTCAGGTAGTATATTAACCAAACTGTTTTATTTCTATGTTATAGATTTTTCGCGAGACACTCCACCAACTACGAATTAGCTAAGGTTTTCTGATCTTCATATTTGTGAGTGGATACTAATGTTTTACAAGTTTTGGAAACTAAATTCTTCATGTTTCATGTATATTATATGCTTATATGTTTTACAAGTAATGGTTATGTGTTACATAATTTACGTAAGTTTTCTTAGTTTAATAACTGGGATACTTTCATACTTTGCTTCATGTCCAACTATTACTTGATCATTTTTCTTGCTGTTGTTATTCATGATGTGGTATACTTTCTTTTGCATGAATTCAAGCAAGTAATTTTGACAATGCATATGATTCATCATGTAAACCACCTATGAAGTACCATCCCTTATCATGATATACTACTCTACTCACTGAGTATGACTAAGTTGCTCTGCCTAATGGTGCAAGCTCACCCCTTTAGGTATGACCATGTTCATGTTTTCCCTGCTCTGCTCATGTGGTGCTAGGTTCCCATTGAGTATGACCATGTACACCTTGGGTTATGAAAACTGATGTAATATTTAATATTGCTGTCACGATATATCTTATGATTTTCATGTTCAATTTATTATAATCAAGTTGCTCGAAAACCATTTATGTTATAATTTTACAATATTTCCGCTTCATAATTTCTTATGATTGATTTTCTTTTTATTTTATGTCCACTCACTAGGTCGTACATACGACCTAACCTCCCCACAGATTTTTGTTTTGTTTCAGATCGACCAGTAGCTTCTTGGTGAGGCATCAAGATCTTTTTGGGAACTAGCTTGGAGATAATGGACACCAATTGCAGTCACATAAGGATATATATATATGTGTTGGGTCCTATAATGTATACTAATTGAGGGCATGAGTTCTAAATGTTATTGTTGTATTAAGTATGTATGGTAAACATACTCAAGATAGTACTTTTGTATGTATATATATATGCATGTATGGGGATATATCAAACATGTCTTGAGAGGTTTTTACTTAAAATATTCACTGGTGTATGTTTAATTATGCAAGTATGTTATGTATATGCACATGTGTTGATAAAGGCTTATGGAGGTGGGGTTCCTATCTCCTGTCGGTCACATCTTATATGTAATGGGGTGTAACATTGTCAAAACTATCTGTCCCATTATCTATCAAATTTCAGACGACGTGACGGCAGCAGGCCCTGCAAATCTTCAGTCTAATAATACGATCCTTAAATAAATTACAATCATCACACTTTTCAAGAGCAAAAAGTCCCATTATTTCCATTCTTCGATGTCATGTCATGTCAATCAGTCCTCCAAGAGCCCTATAAAAGGAGACCAATGTAACTTCAATGGTACCAAAAATTTTCTCTTTGCCAACTTATTCTTTGTCCTAATCGAAAATTTTTTCTTCTTTCTTTCTCCTTGGTTGACTTAGGCATCGAAGTTTCCACATCAGAAAATACCCCCGACGTCACTCTTAACATGTTGGTTGTTTTGTAGGGTTAGTGAGATGAAGTTCTACTATATAAGGACTTGATTTTGTAGCTAGACTCGTTCTACATTTTATCCATTGAGTTACTCCTCATTGGTGCAAGAAGGTTCTTGGATATTTTTTGCTTCAACAGTTGGTGCCATCTGTGAAAAACTAACAAAAAGTCATTGCAACACCATTCAATAATAAAGAGAAGGAAGAGGAGATTATCTCAAAAATCTCAATGGAGGTATAAATTTCAAAGAAATGGCTGGATGAAGACAAGAAACGAAGAGTTCTAGTTCCAGTAGAAGCACCACACATGACGGTAGCAAGGTCCCAATAACCCGCAAAAGATGTGACATTTTCCTACCCCCAGGTGGACCTAAGATGGACAATGAGCACATGACCAGGCTCATGGCAAGCAGGACTGAAGTACTAGAAAAAGAGTTTATGAAGATCTTCATTTTCCCTTGGAGAACAGGAAAGCTGAACCCCCGACGACAGGAGTACAGATGAAACTCGAAGACCAAAGGGGTATATGACTGCGCATCTAGGCCTAGATTGATAGCGGCGTAGAAAAGGAAGTCCAAGGCAGCCGAAAAATCGATGGGAGAATTCCCCGTCCCCCTAAAATTTCAACACCCCCTTCAAAATGTATGAAGGGTACGAGGTGATGAGGGTAGGTGTGAGGTTGCTATGAGTGAATCCTGAACGGAGCATAGCCTGACATCTACTGACATGAGGCTCTATCGTAATAGAAAGCATGCTCAGGAAAAGGAGTAGCGACAGTAGCAAGCAGGAAGGAGGTGGTGGAATGCGTTAGTAATATGCTTTACAAAATAAAGGTTTAAGAGGTTGTCAACCTAGAAGAGAGGCTGCAGATAGAGAAAGTTCGTGCCTCTACCTTCACATCCCCATTCACTGACAAAATCCTAGCATTACGCTTCCCCATAAAGTTTAAAATGTCATAGTTAGCCCCTTTACACTAGGAAGTCTGACCCTTCTTTATACTTAGATACGTTCAAAGAGATGATGATGATTCAGGAGCTGATCGAACTACAGATGTGTTGACCTTTTCCTTTGACGATAGAAGGACCAGACAGACAATGGTCTAAAAGCTTGCCACCGATGACCATTAGTAGCTTTGACCAACTGACATTCGCTTTTGAAAATTAGTTTCGGGGAGTTGTTGCTACGAATCAAAATCTAAGTACCCTATTATCAATACGTCAAGGCCCCGATGAAATCTTAAAGAATTTTTTGAGAAGATACAATGAGAAGGTCATGGAGTTGGAAGGGTTGAAAAGAGGCATCAGGATGGAGAGAGTTTGGTATACCATTCACCGGTGGACAATAGATATTTATGAGGCCGCCAGATCTGAGCTGCTCAATGAAATTGAGATAGAATGCTCAACAGAAAAAGAGAGAGAACTATCAAAGAAACTCATGGAGTGATATGAGAAATGTTGAGAAAAGAAATAAAGACTCAGAGAAATTTTTTTAAGAGCTGCATAGAAGTGATAGATCTCTAAGACTCTTCCCGACTGGTGAAACCCCCAGAGGGATAAGACAGGTGGCCATCCATGATTTCACATCCCTGAGAGCCTCCCTGTTGAAAGTCTACGAAAATGCCACGAGGAGAGCGCTCTTGGCGCCTCAACCTTAAAGCATGAAGACTCGATTGCCAAGAAGACCACAGATAGGTTCTACAGATTCCACAAAGAGTATGATCACACGATGGATCAGTGTGAGGACGTGCGAAGCCAGATTGAGGTACTTATTAAGAACAACTACCTCATCAACTACATCACAGATTCTCAACACGGTCCATCAGGGGTAAAGCAGCGTTATGAAGAGGGGGATAACACAATACTTAACCAAGACCTTCTAATCATATTAGGAGGACCCATCTTGGTAGGATTGTGGAATAATACTTGCAAAAATTATATGCATTATTTCGTGCCTAGCCACTCGTCGAATATCTATATAATGAATGTGAGGTCTGATAAAAGACCAAAGTGGCAACCATCCCTATTATATTCACTGATGAGGATGAAGTTGGGATCCACTACCCGTATGACAACACATTAGTGGTGATAATGTGTATCACATCCCAACAAGTCAATAGAATCTTGGTTGATACAGGCAGCTCGATGGATATTATATTCAAGGACATGTTAGACTCCTTGGGTATAGATGACTTAGAGTTGACCCAAGTTAACTCTAAGCTCTACGAATTTGGGAATTCACACATTGTTCCCTTGGGATCAGTACAATTGCCTATTACTATGGATGACAAACCCTACTAAAAACTAGTTATAGTGCATTTTTAGGTGGTGGACTTAAAATTTCTTACTCAACCATCCTAGGAAGACCATTCCTTCATAATATAAAAGTTGTAGAAGGTATGCATTACTTGAAGTTAATGTTCAAGGCCAAAGAAGGGATTAGAATCGTTAGCAATCGTCAAAGAGAGATGAGTTCATATTTCATAGCCTCCTCTAGAAAAACCTACTACATCCATAAAAGTGTCACGACCCGACCCGTGGACCCCACCTGTGACAACGCCACAGACCTCCAAGGTATACCCAATAACACAGGATACCACCTGTAGGCCTGTAAGGCTTATACAAGATCTGTTTAACACAAAAACATTTCATAAACACTTTCAAATATTCATCCACACACCCAAACATATTATAAATAACATCAAGTCACCAATACTTTTAGGAAATCTGTGCGCACATTAGATAAAACATTCATCATAACAAAACCAGTGGGAATCCATCCCCAAAGTCAAATACAATAAATATTACAAGCCTGTTTAGTACTTTCAAATCTCAGAAATAAAAGAAAGTTTGAAAAGACACCAGTGGACTGGGAACAGCTAGGGTGAGTCGACATGTGTATACC
>JAVXUL010000012.1:11215676-11235553 GCA_035590515.1 Trichilia minutiflora | reverse complement strand
GGACATCAAAGCTTTATAGTTTTCTTACTCACAAAACACCTGGCACCTGCCATTTGTTCTAACAGAATTAACTAACTGAAAATCAAGAAAACAACTCTTGATTCTTGACACCAATCTTAATTAATAAATCAATGTTAAGAAATTTTCAATTAAAATTATAAAAGTTATTGAAATAGCGTTGACATTTTATTTAGTTCTACAGTAACTCGATTATAATCTATCATCTTACAGGTTAATTAAACTTTTCTGCTGTTATGATAAATTATTCATCCTAAGTGGTTGAATAGCACAAAATAAAATTGAAAGTATTTGATTTTTTATTACGAAGGAAATAACATATCTTTAATTCCATAATAAAATAACTCATAGTACTTCAATTTTTTTTATCAATATTTCAAAAGAAAAGTTACCTTGTTATAATAAAGTAGAATTATTCAGTAATATAACTAGTATTCTCTTTCTGTTGGGAGATCCTTTTTTATCGAATTTCACTGCTCTAGCACGTATTTAATTAGAGGAGCAGGTTGTCGATTCGAAGAAAAATTAAAGAGAAGAAAAAGAAAATAAAATAAAAGAGAAAAAAACACGGGCCTTTCAATGATGGTGACAACTTCCTGAAGCGGCAGGAGGTGCAAGCTGCTTCACAGGAAATTTAAAACGTAGAAAAAACAATCTTAGCCACTATCTCTTTTATTGAATGGGAATTTGACACGCATAAAGGGGATGAAGAACCCACTTTATTTCTAACAGCAAACTCTTCAAAAAAGAAAGAGATACTATCTTTTCTTTATTTCTCCTCCGTGAAGAAAAAAGAGACGATGATGATAAAAAATAAGATTTATTTATATATACAAGTAGATTGGGATGTGTGTGGTTGGTTGGAGTTTTATTTGAATTCAACACCTCAGTGGATGATGATCAAAACACTTCACTTTTCTATATTTATTCATTTTTTTCAAAATTATTAATTGCTATCATATCAGAAAAGATCTTAATCTATGTATATATCTGTAAACGCATAGTAGATGTTGACGAACAAACGTTATAATTGTTATTTTGATCATGTGTGCTTTGGGGATTTGCATATTGGAAGGACTACACTAAGCTCTTCCTGTACCTTTCTTTTCCATTTTTCTTTTATTTTTCTTTATTTATTTATTTGCAAATACAGATCATCTAATGCTATGGACCAAATGAACTCAAATGGATACATTTTGATTATAGTTTAAAGCGGATACAATTATTAGATTTGCTATCCCTGTCTACAGCTTTTTACTTTTGAAAACGAATTACATAAACCTTGGGATATCAACAACAATAGATTTTATCTCTATTTGGTTATCTAACAAATTTTTCTAAAACCCATATCATAAATTTTATGCTCAAAGAGTTGTTAAAAAATAAAAATTTACTAAACTTTTTGGACAAAAAATTAAAATATATAATTGATACATTTTATTTTTTTAAATTTTTTTTCTAATAATGATGTATCCATAAAATTCATAATAGTAACAATAATAGCTGTATAGAATATCTAGCTACCTAGATTAGATATTGAATTGGTAAAGTATAATTTCTTAAAAAATAGATAAGGTTGATTTCATTCTATGACAGAAGGCAAGAGTTCATGGTGATTTGCGAAACATTACCATCTTCTTAAGTGAATATACCTAATTGTCCAACAAGTCTAAAACATTACCCACATAAAATAAATGTATTAAAAAACTTTTTTTTAACAAACATTATACTGTTTTAATAAACTGTTTTTCTTGTGAGATAATTTACAGTAATATGAGTCAACCCTTTTTTTAACATCGTATATTTAATATTAAATATGAAAAAAAATAAGGAAATGCCACGTAGCTCGTTGGATGGCAAATTTCAATTCATGAATGCATCTCTCTGTGTAATACTATTGCTGTACAAGTGCTCTCTCACAACGCTATCTCAGGGGCAAGCCTATATATCAACTATCTCTGCTTCTCGTGCCTTCATCACTTTTATATAATAACTCACATGACTTGGTTATTGCTTGTGACGTCCTCTCCTCTCCATTAACTCTTAATTTTCAGCCGAACTCTTTTCTCTTCTTCTTCGAAGTCGAACCTTCATCCCTGCTGAAATGATGCCCCCAGATCAGCAAGAAACCAGTATGACCGGCAACCGTCCATCTCCTCCGGCAAACACCATTCTCGCTAACCGAAACGACAATGTTCTGGTCCATGCTGAACTTTCCTTATCTGCTAGCAATGTCTCTCCATGTTCTGAAGATCGAATCATAGACCAACTGCCAGAACAAAACCCTGTTAGATTCTCCATTTTACGCCAATCGTTACGCCCCGTAACACTCAGGGTACCCAAATGAACATTCCTAATTATCGTCTTAACATAATTACTTTTTCTTAAATTGTTTTTGCATTGAATTTCTATACATGTATATATGTTTACACGTAGGTTTATGCATGCGACTCTAATTTTACTTTCTACGGAAATTGCTGTTGCAGTTTGAAGATGTAGCGTATAGTATTGACTTGCATACAGCAAAGGAAAGTTGTCTTTCTTCTCGTGGGCCGAAATCTACACGAATTGTTCTCAATGGCGTTAGTGGTATTGTTCGACCCGGTGAATTATTAGCAATGCTTGGCCCGTCTGGTAGCGGTAAGACTACCCTCCTCACAGCGCTCGCCGGCCGGCTACAGGGAAAAGTATCAGGCGCCATAACATACAATAACCAGCCACTTTCTAGCTCGGTCAAACGGAAAACAGGCTTTGTTACACAAGATGATGTGTTATATCCACACCTTACGGTTTTAGAGACACTGACATATGCAGCTTTATTAAGGCTACCAAAGAAACTCTCTAGACAAGAGAAAATTGAACAAGCTGAGTTGGTTATCATGGAGCTGGGTTTAACAAGATGCAGAGATAATGTAGTCGGCGGACCCCTACTTCGAGGCATATCGGGCGGCGAACGTAAAAGGGTTAGTATTGGACAAGAGATGTTGGTTAACCCGAGCTTACTGTTGCTAGATGAGCCTACTTCAGGCCTTGACTCAACGACAGCACAGCGTATAGTAGCCACATTAAGAGGGCTAGCAAGAGGTGGGAGAACTGTAATTACAACGATTCATCAGCCTTCAAGTCGGTTGTATAGGATGTTTGATAAAGTCGTGGTGCTATCGGAAGGCTCACCGGTTTACAGCGGACTAGCCTCTCAAGTCATTGAATACTTCAGTTCCATAGGTTACGTGCCTGGTTTCAATTTCTTGAACCCCGCTGATTTTCTGCTTGATCTTGCTAATGGTAAGTAAATTTCTCAACATAATTTAAAATTAGGCTGATTAATTTCATCTCACCTTTTATTAATATTTAGTAAGGTTTTAATATCATTTTGTTTTGTCCTACTTACGTATTTCGTATTCAATTCATATACAACATGAGATATGACAAGGACTAAATATAATCCGTGTGGTAATAATCAGTACTTTTGTGAATAATACAGGTGGTCGATAGCAAAATTATTTAGGATCAACTAACTCACAACCAACTATTAAAACGCTAAAAGCTTTTACAGTTTGCCTTACAGGTTGAGAAATACAAGTTCTCCTTTCCACTGGAAAAAGCTTCTGGAATTAAAATAAGCACAATTAAACCTTCATAACTTTCGGCACTTTCAACCCTAGAAGATTTAAATTTCATTGTTGATTGTGAATCCGAACGTGGCATAGTAGACTTAAGATGCATTTGGTGTTGCTGTAATTCTATTGAATTTTAAAAATAAAGTTAAAATAATATTTAATAAAATTTATATATTTTTATATTAAAATTTAATTTAGAGATTTTATATCATAATAATTGTGAGTCAAAAAGATCACACTATGCTTAATGATTCTCTCGTCTAATTAATTGTTACGTCAGAGAATGCGGTATCTGGGCCAGTTGTATAAGTTAAAAAGAGGGTCAAATAAGGGGAGTCCGAGTGTAATGATTTACACTGTGTTCTGCTTTTATCTTTTTCTTTAATATTTTTTTCCCTTTTAATGGTGATAATGGGTTAATAATTAAAACACCGCCAGCTTTTTCTTTTCTTTTCTTTTTTTTTGAACCTTTACTCCATTTGGTCTTGTAAAAAAAAATTCATTCTGTTACCAGAAACATTGGTACATTTATGTATCAATATGATGCTCTATAATTTAGCTTTATTTTAGTACATATTTAAAATGGAGGAATGTTAAATGCGGCCATAAGATTTCAGTTTACCTCCCTTTCATCTATTTTCGTTTACAAAACGTTTAAAAACGCAGTGTAAATACATAAAATTTTAATCCCACATATCTCACAACACTGTACCAACACTTCTCAATATTTTCTCTCGTCTTCTACATTTTCTCATTCCTTTTCTCGCTTTACCTCTCATTTCGTCCGCCCTCTTCCTGTCTTCCTTTTCATTTTTTCTTTTTCTTTTTTTTTTTTCTTTCCTTTCTCTTCTCTCTCACTTTCCCTCTCATTCCTTCCTTTATCCCACGACTCTCTTCCTCTCTTTCTCCTCTAACTCTAATCCTGTGACTTTCACATCTCCTTTCAAATTCAATACGAACTAAAAACTTAATGATTTTTTGCCAATTTCTTTACATAGTCAACTCTGAATCACGATCATTCATCAGGAATCACCACCAATCATCGTCGTCATTATCATGCACTCGACGGAATCTCTCCGTAATGGCAACACTCCGTCCTTACTCTCTTGAATTTCTCACTTTCAATCTACCTTATTCGAACAGAAACTCTGGCGATTCAACTCATTAATTTTAGTCTTCCGACTCGTAACTTTCTGATTCTCTCTTGCTGCTTCTGTTTTCGTGGTTACTAACTCTCATGGGTCTAATTCGCCTCACTGGTATGATTATGATGCTGCCAAATACGTCCAGTAGGATCCCGGTCTATTTTATTTGGTTTTGCTCTATTGGCTGTTCAGAAATTGAATCGACAAAAGTTCAAATTTTTTTTTACGTTTCCTATTTTTCATAGTCTGGGTATTGCCATTTGTTTGGAATGGAGATTTGTTTTTGGCTGATTGAATCCAAGAATCAAATTGTTGCAGATTTGTTTTTGCGGTAAATGCCATGGTGATCATTTACTCTTAATTCGAAATGGGTATCTCAGTTTGGGAAATCACTGCAAGGGCAAAATTAGTTTAAAATTCGAAGTGTTATATTTCGGGTACAGAAGCGACAAGGGGTGCTAACCCGGCCACCCAACCCGGCAGGTCGGGGTGGGCCGACCATTGGTTCGAATCCTGCCACTATAGGAATAAAGATCAATTATAAAATGAGGGTAAAACTGTGATTACACGTAACAGAAAAAATATATTTGAACGGCTTTTGGATGGTAAATGAGACAACTTAGAAGTTGAAGACAGTATTTGTCACTAAACATAGCATAAAGTATCTTTAATAAACTGAAATGATAATGGTATTTGTCATTTTCCTATTTAGAATTAAAGTATTGAACTTTCAATTCAAAGTATTGCAAAATAAAATATGCTAATGGTAATTACAGATGGATGAGTGGTTGAAAAATATTAAATATCAAATAAAAATAATATTTGGTAAACATTTTATTATAATTTTTAAACTATTTGGTGATTCAGGTATGGCTTCTGGTGTAAAACAGGATGATAAGCTGGAATTTCAGGGCAGATTAGAACACCATGATGATCAGAGTTCAACAAAGCAGTCCCTAATATCATCCTATAAAAGAAATCTGTACCCTGCCCTGAAAGCAGAGATTCACCAAAATTTTCAAGACCCAATTTCTCCGGGAACATCAGCCTCAAGAAGTAAGAGAAAATCTCACTCATGGAATTGATTCTGTATGATTTTTACTTGAGCAAATTTGAGCACTACAATATTTCTGTTTGACTTCATTTAGTTAAAAGTGATAATTCTTTTTTTTGCTATGCAGATCGCGATAGTCAATGGACCACAAGCTGGTGGGAACAATTCAAAGTGCTTTTGAGAAGGGGTTTACAAGAGAGGAAACATGAATCCTATTCATGCCTTAGAATTTTTCAGGTCTTATCTGTTTCAATTCTTTCAGGTCTCTTATGGTGGCACTCTGGTACTTCCCACATGCAAGATCAGGTATATATTATGAGAAACTTTGTTAATTATTACAGGACAAATGCTAGAAGCTAGCATTAAAAATTTTCTAAATTGCTCCGTTTTCCAACAGGTGGGACTCCTATTTTTCTTCTCCATCTTCTGGGGTTTCTTCCCTTTAAACAGCGCCATATTTGTGTTTCCCCAAGAAAGACCAATGCTTATTAAAGAACGTTCTTCGGGCATGTACCATCTTTCTACCTATTACTTTGCCCGAACGGCTGGTGACTTACCGATGGAGCTTGTTCTTCCAACCATATTCGTCACTATAACATATTGGATGGGGGGTCTCAAGCCCTCACTCATCACATTCCTGCTAACTCTCGCAATCATTCTTTTCAATGTGCTAGTTGCTCAGGGCCTAGGACTCGCGCTCGGGGCTGTTATAATGGACGTAAAACAGGCTACAACCTTAGCTTCTGTAACAATGCTAGTATTTTTACTAGCCGGTGGGTACTACATTCGGCATATTCCACCATTCATGGCTTGGTTGAAATACATTTCTTTCAGCCATTACTGTTATAAGCTTCTGGTGGGAGTTCAGTACTCAGCAAATGAAGTATACGATTGTGAATCAGGATCGCATTGCAGTGTGGTGGAATTTCCTGCAATTAAGTATCTTGGTCTTGATAATAAATACTGGGATGTTGGTGCTTTGACAATAATGTTGGTGGGATATAGGCTTTTGGCTTATGTGGTTCTGAGAATGAGGCAGCCTCACTAACCATATATATATATATATATATATATATATATGATAAATAAAAAGTATTGTTGATGATCTTTGATTCTCAATGTGACGAAAGTGTGATTAATTTCAGTATTTGTAGAGAAGCTCAAGTAAACGTAAATTGGATTGGATTTAATATGTTGTCCAATTTCATGAAATTATTAAACAACATAATGAATTGGTTATGTTATGGAACTAGTTTATTCTTATTTTGTGTGGTTTCGGCCCAAATTTTTTGATAAAATGTTGAAGTGTGCAAAGCATAGTTAAGGAGAATAAATTGACAGAGGAACAAATGAAAGTCCATATTGTTGGGTCGGGATAATTTTTATTGTAGAGCCTAGATGTAGAGAGGCAAATGAATTGGATCGGTCCGTGAAAACAAGGCTCTTACGGGTTATTGTGTTTAGCCAGCTTAGACACACGCAATAATCAGGTTAGGTCAGATTTGAGAAAAAAAAAAAGGACTAATATGGTTTATGAAGCACGGCATATGCCGGACCGTGTTCGCAAGCCTAAAACCTATTTTAATAATAATTTATTATTATTTAATAATATTCACGTGCTTATTCTGTACAGTCCAATCCATTTGCCATATCTACCAGAAGTATGTTTATCCATATGAAAAAATGATGCAATAACATACATAAAAAAAAAAAAAATGTGTTCATATTATAAATTTATTGTTCGAATGTTTATAATGTTCTAGCAATCTTTTAAAAGAATGATCACCAAATAAAGGTGATCAATGGGTTGCCTTGTGTATACCATCAGCCTGCTACACTTCTGCCAAGATTAAGGTAGCTGCTAAGGGCCTGGAGTGGACGGGCCCCTCAAGCCATAGAAAATGATTTATTTTTTTTATCCTTTAAAATAGATTTTTATGCTTTGGCCCCTATATGTTTTCATTATTTATTTTTTATCCCTTAGACTGACAACTCTAATTAACTCATTCTTTCAATTTGAGCCCAATTAATAGTAGAAAGGGAATCATTTTCAATCTAGAGAATCTTATTACGAGCCTTTCAAATGAAATCAACAACAGAGAGCATGCTGCGTAACCATACCCTAAAAGTTTGCATGGAGAATTTCACAAAAGAAAGAAAAGCTATAAATTTAAAACCTTGTCAGGAGCTAAGCCATTAATTTCAAAAGATAAAAAGCCACAAGCACCATATGTCACAGTTTGACTCCTTCGTCACAATGATATTGTTAATTTTGGAAGAAAGGGCTCCCTACAGTTTTGTTTTTAAAATAGATCATTTATAATTCATTGTACATCCTAAAAGGTCTTATTACAATGCAAACGAGCTCACATACATAATCTTCCCTTTCCTTTCCCTCATAATATGGAACATTTTGTCACCCAGAGTGCTATGTGCCCCCCTTCTTTCGGGCACAGACATCCTTGTATGTAGGTCTTCTTTGCATGGAGCCACAGTGTTAAGTTTGGCTCTGATATCACAAATGTCTAATAAGTCAAATTTTTGAGTTGTATTTGATGACATTTTTAGTTTTGTTTTGAATAATTTGGCTTATTCCATACTTAAAATTGGATGATTTCACACTACATTTGAGGATTTTTAAGAGCCAAATTAAAGAAATTAAAATTAAAACATGTTAGGATTAGGATTCTTCATTGGATTCAGACCCGAATGAGCACTGGAGTTGAAGAAATCAAAAGTCAGAAGATGTCCTACCAAGGACTTAGGACTTGACTTAGAGCCTAACTTGTTCTGGAATTTTGACAAGTTGAGATTTAGATATGTCAGGCACCTAACTTGAACAAGTCTTACTCAGGATATGTTTCTTGATGCAAAAAGGAAAAGCAACAAAAATTTTATTGCAAAGAGACTTAACCTAATTGTGAAAAGGTTATAAAAAAGACTTCTTTTAAAGAAAAAAGAAAAGAAGGGAGGTCCAAAATGAAAAAACTCAAGAACCAATTCTCTTTATCTTTTGTTTTTCTTTTTACTTGGGATTTAGGATGTTTTTAATTAAATCAATGATTTTGATTTTTGTTATGGATAACTAAATCACTAACTAGAATGAAAGGTTGTAACTTAACTTTTATATTTTGAATGATTTATTTGCTTTAAATTCTTTCAATTATGATGTTATGATTTATTTTCTCCATTATATTAATATTTCTCTAACTGATTACCATAAAAATAGTTTTAGAGTTTATATCAAATACTAATAGGAGAAGCATAGACTGAGTATTAAAAAAATAAACATAGATAATTAAGAATGGACATATATCCTAATTGTGTATGATGTTACATAAAAATTAACTATAGATCTTAATGAATTTAGTTAATAATTGAGACATTGATGGGTAATCATTATTGATTTAGGTATAACCTTGATAGTTCGACGGAGAGAGTGATATTTGAGTTAATTAACATTTATAACTACAACTATTCTTGAATTCATATTAACAATCTTTAGTAAGTGAATCCTGAATCCCTAGCATTCACTTCCCTTAAGAATAAATCAATTTGCTGTTTTTTATAGTTTTAGAATTTTAGTTTATTTTTAGTATTAAAGCCAACTTTGATTTCTTACTTTTCATATTTAATTTCTTTAAATCACAATTAGATCTTCGTTCTTATGATACCCTGAAATTCTTCCAAGGTTTTTATTATTATATTTGACTCTGCGCACTTACAAAATTTATCGGTTAAGTTTTTGACATTGTTGCTAGAAAATGATGTCTAATTGCGATTTTAGTTATTGAATACAGTAATTTATGCACTTATTAAGATCTAAAAGTTTTTATAGCTCAGACATTCCACCTCTCAATCCAAAAATTAAGTGAAAGTGCAGAGAGTAAAAAGCTAAAAGAAGAGCAGAAATGGAAAACAATAGACTTAGACTAATGAGCTAGCCAATAAGGGTGACTTTAAAAGATTATCAAAGACCGGTGCTTGGAGCATCGCCTTTTTGCATTTGACTGAGTGAGTTAGTGAGGAATTATAAACTCAAAACATTGCACTTTAACATGTTGCCATCATTTAATGGAATGGTTGTTAAAGACCTATTGACCTTCATCCGAAAATTTTATAATACAATTTAAATTTTTCATTAAATAGGATGCAAGAAAATGATTTGCAATTACGATATTTTTTGTACACTTTAAAGGATAGAGCCAAATCTTGGCTTATCAACTTACTAGAAGGATCACTTAAAAATTGTAAAGATGTTTATAACAAGTTCATGACTAAGTTTTACTTATCTTAAAAGAAAGTTGAACTTCAACACAAGATTTGTTCTTTCTAATAAATAGAGTAAACCATTCTATGAGGCTTAGGATTGATTTAAACTACTTCTTATTCAATTCCCCTATCATTATTTCTCCTTACCAATTGTTCTATGATGAATTAATAACAACATGTCAAACTTTAATTTATACAATTGCAGGTAGTTATATAGTTAACAAAATTGCTAAAAAGGTTTATGACATATATGAGATATTGGTTACTAATTCCTAATAAAAGACAATTAAAGGAAGTACAGTTGGTGTTCCTAAGGTGTTTTTACATACTAATATAGCAATACAAGTTAATAATATGACCAAACAAGTTAAAGTTCTTTTAAATTAGCAACAATCGAATAGGGAGTAATATACCAGTTAAGCAATGATTGGATATAATAAAAATGTGTTTAACATTTAATAATTAAGCAAATTAGTGAACATTTTGTAGAGGATTTTCAATAAAACCCTAAGGACCTATTATGCCATTTTTTCATGTTTTTATGCATTCATCAAACAACTTTGATAATAAAGCAATAAGGGTGAGCTTGTGTTACCCAAGTGAGTGCTCTCCAAGCTTGAAGTCTCCCCCAAGCTTCCAAGGGTATCCACACCCTAGCTTTGATGATGGAAATGAAGATGATGGTGGAGACTTAGTGAAAAGAAAACCCTTTTCTTTCCAAACCAATGGCCAATCTTTTCTAGCTTTTTCGTCTCCTTCTTGTAACAAAGAAAAGAAAATCACTTGAGCTATAGCCCAGGTGGTTACAAGGACGTGCGCTGGATATTAGATATCCGGGGTTCGATTCCTTGGGGGTCATGCATGAGTTAGGCGATGTGCTCTACTGTTGCAATGGGTTGCAAAGCCCAAGAGTTGGGATGGAGGCATAGTTCCAACAAATACGATTCGTTTAATTAATAGTGTCTTAGACAAATTGACGAATTTATAAAGTTAAACACGAATACTATTCGTTTAATAGAAGGTTAACATGAATACGATTCATTTATTGTTCGTGTTATTTTTTTTAAATACAGATACGATTATTATCATCAAATTCGTGTTGAATAATCGTGTCGTGACCCAAATTGTCACCCCTATTTGAAGGTCACTACCTTCTTAAAATAATCAATCATAGCATAGTACTGTGACAACTAATCCATGCCCAAAATGACATCAAAATCCTGGATTCTTAATAGAATCAAATGAATCTCAAGGGCAACATCTCCTATCTAGATCTCACACCCACTAAACAAGGTGTTTTGAAGTAATCTCTACCCTAAGGGCGTATGAACAACCAACTCTGGTTCTAAAGATACCATGTCTTTATTTGTGTGCTGTGCAAATGCCATGCTAGTGAATGAGCTATCTGAACCAGGATCAACTAATATGTATGTTGGATGATCAAAAATCATCATCATACCTGCAATCACATATGGATTAACCTGAGCCTACTCTTAATTCATCGCAAAAACCCGAGTCTGAACTTATGACTGGTTTCTTTGGTTACCTTGACAAGAAAACGTATTTCCTGATCTAGATTGACGAGCACCAAAACTGAGGCTGAGGCATAGGCTACTATGCACCAAAAAATCTCAAATTTTATCCTGGCTGATTAACTGTCTCTACCCCAAACTAAGACAATCTCTCTTCATTTGACCCACCTTATCACAATAATAGCATATGGAGATAATCTACAAGGCCTGTTATGATACCATTTACAATTGAGAAATCGTCTCTAATAAGATAACCTCCTACCTGATCGACTCGATCCCAAAGCAGAAGTACCCAATCGAGATGACCATTGCTCGTTAGGGGAAAAAAGTGAAGAAACCTCAGGACTTGTTGAATAGCCACTTGAGGATCTAATAATGCGGCTCTTTTTTGAGGATTGACCTACTGAAACCCTAAGGTTCTTTCTCTTCTGAAATCCAGCCCTGGATCTCCTTTTCCCAATCAATGATTCTGCTCGTAGGGCCAACTGCACTACCTCTTCATAACTCTACTTGCTTGTCATTGACATTATGTCTCTGATCTCTAAATTCATCCCAGCCTCAAAATTAGCACACAAAATTTCTTCAGTGGCAAGTTTTTGAACAAACTCTGCCAACTATCTTAGCTGAGTCTCATAATTTGCTATCGTGCTACCCATCTGTCTCATGTTCATAAACTCTTGTCTTTTCTGATTATTATAAAAGTGGGTAAAGTACTTCTCTTGAAAGGCTCTCTGAAAATCTATCTATGTATGCTTAGCACTCAGCCTCAATGAAATGTTTTGCCACCAAGTAGTAGCACTCTGCTTTAGCAACCTGGTAGCCACTCTCAACTGTTCTCAGCCATCTACTTGCTTCCAAACATTTGTGGTTCCACAAAAAGGAACACTTCTAAGTTGTCTCACTTTCTTAATCAACTTGGACAACTTTCTCATCGGCCAAGAAGATTCAACTTGATTCAGATTCAACACTAAATTCTATACACTCATAAATGCCATGAATATGTGCCAAGTCTCTTGTATCCAAGTGAAATGAGCATTTCATTTAGGATTTTGTGTCTGTATGGAGGATCTATAGGAACTTACTCCTGCTTATAAGCAGAAGACGAAGTATGAGATGATCCCTCTTAATTATCTCGAATCATTACATTTTTCTGAGGTTTACCCCTCCCCTTCTTGGGTTGTGGCGGCATTTCTACACAAACAATCAATATATAATGTATCAAATTAATAAATCATAATTGATTTGACTTATCTATAGTCCACTGACACAAATTTCATTAAAATCATCAAAATGCAAAAACTTCAATAGTCAAAATGGAGAGAGTTCAAAAATAGAAAACATAACTCACTTGCAAAATCGTAAGCTCTGATACCAATAAAATTATCACGCCCGGACCCTAGTTGACCACGTGACAATCGTCATGAATCCTATAAATACATCCTTTTACTTAAAATGCAATCCTAGAACCGTAAGGCATTAGTACTTGTTTTCAACTCATTTTCAAAGATAAAATAAAATAGAATAGAAGATTATCAATTATACAAGTATCAATAACTGTATTTTTTCAAAATATAACTCAAAATATTTTTAGTTAAGCCAAATATATAAAATCACTTTATTACAAATAATCTCCATACAGTGGACCATAACGTAAAAATATAAGTCAAGTACCTGAAAAACTTTATTGAATCACACTTCAGCTACACTATACCGTGCCTGACTACACTAGCCTGAAATGAGAAAGTGAGGGGTGAGTTTTTGAGAAAATACTCAACGAGTAGACAAATAAACAAAAACAGAAATCAGAGGCCCAAACACTGATTATGAAAAATCCTCGTAATCATCAAATTAATCATAGTGAAATATGGCGTCATATACATGCCTAAAAAATCAATATAGTATTAAATATGTATAGCCCCTTAGTCTATAGGATCCTATCCACTCCCTCTGAGCTGTATGACTAATTCGTAGTCCTGGTTGGGGATGTGTGTCCATATATAATATCCCTCGGTCTATAGGATCCTATCCATTCCCTCTGAGCTGTATGGCTAATCCGCAATCCTGATTGGGATACTATCATATCAGTATGAGGCTAGCATACTTTAGCCTGGACATGTGAATCCCACCCATCTTCCCTTGAACTGTATATCCAATCCACACTTCGTGGTCTATAGGATTCTACCCACTCTACATGAGCTGTATAGATAATCCTCACCCATATATATATAATCAATACATGCCACACAAAATCATAAATCAATATCAATTGCCCATCAGGGCAAATCAAGTAACTGATGGCTCATAAAGCCAAAAACATTATCTGTGGCTTACAAGACCAAAACAATAAAACAAGACATGTTGGCTCACATAGCCAAATCAACAAGTATGACACCTCGACCATTACACTCAACTATGTTACATTTACAAACATATATAAAATTGGCCTCCGACTTCATAATCACAGTATCAATATCATCAAATACAAGCATAATAGGCATCTGGCCCCACATTCATGGCAATCAAGGATTCACAACCATCCTAATGCTATCACAAGTAAGGGGCCAACCCGGCCACCACAGAACATACATTCAATGCCTCCTTATTTCAGTTATACATATACATATTTATATGCTATCATCTTTAGCATTATGTTTGTTCATAAATAACATAAAACGAGGCAAAGAAAAAGAAATTTGCCTACTCACTTTACTGGGGTAGAAAACCACCCTTGGAATATCCTCCTCGCGACGGATATCCTTTCATCTCGACTGTCGTGCCTGAATATACATACAAATATAGATTTAATAATATGTCATAATATACATACCTGAAGCAATGTATGATCATGCTTTCTCTTTCTCCCCCCTCTCTCTCTCTCCTTACTGCCCGAACTCGTTCTAACTCCACCCTCACATTATTTTTAGTTATTTCAACACTAATAGAGGTACAAACCCTCTAATTTATTAATTCAATCGATAATCTAGAAAACTCCCAATTTTTAGAGTTCTAAGAACAGTAACTTAATCCCCCTTTTCTCGATTTATGCACAATGAAGGTTTAAAAGTAAAAAATGAGCTTAAGGATGAACTTACCCAAGTTAGTAGAAGTGTTTTGAGTCTCTCTTTGCTCGATTCTCTTTCTCAACTACTATTCACCCATGAATCTTCTCTCTTGATTTCTCTTAAATCACCCAGTAGAATTTTAATCAGAAGGGATTTTCGTGTTCTAGTGTTGTTTTTGAGTTCATAGAAATCGAAATGACATAGTTTGGTTGAGAAATGATTGAGATCAGTTATTCATAGGGAGAGAAAAAGGTTTCTTTCATATGAGAAGAGAGAGAGTGAAAATGGGAAAGATGCTCCCTTAGTCTACATAAATAGGGATCATAATATAACTAAAATGCCCCTCTGATATACCTGGACATGTGAAACGTATCTATGTATTGATATATGCTCCTATATATCGATACATGCCTATGCAAAAGTCCTCAAAACAGTTAAAGTATCAATACACTCTTCTTATGTATCGATACTTTTAGTCGAGGATGGTTTCCAGGCTCAAAAATACCCTAAGTATTGATTACTGTTCCCCAAGTATCGATACATTGTAGTCCAGGTATCAATATTTACTCTATACTGTTCACAAAGTATCGATACTTCCTTCAAGTATCGATACATTTTGTCTCTTGAGCTATGATCAATATATCAACGTCTCATGTATCGTTACTTTCACTGTCATACTATTTGGGACAGTAACTTCAAATAACCATAACTTTTGGCTCAGATATCTCTATGGGACCCATAATATATCAACGGAAAGCTTTCTACGAGATTTACAAAAGCTTATATTCTATACCACACATCTTCTTCCAAAAAAAAGAATTCAAGTAATCTCACCATCTCACTCATGATCTATACACTTCTACATGCACGGTAACTCATGAGGGTTTTACTACTAGGCCTATAATACTAAGGGACAAGTTTCATAATAAAATTAATAATTGACGCTATTAGAAGTATTGCTCTTCATTTAAGATCGGCTTTAGCTAGAACTCAATCATTTAGGAAATTGTGCCATTAACACTGGTTGAGGGCTAAAAAATTAATTCTAAACATGCTAATAATGTGGAACTCCATCTATAAATATAAAAAAATATTTTACCTTACTGAATTCTAATTATAAAATTTTAGAATATAAAAATGAGTGGTTATAAGTTAACTGAGGAGTATTTTTGAACTATAGAAATTATCTCACAATTCTTATTAACACTAAAAGAAACCACATAACTTTTATTTAGACAATATTATCCAATAACACATCATGTAATTTCTATATTATATAGCATTGAATATGTTTTTAAATAATATATGAAACATTCGATACTCGCTATAGTAATATCAATCATGGCAGAAAAATTTAAAAAGTATTACAATAACATACCATTTTTATATTGCATTGCGTTATATTTAGACCATAGGATGAGAGTTTCTGGTTATGAAACCTTTATAAAATAATTTTGTTCATTTTTAAATCTAAATGATTCAGGTAAATGGTAATGTGGAGAGAAGAGATAAGGGACCTAAGTCCTCATTATATACCTTTACCATCCTTGCTTGATGACGGAGGTTAGCTTAGAATAGGATCTTCACCCTTAAGACCACGTACCAATGCTAAAGAATTTTGGATCTTGTGTCTAGTATCTTGTATCAGGGATATAGAGGAGAAAAAAGCATACATACATAAGCATTAAAAATAAAAGAAAGACAAAGGATAAACAAAGATAATTTTATTAATCAGTCAACATTGCAAATATTAGTACATGTCCTTAATATTATTGTCAGGAGAAGAGGGAATATCAATTAACTTTTCAGACTGGTTTGGCTCACTTCGAGTGCATGTTAGAAGATGTAGTTATTGGAGTTTGAGTTGTCAAATGGATCGATGATCCATGGGTCGGTTCATTTAACCCTCTATTTAGGTAGGTTAGGATAAAAATTGGTTTGTTTAATTTATGGCCCAATTTGACCCGATCCATTTAACTTGCAGGACAACCCATTTAATTAAAAAAATTAAATATAATTTTTTTGTATTTATATTTAGATGATGATTGATTATGTTTGAATGTTAACAATGATATTGGACTTATTATTTATTAATATTGAGTGGTGTTGAATTTATTGATATTGAGATTTGAGATCATATGTTTGGATTTGTAGTTGTTGATGAAAATTTTATTTGACTTATTAAAATTTTTATATGTCAAGTTATAATATAGTTAGTTTATATTATATTTAGATTATAGATTTATTATTGTTATTGACATATTGTATTTATTAGTAACTAATGTATTTTATATGTTTTTTAAAATTTTAAATTCTTAAAGTCGGTCTGCAGACTGGCTCATTTAGGCCTGTTAGTCGATGCGTCGGGTTAGGGTTAGCAAAATATTAACCCGTATAATAAATAAGTTGGTTCAACTCGATTAGTTTAAGGTCAGTTCGCAACGTGCTGAATCGAGGTAGACAGCCCGTTTGATAGTTCGACTCAGAATATCCTTACGGTGGTTTGAGCCTTGACTTAATCTGGAAATCGTGATCAAGGAGGTTGACATTGTGACTTCTTCAGTATAGCCTTCCTTAATTGTTTCCTTAGTTTTTTTGGTTTTATCCTCTTTAGCAGCTTCTTCAATCCTAATGACAGCGACATTTAGAAGTGGAATACCTTCTTTGACCGCTAAGTTATATTGAGCCTCCATATTGGACTTAGCATATTATACCTTTCTTTGTAGCTCCTCCAAATTCTTGCAGAGACCCTCATAGAAAGTAATCAATGCCTTTCATTCATCATTAAGTTTGGTGTGCCTGGCCTTTATTACATCGCTATTGGCCTCCACCTCGTTTATCTATTCTTTGAGCTTCTCATGCTCCATGTTCCGTGCCTAATAAAACTCAATGAGCTTATTATGCTTGCCATTTATTTTTAACCTCTCTTGTACTAGTTTTTCATTCTCTGTCATCAAGTACGAATACTAGTTTCGATAGTGGTAGCTTGTCTCGAGAGTCTCCTTTTCTTAAGCCCACCAAGACCTTTCTACCTCCACTTGAGTTTTTGCCTGACCTTCTAGCTCTTTTTTTTCTTTATTATATGCTGCGTGTATACCGGTAAGCTCAACCTCTGTATTTTTTTGCAATCGCTCTTTCTTTTAATTAAGCCTTATATAGTTAAACCTACTTGCTCCCCATATGCCACTATACTCTCTAGGTCTTCCCAAAATAAATCTATCATATAAGCATACTACAAAGGAAAAAAAGCCAAAAAATCAACGTTAGAGTATGATAAGAAAAGGATTAAAGAGAAAAAAAAAAGAAGATATTTATGTGGTGTGCCCATCGACTTATAAAGTCTATAGCCTTTGTAAGCTTAGATTTGATGGAGGGCCACCTTAGTAGCATTGGCAACATAGCTCTTTATCATATGCCCCTGACCGTTTTTTGGTCAAGGGAATTAACCCTTGCACCTTGGCTTTGGGGAACTATAGTAGTCTTATCCTTGGCTACCCATATAGAATCTGATGACCTAAGAGTGTTTTTGATGATGAGACTATATCATGTGATTAATTATAAAAGTTATTGTTTAATTTATATGGTTAAACAAGCTTATTAATGAAAAATTGATTGGATTTTATGCTTATTTAAGCTCAAATTATGATTTTAAATGGTTGATTTATTTGAACAAATATTGCATTTTATTTTCTGGTTGAGTAATGGTAAGTGCAAGAATAAAGTATCAATATATTGCCTAAAGTGTGTTCATATTTCGGAACCTTTAATAAAATGTATTGAAACATTTAGAGGAAGCACAAACGTATTGATACCTTTAAACCAAAGGATCGATACACTTAAGTTGGAAACTGAAGTTCCTGAACCTTCAAAAGATAGTATCGAAACCTTAAGCTTAAGGGTTTCAGAGAAGTCAATACGTGTAAATATATCAATACATTTGAAAGATGTTTTAGAACCCTTGGCCTAAGGATTTCTAGAAAGACGCTACGTATGGATGTGCTACGTATGGATGTTATGGAACTCAAGCCTAAAGAATAAGTACATATGTTTTTAACATTTATAAATATTTTGAAACCTTATCTAATGTTTTGATACATACAAATGATTCGAAGATACATTTTCTCTACAACATACATACAAATGATTCGAAGATACATTTTCTCTACAACTTTATAATGGCTAGTTGGAAGCATTTAATGTGAGAAATTAATACAGAATCAAATAGCCATTACATTTATCTTTGAAGATATAAATGACAATCTATATGGTAAAGATAAAGTGGAAGAGAATGTGCAAAAACTTTCAGTGAATTATCAAGAATATTCATCATCTACTTTGATACCTTTCAGTGAGAGAAAGAAAAATTACTCTGTATTGATTATTATCTCTGTTTGAGAGAGAAGCATTAAATTTCTTATTTTCTATTGATTTTTTGAGGTTAATCTCTTTCTCAATATACAAAAAGAGCTTTTAGGTTACACTTCGCCCGTGATAAGAAGTTGTTGTGAGTGGTTACCTTTAATCCCTAAAAGAAGGATTCTATATTGATACCTCGAATTTAAGGAGTAGAACCAAGAAGAGTGGATGTAGGCCTGGCTGTCAAACCACTATAAAAATTCTGTATTGCATATCTCTTACTTTCTCTATCTTCATTGTGCTCTCAAATTCTTTTTGCACTTAGGTTACTCATTTTATCATAAGCTGCTTAGATTATTTTTTAATCTGCATTATTTGTCATAACACCCAATTCAACCCCTTTTTAAGTGATCATTACATGGATTTTAGGCTCTCGTCCCAAAGTGAGAAGGACCTCATTAGATCCTTATTGAGGATCCAAAGTTTTTCTCCCCTCATTTACCCTTATTGGCCTTTAGGAGGGTAGGGGAGAGAGGGAAGATGAATAATATTCTTTGTATTTTTTTAGACTTCATCCCTAATCACCTCCTCCATCATTCTCTTGCCCTTGCGACAGGCTTGCTCCAATTGTTTAGAAGGAGGATGCATTGGGTGGACATCAGAAGGATCCCTAGGGGAGATCTTCTTCTTTTTGAGGTAATTAACTGTGAAGCCCGTCCCTTAGCGTTATAGGCATAATAGTAAATCCCTCAAGAGTGTTCGGGTATGTCTTCATGGTTAGATTGTGCACGAGAGGGTATAAAACTTGAAGGAGATGT
>JAVXUL010000012.1:11204286-11215576 GCA_035590515.1 Trichilia minutiflora | reverse complement strand
TCGATACTTCATCACAGAAAGGGGTCGTTTACGTTCCAGTTCATCTATGTATCGATACATGAGTAGTTCATGTATCGATACTTGCTTCACTGAAGACCCAAATATCGATACTTCAATCCTCAAGTATCAAAACTTCCAGTCGAATATGGGTTCTAGGTCTAAAAGTGCCTTGAATATCGATACTTCTTTCACAAAGTATCGATACTTCTATTATTCATCCTAACTACAGGGTATCAATACTTTCCTCAAGTATCGATACTTTCTACTCTACGTTTAACTATCGATACATGAAGCCCATATATCGATACTTCCAGTCCTGGGTATTGATACTTTCCTCAAGTATCAATATATCCCGCCCCCCAGAGCCAAGTATCGATACATCAACATATTATGTATCGATACTTTCTCCTGTTTTCTCTATTTTGACAAAGTAATTTCAAATAACCATAATTTTTTACTGGAATATCTTCATGGAATCTATATTATATCAACAGAAAACTCTCTTCGAACTCTACAAAAGTGATAAGAACTTTTACTCAATTGGAGATGATTTTGAGATCAAAAATCTAGTTTTTTCTCATAGACTCATATCTATACCACACACCTTCTTTTAAAAAATGAATTCAATTTTCGCACATAATCTACACACTACAATATACATGAAAACTCATGAGAGATTTACTACTATACCTGTAATACTAAGGGACGGGTTTCACATAGCCTATCCAATAAGTGTATTATATGATAATACAGATATTATAACACAAGTAAAGAAACTGAGAGTACACCAAAAATCCAAGTATATTAAGCGAAAGTATCCAATTTAAGAGTGTTTGTTGATGTTGAAGAGATCGTCATCCAGAAGATACCTTCAGTCGAGAATGTAGCTGACCCTCTCACTAAAACGATAACACTAAAGCAGCTAGACCAATATCTTGAGAAGATAATTATAAAATATAACAACAAATGACTTTAGTGCAAGTAAGAATTTATTAGTAATGTATGCTATAAAACTATTCGTGTTATCGATTTTGGATATTTTGTATTGAATTACTATTTATAATTTATACTGTACATATTCATTAATAAAAAAATATTCATATTTGTATGTGTATGTTGCTTACTCTTCCTAATCATACTAATGATAGAATATGTATATAAATTGCTCAAATAATTTAATTATCTAAATTGTTCTCTACAAAAGTCATATCGACCAAACATTGATATTGTATAGTAGACACACTGAATGTCTCCAGTGAATATCATGAGATAATATTAGTGTTAAAATATGATAGTCATATTATTAGGACATTAGTATAGATTAACAGTTAGAGAACTATTTTTCGAACGTGACAAAAGTTACGATCAATCATACAAAAGTATGTTGTCAATGATTCGTCATATGATTATACTAATGTGTGAATTGTTCTTTTCATTTGAGATATTATTATTGTTATTTAGTATAGATAAACATGATTCATATGATGGATAAATACAAGAAAAATCATGTCACGTATTTAAAAGTCAGTTTGGTCATATGTTGTATATATCAGAATGTGAATGATTGTCAATACAGGATTCATTAACTCTATATACAAGATTTCAAGGTTTCATTGATTCGGTTATTATTCAAATTTTCAATTGAACATTGGTAAATGTCTGAAACCAAAGTCTTTAACAAAGCACTTTATAATTATACAAACATGTTTCTTGGTAACTAGTTCAGAGTATAATGATCATTAATCGAAATAAAAAATGAGTTTAGGGTTTTTGACGTCGTGGGATTAAACAAACGGAAGAAATTTATCCACACATAATGTATATTCGAAGATAAAAAGATTCGATATAGATTTTCTTTATTATGGTTAAGGGACTATGACATACTTTTAGATGTTAATCAAAGTCGTTGAATACTCAAATGGCTAGAAACAGGTTCGATGAGATCGATTCTAGCTCATAGCTAATACTATAGTGAACCCAAGAGATTAAAATCAATAACTTATGTCCATTCTTATTATTAAAGAAAATAAATATTATCTACAAGTGAGTTAGTAGTCTCAGATATAATATTAGGTTAAAAAATATAAATGATTTATACGTTAAATGGTTTAACAAATTCGAAAACTTTATAAATTAACCTCAATGTAATTAGAGTAAATTATAATATTCTATTAATATTTGGAGATAAAAATAAATTATAATAAATTTGATCAAAATAAGTTTGATTAAATTAAGAATAAGTTTAATATTAAATTGTTTAATGATAATAAACTTGTTATTTTGTATTTTATTATTACAAAGCTTCTTTGACAAATTTTGAGTCGTATTTGTCTTTGACTTAAATGTTAAGGCTATTTAAATAAATGCTACAAAATATATAGATAGGTTTGAGCATTTGGTTTTTAATTCTCAGAGATTTCATAATTTGGGGGTTTAATCTTCATCGGTCTTCACTAAAGATTGGTGAACCTTTTCATGATTTCATTGATTTTATATTTATGAAATCATATTACATGAGTAATGGTACGGTAACCCTAATCACTTGATAATCTTTAAATTAACCTTCAATTCTTAATCAGCATAATTCTAAATATTTAATTCTAATCATTATTAGGAAAATAAAACGTACAAAATCTCAATAATATTTTTAATGCTTGTATTAATATCTAAAAAATCTTAAATTTTATCAATTATCTTAAATTTTACATAGATACCACAAATATCACACTCCGAACAACTCAAAATTTGAATTCATACTTAATTTTATAAAGAAATTTTTTAATCTTATAGAAATATTATGCTCAGATATTATTTTCTAAAATTAAGTATGAATTCGAATTTCAAGTTATTGAGGTGCGACACCATATTTCCTTTGCAAAATAACTAACGACATTCTAAAAATGTGACAATTTAAATATTTTATACATTAATAAACAAAGTGCTTATTTGTACTAAAAATTTATATGATACATATTAGTTTTAACACGTGCTCTTATGAATTTTTTGCTCGTAAAATTATTAACATTAATAATGATGGTCAACATTTTTGTATTTATCTCTACCCCTGATTCGACTCGAACTAACAGGTTAAACATAAAGTGCTATTAAAACACTGAATTATAATCCCTAAGATAAAATATTTGCGATGAAAAAAATTTAATACTGAATTACCAAGAATTATGAATTAATTCACGAAATCTTGCAAGAATTAATGACTATATTTATACAAAATTCAACGGAAAGGAATAAATTTAAAAAAAAATATAGCTGTAAAATTAATAATTAATCTCAGACGTCGGTGTTATATCAAATAACAAGGGTATCAAATTGTCTTGAAATGAAACGTTGGTAGTTTTCATTTAGATTTATGCCTGAAAATATCTTACCTCTTTTAAAAGAATAAGCATCCCATAAAGGCAGTAAAATATGCCTGAGCAAAGCATCTCATCAGACAGCTGTAGCATATATCTCCCCAAACTCCACTAAGCCGGTCCAGACTAGTTATTCTATTCTTTCCTATCCCACCATCCATCTAGTGCCTATCAATGTAGCAGTTGGTGTAATTGATGATTCTAATTGCAAGTCACTAGCTTGTAACTCTACTATAAATATAGGCCTGTTTTCAAGGAGTTTTCACTCGAGGCCAGCAAGGTAAAAGTACACATTTTCTGATCTCTTTCGTAGAGAATACGGAGAAATTATGTCATCACTCAAAGCTGAGAAACCTGCTGGAACTCAATTGCCTGCCGGGCAGGCCAAGGCTAGCGCTACCGCACCAAAAGCTTCCAAGCAGGCCCCGAAGAAGGCTGAGCAGAAGCCTCGGGAGCCTAAGAAGAAGGTATATAATTCATCTTATTATGTTCGTTAGAACGTAGATATTGATTAGCTTGCATATAGAACATGGATCTTCAGTCGCTAAGTTAATTTTCACTTAGTTAATTGTGTAACTTATACAATCAACTTTTTTTTAACGGTTAATTTACAGGCATCAGGAGGGAAGGCAGGAGCTAAGTAGGTTATGAGGACACGAGCTGTGGTGCAATATGTGAAGTTGATATACTTCATGATGGTCCATATTTTGAAAGCTGTACTGTAAACTTATGTTAATGTTACTCTTCTTAGGCTTTGCCTAATAAATAAATATGGCGTATTAAAATTAAAGATGAGCTTGTTTTTGGAGGTTCGATCCCCCCGAACCGCAAGGTATACATATTGCTAAAAATGAGTCAAAACTACCAAACCGTACATACTGTTATATATCTATGAAAGCAATACCTCGGTCGGCATTTCACTGAAAAATATTAGAAATAATAAAATAAAATATCTTTGAAGTTTGAATCCATGAGCTACTGTAGCGCTGCAAGGACCGAGTTAGAATTAAATTTGAAAATTACGATATTAAAAAAAGAAAATTAAAAGGATTAACTTTTAAAAATAATTGATAAATTAAGGAAAAAAAGTTCATTTTTAATACAAATTAAAATACTAAATTTTTTATCTTTCCTATGTAGCACTTAGAACCCTATTGTCGATTTAAAATATTTTATCATTTGACATACTAATTAATATGTGAGACAATATAATAATGCTACTTCACCTTTCATATTACGCAATATGTAAATTAGAATTTTCAGTATTCCTCCTATTGGTAATATGAAATATGAGAATAAATTGAAATAAAACAACTAAAATAGCAAAGTTATTTCATAAATAGCAAAACAATTGACAGACAATATAGTAAGATAAGAAAATAATGATGATGCCATTAACTTACCCTAAACTATTTATGTTGCAAATCTGTAACCTTCTAAACTCTCCACTTTAGAATTAGATTCTATATTATAGATATATTTTTTTCTATAATCACATGTTACATGTTACCTCATATCAATAGAAGATAAAAAGAGAACATACTATATACTCAGTTATTTATAATAAAGATTTAATTTATAAAGGACAAAAGATTAAATTCTAGAAAAAAAGACAAACAATGCAAACTACTAATATATTTTTTTCCGCAATTCCACTCCAATAGCTTAATCTTACCACTTCCTGTAAAAAGAAATAAATATCCAGTATATATAATTTTCGTTCCAAGATTCGGTTTAGGGACTGGTCAATTATGGGACTACAACTGATAACGTACATTTTTATAAGAAGGTAAAATTGAAAACAAACAGAAAATAAATTCTTGCGTACCTTAATTAAGGTTTGATTATGGAATTAAATCACTGTCATATTACAAAATAGAAATATACCTCTAACCGAAACATAAATGCCCACAAAGCAATTTCTACTTTCCAAATTTTGCTTTTATGTATTTTTCTCTCTACTGTAGAAAATCATTTCATGATTGGAGAAACGTAGAGCTAATGCCCCTTTTTCAATTTTATTAAGGTCCTATTTTAAAGATAAAATTCTGCTAATAATGTGGAATTGATTCCTACTTTCTCGCCTATTAAAGTGAGGAGATAATTTTTTTGGATTTATCTTCCTATGGGTGCCTATCAGACTATTGGCACAAGGCCAACAAAGACAACATTAGAAATATAAATATTTATACACATTATTGTATATAAACTAATTTGATGTAATAATATTGATTGTCTCTTAGTCGACATCATTTATTAACCAATAATACTATATCACATCAGTTTATATAAAAAAAAATTGTATTCCAATGCCATCACTTTTATATAATGATGCCTTCGTCATTTTACTTCAGCCAAATCTATTGTGAGCCCATGATCAACCTCAACCTGAAGGACATACGCGGAGCCATTTACATGACCAACAGACCAAGTTAGTATCTAATCCGCTACCTAATTTCTTAAAAATTTATGACGTGATTTCACTCTCAAAGATATGTGAGTTATGCAAATAAGTTTACATATGAGGCAAAAAGTAAATGTAGTTAGAAGAAAAAGAACCCTTTGTTTATCATCTAATTTACAAATTTTTTTTTTTTTTGTACCATAATTACTCTTAACATGACAGAGAAATCTCTCATCCATTCTTAGGTTGTATTTATATCAATGATTCTTTTAATATTTCCATATATTTACAGTCGCATCTTTACTCCAGTTATACATTACGCCAGACAACTTTGATGAAGATCACTCTGCCCAATTTTGAGTGATATTAAAAAAATTGAGCTACACTTACCTAACTGGTAGTGACAATTTAGAATTCTACAACTTGCGTTCATGCATGAAAAGTATCTTCAGTTTTGTTTATATAAAGCATGGTGTGAAAATTGTCTTGGCATCTCACATCTTTATCACTTCATCTCTTCTACTTTTCTTACTCGCCTTTGTTTAACTTTATTTATTTAATATTGTGCTAAGCTCTTAGTTAAGGTTAGGGCTGAAGGTGATACTTTGATGATTTTGTAGTATTATTCTTTGATAATTTATTTTGTACTTGGTTGAATCACATTGTATTCAATCTAAATAATTGATTAAATCAATGGAGTATTTTAAAATTTGTAATCCACATAATAATTAGAGAAATTGAGAAAAAAATTATTGTATTGTATTAAATTGTGTGTAATACATTAATATACAGGACCTATTTATACAATTATGACTCCAATCAGATAGGAAGAAATCTTAAGAATATAAGATTATGTTATAAAATATGCTAAGAATATGCTATAAAATATACAACCAAATATATTATGTTAAGAATATGCTATAGATATACAATTTGATATACCACAAAATCTCCTAATATAAGAAACAATATACTTGCTAATGTATTCTAACAATATACTTGATAATCTATAACATGTAACACATGAAATTATTAAAAATTTTAAAACCATTTATCTCAATAATTTCATTTTATTGTCTACTGAAAGCACAACATTGTGTGAGTTGAAATTTTTAGAGTCTATTGTATTTCATTGAATCAATAAAATGAAATCATATGCAGTAAACTTTTGCTTTTATTAATATTTTACGATATGAATATATCTTATCTAATTAAACCATATTTATTTGATAATAATTTACCAAACATAATTTAATGACAAATTTGAAGGTATATTTAAAATTTTAAAATAAGGGTAATATTATTTTATTATATTAGGTTGGAATAAACCGTTAAAAGTAATTTTCAACTTAAAGAAATAGATAATTTCTTCAATAATTCAATTCTCTAGGTGTAAAATAAATACAATTATGTTAGAGATCCAAATTATTTGTATAAACTAATGTGAGAGATTTGTGCAAGTATCATATATTTTGCATAATTTATTTTTCCTTTACACTCGGGAATTTTTACTCCTCTTAAATATAGAATATGTGGCAATTATACAAAGAGTATCTAAAAAATTTATGCAAATAATATGTATTTCTATCACAACTTTAATAAATATTTACCTATTTTGTTAATTAATTAGGAAAGTCCCGTTGACTTAATTGCTGTGTTAGGTAGATTTAATCATAGTTTGGTGAAATTAAAGGAATTTATATACTTAGCTTTTGGAAATTTCTAATTGTTTTTTGAATTAGAAATAATAGGACTCAACTGCAAGAATATCTTAAATTAATGATTCGAATTCTGAAAAATACCTTTGCCTACAAGGAAGAAGCCTACAAGTGGTTCGCACATGAAACCCATTTACCTAATATGTAGAATAAAATGTAGCGATGATGTCTTCTTCTTCGAGAAAAAGAATATGATTCCATTGAAAGAATTTTACAAAATTAACTTGTTTAAGGACAATAATACAATTATTTAATTTGAATATCAACTCCACTATTGAATGTTTTCTATTTGGAAGCACAAGATCATCTTAAGGGAATATTTATATACGAGTAACAGTAGAGATCATACCTTCTAGGTTTATATTCTCTTTTAAGATTTCACAGAACAGGCAAACAGTATTGATATGCTTAGAGATTGGATACTAATAATGTCAGCTAAAAAAATGCTAAGAATCAGATACTACAGTAACAATTTTATCAAGTGGTCTCCGTATCGTTTGTTCCATTCTCTTGCCATCCCGTTGTCACAGTTGTTATTCTAATTCCTTCTCACAGTTGCACGACTCTTCATTATATATATAGACCTTTGATTGGGAGAATACTTATACCTACACTTAATTAATCTCTTGCTCTTTGTTCCTACAATTTCCTAGCTCAGTGAAAAATGGCATCATTGAAGGCTGAGAAACCCGTTGGCACCCAACTCTTTGGGCAGGCCAAGAAGGAACCTGCAATCAAGGATAGCCAAGGTGCATCGAAAGCTGAAGCTTCCAAGCCTGCTGGTAATAAGAAATCTGCACAGAAGCCTCAAGAAACTAAGAAGAAGGTAGATATGCTAGCTATTCTATATAAATATAACTATCATACAGTCCTTGATGATATCTCTTCTTATCCTACAAACTTTCAAATAAAGAACTATGCAAATTTTTGGATTAAAATTGATGAATTTTTAATTATTGTTTTATATTTTATGATTTATTTTTTAAGAAAAATATCGAACCAATTTTTGTTTACTTGTAATTGCTTTTTAATTAGTTTTTTTTAGAAGAAATACTCAAATTTAAAACAATAAGTAAAACTACTTGGATGATTTTTTTAATTTATTAACTGAAATCATTAAAAATTTAGCGCTGCTAAAAAAATGTACGGATCAGCTGAAATTGAAATTCATGCTAATACTCATGTTTTCGTTTCATTTAATTTCATTATTCTGATCAATATCTAACCAACATTTTACGGTTTCGAAGGGAAAAGGTGGGAAATCAGCAGCGAAGCACTAATGTTTATGGGGTAAGCAAGGCATATCTAAATGAAGGCTATGAACTACTAATCGTCTCATAGTAATTAATTTATGTTTTACACGTATTGTATCCCGGAGATCAGGGCATCTATGTAAGTCAGCTTGCTAGGCTTGCATTGATTAGAATAAAATTTCTATTTACAAACAGCCTTGCACTACGCAAATATATAGGCAATGTTTTCAAGTATATCTACATGTTTATATTATTGCTTGAACTTGAATGAAATGAAACACTAAAATATATTAATTTACTCGGACATATACTAAACAAAAGTAAAGAAACAGATTTAGAAAGGTAGGGGCTCGAGCCAGATTTCATAGGTGAAAACCTTCCAATGACTTCGTTGGTTGAAAAAATGGTATCAAATTTGAAAGCAAAATTTGGAATTATTGGATGTGAAAGATGCCGGTTGCTTGTCCCTTAAGTCAGGAGAAAATGGGATTTACATGTCAAAATTTTTAAAATTTGAAGGTAATTTACATATTAAATTACAAAATGTTAAACTTTTTAAACTTTGAGGATCTAGTTACACATTTTTACAGGAAGAAAATAAGTCCTTAAAGTTTGTGTATGTCTGTCTATCTGTATGTATATGTATACATACATACATTATGATTAATAATGTATCTATATATTTTGGTGTTGTGTTTTCGAAAGGGTAACTAAAAATATAAAAGAAGTTAGTTCACAAATTAATAAAACAATATGATTAATAAGAAAAAAAATGAAGTGAAAGATGCTATTCGAAGACAAAAACATAATTTTTATTTGTTAAATAAATTGAACCAAAGTGTCCTTAAAGAATTAAAGTGATTTTGATTGAAACAGTAGGAATAAGTTGTGTACGTAGTCGTGATATGCCCAAATCTCAGTTGATCCATTCAAAAGATCTTTTCTCATTTCCAATATTAGTTTCAACCATTGATCACATAAACTTATTTGATTTAATCTATCTTGGCTCAACCGAATAATTGGTTTTTCTTATTTGCAACCTTCCTAGAGGTGGGTTGGTGTTAAAGACTTGATGTAACGACTGCTTAGTACCTGTCCCAAATTAGAGTCATTAAGATTCTCTTTATTAAAATGTCTAGAGGGTTAGGCCGTAGTTTTATCTGAAGTACCCTTCTAAATATGACAGTTGCTAAGCGCTTGTCCCTGATTAGGTAGATTAAGATTTTTCACGTATACAAAAAAAAAATGTTTTCTCTTGTTTGCGCATATATATATGCTTGTAAAGAAAATAGATAGATTTGTTTTTAAAAAAAATGAAAACAGAGGCATGGCCTACAGGCAGACTTATCTTCATATTGGAAACAAAGATTAAAGTCCTTGAGGGTCAGTCATGGAAACATGAAAAATTAACTAATATTTTAGTTTTTTTAATTATTTTTAGCTGAATGAATTATTTTAATTAAAGTTGTATGATTTAGCAAATATAAAATTTCATGCCCTACGAAAACAACATGAAGCTTAACTGTGGAGATTATAGGATCACTCACAGATTATCAAGAAACAAAGAACACTTGCAGAAAAGAATCAAGCTCACACTCTTTTGATTAAATAACAAAAAACAGAAAACTAGAAAACCAGAAAAGAATCTAAATAGCATACACAGAGCAGAAGGTATGAAGAAGAAGAAAAAGAAAGAAAGCAAGAACCAACAAATTCAAGAAGAACCTCTGTATTTTTTTCTATTTACAAAGAAACCTCTCCCAGCAAGTGGGCATAACTAACTCAAGCTTTGATTCTCTATGTATAGCGTAGAACATTTTCCTGCACCCTTATGTATATTTGCATAATCAGAGGCACTTCAATCTCCACCTTGATTATGTAAAACATATACAAGTCTTCCAGCTCTTCTTCCTTCTGCAGAATCCAGCTACATCCTGCAAGTCATTCCCAAGTATAACTTAGTTTACTTTTCAGATTGCTCATCATCTGCCAAACTCTTCCAAACTCATCAACTCCCTATAGAACTTGAATTTAACTAAGGAAACTGGCTTAGTTAAACTATCAGCCACATTTCTATCAATGTGCACTTTCAAGAGCTTCACCTTGCCATCTTCCAAGACATCTCTTATAAAGTGCAACCTAATGTCAATGTGTTTAGTTCTCTCATGATGAGTTTAGTGTTTGGCTAGTTGTATGGCACCTATATTATCACAAAACAGCATTATATCTTATACTTCCACCTTCAATTCTGCCAAGAATCCTTTCAACCATAAACACTCCTTCATGGCTTCTGCAACAGCCATGTACTCAGCTTCTATGGTGGAAAGAGCCACCACATATTGCAAGGAAACCTTTCAATTGACAGTACAATTATCAACCATGAACACATAACTAGTCAGGGATCTTCTTTTTTCCAAATCTGCTGTATAATCAGTATCAACGAATCCTTCCAATTTTGCTTCATGTCTGTTGATCTCAATTAGATTATGTACCCAAGTATAGGTAGTCTTGTTATAGTATAGTTCGGTGAGTCCAAGTGTCGTA
>JAVXUL010000012.1:11183738-11204186 GCA_035590515.1 Trichilia minutiflora | reverse complement strand
TTGGCGCTCTTTGTTGCTGACGTGTGAATGATAGAGAGATACAGGGAGTTATTGGCTGCTGAACTTGGCTACGTATGACAGTGCACCACTAACCGTTGGATTTTCTAAATTGAAATCCTACGGCTAATAGAAAATAAAAAATTAATTGGTATTATTGTTTTTTCTTTTCTTATCTTCAATACTTAAATCAACTTGTTTTTTTTTTCTTATATTTCTTTCTTTAAAAAGAAAAACAAGTCTTATTTTAGGTATTTTCTTATTTTGTCAACAAATCTATACACCCTTAATCTACTAAAGCCCCCGTATCAAGTGTGCAACGTCCATTTGTATGTGTGTGCTTAGCTTCTTCTTAACTTTGGTTGTTTAATTAAAACTATTTAGAAAAATGGGCCTTAGTTTTAAAATATAAATGCAAAGAATTCTGTTAATATTTTCATACTTGATTTCCGTGATTTTTATATCTTCCTATAATATCTCATTTTTTAACAAAAAAATAAAATGAAAATGAAAAATCTCATTTTAGAATAATTTTTTTATGTGTGTGTGTATATATATATATATATATATATGTTTGAGAGATTTAAGTGTCAAGCATCTAGAGTGCTAAGTATTGAGACGCCTGAATTAAGTACTATACTCTCTAAAATGTAAAAAAAGAAGAATTTCAGAGAATTAGAAGTCCTCTATAAAATATCTCCTGGTGTGGAGGTGCTGGCTGAGAAGGGGTACTAATTTTCACTAATTTTCACTAAATTTTGATAAGCATTTTTCACTAATTTTCTGTTCTATAATAGTAGAGCTGAATGGGATATAGGATTTTTAATTCATTGTGGTTACAATGTTCAGATATTTATATAACTATTTCAGGGTCGCATGATGATATAGCTCTGATATTCAGAGTCAAAGTGAGTAGATTAGCGTTTTTAGTACGGGGTCAATATTCGAGATGTTGACTCGGGAATTAATTTTTAGGCAAAGTAAGTAGTTTTCTTTTCCTTTGATATTTCCACCCGTAATTTATATAATATTATAATTTTTAATTTTAAATTAATTTATATAATAACAGAAATATTCTATTACAAATTATTAAAATAATATTTTTTATATTTTATGAACTACACAAATTTTAAGTAAAACTTAAATTATCGGTTATTACTGATAATTTATATTTGTTAATATTATTTCATATTTAAATATCTATCAATAATTTTTTTATAAAAATTACTTTTTTTCTTAAATATTTTGAATTTTATATTTTTCACTTGTTACTTTAACATATCATATGTACTAAGCAATATATTATAATTTAAAAATATATAGCTAAGGTGCATAAAGCTTACAGTATAGAAGATTTTTTTTAAAAAATAATTTAATTGATATTTATTTTTTTAATTATTTCATTAATAAAAAAATTTTAAGAGATGGGGTGCCATTACAGAAACTAAAATAGAATTATTTTTAAAAGTTTATGAAATTTTGTAAATTAAATGGAGTGTCATTATAATTAGAAGTGGGCAATCGCGATTTAGATCGATTTGAGATAAAATTTCAAACAATTCAAATAATTACGATTTGAAATTTAAACAATCCAATTCAATCTAATAATATATCTCAAACCGCAATCAATCAGTTTACATTCGCGGTTTAGGCTTTAGACTTAAATTAAAATATTTCATCAATTTATATTAAGCCTAAAATAAAATATTTGGGACCATATCTTACTTTTTGACTTAATTTTAAAATGATAAATAATACAACAATAATTTTTGAATTTTAAAATGATAAATAATACAACAATAATTTTTGATAGTATAAAAACAATGATTGTTGCATTTTCTATTTTTTCGAATATACAATTCTACTTCTAGTTTAAATTCAATTATAATATAAGATAATTTGTATCATCGTCAAATATATATATAATAACATATAAAAAATAAAAGACGGGATATAACAATCAATATTATTAATAAATAACTCTATACCCAATATCTATTTAAAGGGTTTGCGGTTTGAAATTAATCTAATCCATAACTCAAACTGTTAATAACGATTTTTAAAATTTCAATTTAGAAATCAATTCAATATATATTAAAACCGATCCAAATCAATCCAATTAAGCGATTTGGATTTGGAACATATTGGTTTAAAGTTGGATACCCCTAATTATAATAAAACAGGATTGAAAACAATAATCGGAAAGCATCCAACTCAAGTTGGATACCGTAATTTGACCGTAAGTAAGAACGTTGACAAATTAATTTTTTAAAAAAAATTATTTATTATTCTAATCGATCAATATCTAAGAAATTTCCTAATTCATAGCGACTATTATTTTATCTCAAAACTTTAATTTTATTTTAAAATCAGTCATGGCTTTTTTATTTTCACATAGCTCTAGTCCAGGGACGACGGAGAGAGGGAAGCTCGGCTGTGCTATAAGGTTATATATATATATATATTAGAAGATAATAATAAAAATTAAATTTTAGGATAATAATATTTTTTGAATTAAAGATATGTATGTTACTATTATTTTATCTAAAAACTTTGCAAATTACTTTACCGCACTATTAATAATTAATTTATATTTTTTATCTTAATAAGATATAAATTAAATTATTTTATTAAACTAAGAATTAATATATATTTAGTTTTTCTAATTTATATTTGATTTTCCTAATACTTGGTATTAAAATGCTATAAATATGTTTGTTGTACAAGCTTTTATACTTTTGTTTCACTAATATCTTCTGATTTCTCGGCAAGGTTTACTTGAAAAAAAAAATTCAAAAAATTATTTCTTGGTTAATAAATTAATTTATCTTATATTAACACTTTTTTAATTTCAGAGTAGTGATAAAATTAATATTTTTCATCATAAAAAATACCACGTAATAATAAATATATATTAATAGGGTATTCGCTAAGAGTATTGATTGAATTAATAATAGATAAAGTTAATACATTAAAAAATAGCATTGCTCTAATAATATATTTTTAATGACTCGACGTGATTCAGAGAATTAGATCAAGAAGGAACTGCTGGGTGTTTAAGCTGAGAGAGTAGTAGGAAAAAATTAGAATGGGCTGACACTGCGAGCTAATTTCAACATGAATTCGGGTACAAGACGTCTTCTTGGAGGAGCCACTGCATCTTTGGCAAGGGATTCTTGGTCGTCAGCATGAATGACAGCAACTAAGTCTTCAAACATTTCATCCCTCCCCCCTCGCATTGGATCCTGAATGGCAAGCACCAAAACAGAAATATGTTAACTCACAAATAAAAATTTTGTTAAGTATTCATTTTGCCTTAAAGAAGAAAATGGAAAATATAACAGATCAGTAGGTAGATGCATTTCTTCATTACTTCTTTGTTGTTGTTTAGCTAGCAAGAGGGCGGATTTGATGATCATTTCTCAACTAGAAAAACAGTTCTTGTAGAGCCACATATTTTTCCAAGCAGTTAAAAGTTATTTTTAGTATACTTACTCAGTTATACTTTCAATGAATAGACATGCAAGAGAGAAATAGAACAGAACTCGAAAAGAAGTTGCACAGTTCGGGGAAGTAGCTTGCTCAAATACAACACCAATACTTTCCCATTCATAAATGAATGGCCAAGAAAACTGGAAAGAAGTCATAACATTGCTCATTTACCTGAAGAAACAAATCTGTGTGAGTCTTTCCTTCATACAAAATTGATTCAGCCTTCACTCCCACTCTTTGAAGAGTATTTGCAAAATTCTTACTGCACAATGATATCATAATAAGGGTCGACCTTTGGAAATATTCACAGCAATTGTGTAGCGTACTGATAAATACAATGTACAAAGCAGGAATTAACATGAACAAATTGCAGAAATAGCAATCAATAACAATGATATCCAGGACATGTATATTATAGTAAATTTGCAAAATCTGAGCTGGAATACAGACCTGTCAAGTTATACAATATAGATAAACTCGTAACCACATCAGCAACTTTCAGGTTGGTAAAAGGGTGAACACCCCTAAAACCAAGTGAAGGACAATCTAGGTAGACAAAAATTAAACTATTCTGTTTGAATGTAATTTTTTGGGTTCTCCAGAGGAGCAGCAACATATTTTGAACCTCTATCAATCACTTTAATAGTGTTTCTCCTACTCTATTTGCACTATCACTTCACTCGTACAAAAGTTCAACCTATTTTTTTTTTTTTCCAAAAGGCTTTCAACATAATTTACTCTGGAACAAGAAACAAAAAATTCCACAAATATCACTGAAATATCTCCGTTTTAATTGTCCTAGTAATCTTTTCTATACTCTTTTAATAGGATCTATTTGAACATTCCCCCTGTGTTAGTAATTGCCTCACAACTTGATGTCTTCATTACACATTATACAACTCATTATTGGAATAATTTCTATTCAAAAGTAACTTTCCTTCAAAAAATGAATAGCTAGATTCAGCACATAATTCATAGCAAAAGTGTAAGTTCAGATATCGCAACCAATAACCACCGAGTGAAACAACTTCTATGGTGCATGAGAAGTCAACACAGATGATCCAATAAATTACATAATTAAGAGAACTAACAAGACATTTTACTAAGAGCACATTATCATCACTGTTTGATGGTGTACAATTGCTAAAATGGAAAGTTCAATAATAAAATTTATCAATTATCACACATAAGAATGCTTCTATAACTCAACATTTAAAAAATAATAATAATAACTTGGAATTAAGATAATTCTGTTCATGATCATACATCTCAATTAATAGGAGATTCAAACCTTGCATCTGCTGGAATGGAATAATCTGCAGTACCATGAAAGAGAATAATAGGAGGTAGAAGGGGAACTACATTCCTAATGTTTGGGTCCTGGACCAATACTTCAGGAGAATATTGCCGCAAAGATTCTTCTCCTTCCATTATACTGTAGCCATTGCAAACAGCCAAAAAAACATCATGTTAACTAAAGATGACATATATATGCCCACACCTAATTAGGAAATGAAGTATGTACCTCAAAAATATGGAACGGTAAAGGCCCCGACCATGGAAGTGATCGACTAGGTCAAATAAATTGTATCTGTTCGCAGATTTTTCAAGGAATACTGTAAGAAAATATCATATAAATCTGTATACAAATTCAGGAAATACAAACAGAGAATATGTTTGAAAACAAATGCAGCAGTTGTTGGTGAGTATCATATTGTAAGTAAAAATCCAATTATTTGGCTAACGAACTACAGATTTCATAGACAACAACAAATTATTATCATTATTCTGCGATTAAATAAAATCATGTCTCTTTCTGTATTTTACTTTAGCCGTTGACGGAACTTATAGCTGGATAAGTAAGATGACTTCATTATTGTCATCAAACAGCAGTCGCATTACAGAGCTGCTTTATAGAGGCCAGGTTATGGCAAACTGTAGTTGCTTTCAGTATTTTACACTAAGGCACAAAAACAATTTCAGCCAAATTGATTTTGCCCAAAACCGCAACAGTAATATTGCAAACCTATAATCAGAACCTTAGTTTTCAGAAAATATGAATGAAAAGACGACTCAAGAATCTTAGTCAGAAAAGCTGATATTAAGTCATCAATTGCAACCGGTCCATGTAAAACAAAAGGCCACAACATCCAATATATCTCTTTTGTGGGATCTGCTAAACCACTTACCCAATTTTAGCAACATGTTCAGAAAAAATAAAATATATAAATATATTTGTATATACATGGTTCCTATCCTTAGAAAAGTCTACAAAATTTATGGTCATTCAAGAGACAAAGAAGAAAACATCATAGGCTCAGAACATATTGAATAGATATTACCCTCCAGATAAACCAAAATAAGCCTTTATCTGGGAGACACTCCAAGTTGTGCTCTCTCCTTCACCACCCTCTTTCATTGCCTGCTCCACAAGTGTACATGCAGCAATATGTGCACCAGCTGACTGACCCATTAGATATACCCTATTCAAAGGAAGAAAACAAAAATCATGGCATATTTGCAAAAGAAGCCCTTAAATAATACAATTCTAAGGTGAAAGAAAAGAGAAAACTACATTGTTACCTATCAGGATCACCTCCATAATCGGAGATATTATTGCAAACAAAAGAGATACCTTGGGAAGAATCCTTCACCATATCCTTGATGGTTCCCTGAGGAAAATTTCTGCATGCATGTGTCAATAGTAAGACAAAATTGTAGGTGCCTGGACATTTAAACAGCAGGACATGCACATTCATGCAGAAAATACATGCATAAAGGCATGGTACTCATGTAATTTAAGCCATGGGTTAGTGACGTTAGACTTATAGGATGGATAAGATAATCAACATTGTAGAAACATTTTGTCAAGAGTAGGGCATCCTTTTGCAAGTCTAAGAATGGTGAGGAATCCCTCTAGTCAACCTTCATCAATGACAAGCAGAATGGAAAAAAAATGAAGGTCATTAACTTAAGGGTTAATTAATCAAATGACATCAAATCGGTCCATTGTGCTTTTATATGGCATTTAGACACGCAAAAATGAGATGTAAACAGGAACAAAATGTTACCACACAAAAAATAACAGCTGGTGTCATTTAACTATTCTCTTTTCCTTTGTGGCCACCAGTTTAAAAAAAAAAAAAAAAAAACTAGAAACCAAAATCTAAAAGATCTCATTATTATTGCAATGGAACCTGACACAACAATTTTCATGTCAATGTAAATAACAGCTCAATTTGCTTGTTACAATTGCCAAATGAATATGCTGTTCTTGATGATGATTATTGGGCATTGGGTCAGTATGCTATTTTGAATTTATTCCATTCATGAAGACTTGAAGGAAGCCTTTGATGTCTAGGCATTCTTGTATCTATCTATGGATTTTTTCTTAATTGTCCCTTATCACATGAAAATAACACTAGTTTATTTTTCACAAACACATGAATGTAGCCAAAGATAAACTTTTCGATTAACAGATTATCTAACAGATACTCTGTGGCTCCTGCTTTTCCATCCAGTTGGTGCCTTGCAAAATTGGAGATCCCTAGAATGTATTTATTCTTCTCCCCTGCTCTTTGAACCACTTTTCCTTTTGTTGGATGTTTTGGTGTACTATGTACAAAAACTCTTATTGAAGAAACAAAAAAGATATTACCTGTAATCTATGCAAGCAACTATGATGTCCCTTTCAGATAACTGTTGCCCTAAGAGAGAACCCCATGCTTTGTAACTGCATCAACAGAAATTCAAGCTGCTCAAAACATGTATATGTCAGATAGCAGGGATAAATGACCGAGGAAAATAGCAGCTAATGGTTATGACATTGAGTTACTCAGACTACAAAGCCTACAAGAGCTAATATCCAATCAAGTAACAATAGTAAAAGAAAAGAACAAATTTATTTCCTTCTACAAAAACATGGGCCAGACAAAGAAAACACATAAAACAGAGGAAATGAGAAAAGTAACTTCAATTTGTCATCATAATCCCAGCTCTTTGGAGTTCTTTTCATCATAACGAACAATTATAGAAAAGTTGTATAAGTTTTTACCGTATAAGCAAAAGAGCTACCATCTACTTCCTAATGCCTAAGATGCACATGTCAACATTTTTATCCTTATCAGTACTTACTAACTTGAGCTTTATATGGTGAATATAAACAAGGAAAATCATAGAAGAAATTTACTAACCCAATAATCCAGGCTCCACCAGTCACAAATGCTACCACTGGCTTTGGGCCATCACTATTTTTAGGTAAATACAGATCAAGCCTGTGTCGTATAAAATTTCAGCAAATTATGTTAAGAAGAATAGAAAAACAATATATTATTTGTACACAAGAGCAAATCAAATAAACCAAGTACAAAATCCCTACCTATTTCTCGGTTGATCACCATAAACTATACCTCTGCGAACTTGTTTTGAGAAGAAATAGTAATACCCAACTGCAAAAAAAGACAATCAAACTAGTTAGGCTCCATCAAACAGATAATCACATCCAGTTCTACATATATGACCACCAAAATATCACAAGTGCCACAGCTTAAACACCATTAATCCAACCTTTACCTCTTAGTTTAAGCTTTTAAGTCAACTAATTACTGAATATGATATTAGAGCCATTTTGATGGAAGTAGTCTTATGTTATAGCTCAAATGCTAAACTCAAGTCCTTTCTTATCAGCTTCCAACTTTTTAAGTCAAATTAATGTAGAATCAAGAATTAAGTTTCAGATTATCTTACTTAAAGAAATATAAGGGTATTACTGTTACCTTTTCTACTTGAATTGGATTGTGATTTGATTTTGAATTAACTGCATCTTAGATTATCTGTTGCTTTAGGTGGAACCAAGCAAAGTCCAGAAGCCAGTGCCAAAGCAAGATACGAAGCCATTCTCAGATTTATTTATTAAAAGTAGATTAGGTTTATCTTTTGGCTTATAAATAGGTTCTAGTGTAGTGTTCTCTAGCAAAGATGAATAGATAGATTTTCTCTTGATTATATCTCCTCCTTCCCTCCTCTTCCCTTTCTTCTATTGTCTGTTTCTCTCACTCCAATTGTCTCTTCTTTCTATTCTTCTCTCTCATCTCTCTATCTTTGTTCTCCTCTAACTTTATATGTCTCTCTTTCCTCCCTTCCTCTCCACATTTTTGTCTGCCACCACAAACAGTTACTTCGCAACAATTATCACTTAGAACTTACTGATAGAAGAAAAGGCTATGCAGATGAAATTTAAGTATGAAAATTACCACATATTACTAATTATAGCAGACCTTGAATAAAACCCGGCATAAGCAGCATTGAGTAACAACCAAGAGCAAGAAATCTCATTATCCATCTGTAGCCTACCCTGAATAAGATTAAATGATCAGGAAGCATCTAATGGTTAAAGAACTGTGAGAAATCATCGCAAAAAGCAATTGAAAATCCAACGATGTAAATTCCAAAATCCTGAAGATGTAAAGGCTACAAAATGGTATCATACTCTTTGAAAGTATTTCCTTTTCCCACTTTTTAGAGCATGAGTTGCTTTCATGCATTAGCTAATTGATCTACATGTTAATAAATCCTTCCATTACTTGTAAATTGTATATTCCCCTCCCCCCCCCCCCCAGTCCCAAAAAAAATAAAAGAAAAAAAGGAAGAAGAAGATTATGATCTAGAACTAAAGCCTATATCAGAAATGGATCACAATCATGTATGTATGCTGTAATTGATGCACAAGGAGCTTAGCATTCTATAGACACAAAAACATAACTTTACATATTTTACTAGATTAGCATTCTCTAACAGTTATAAAATGAAGGAGATGCAGATATACATGCTGATGCCTGGCAATTAAAGACAGGAGATGATAACTGGTATTTAAGCTTGGATTCTGAAAGAATGATTGAAAATCATGGAAAAATGAAACTAGGTCCTAACACAACAAATGTGATTGAGAAAAAATTACTTCTCTTTTTAATATGTATAAGCAATATGCATACAGCTCCTTAGGATAAGAAAGGGACATCAAACTACTAAAGAATAGTGAAAAAAATAAAAAATAAAAAATTAGATAAATCTAATTTCCCTAGTCCTGTGGGCTTGATTTACAACTTCCAGAGATTAGGCTAGTAAATTTCACAAGCAAGTCATCCTGTCAAAAAGATAACTGATAAGTGAAATCAGCAGTAACCATCATTATCATTTGTCGCTTTGTTAAAGTACATTTTCCTCCTAGGCAAGCAAAAAATGAGAATGATTTCTAAACTTTGCTTCTTAAACAAAATGAAGTACCCCAAGCCAACTCATAATAGGTTATGCCAATGGAAGTGGCCCTCCATGTTAAGGGTGCATGTTTTACGCAATCAATCTAATATCCAACAATAGTCAGTAATGTCCCAGCAGTCAAAAATCAAAGCAACTCGAATCAAGTGACCAATGAATCTTTTGTGGCCTTACACAGATTCAGCTCTATGTTGTGCCACTTTAGTTAAATAATAGTTATTCACGTTTTGTCTCATAACCTGGACAAGCTTCTAGTTGGCCAAACTCTTCTCCCAATAGTATCTTTGAGCAGAATAAAGTTGCTGAGATTTATCAGTACGGTCTCCTATTTTCACATAAAACGAGCAAATGAACCAAGACAAATTTCCACATCTTATCCTGTTATATTCTTAGAATCTAAAAATCCTTTGCTTTACCATTTCAGCTATGCTCATTTATTGGAAAAAACATTCAACATCATAGCAGTTCCACTCCTGGCTGCAACATTCTATACGACAAAATCATTCCCTTCTGCTCTGATCCTCTAAAGGATGAAGCTTTTCCAAGTTTAGTTTCAAATAGAACATGTGGATAATTGGGCATTCAGTTTTGAAAAAATAAAAAAGGAAAAAGGCCTCTTCAATCTTCACCTTCCTGTCTGTCAATGATTAAACTGCAAGAAATGACCTTTTTGTATTCCTTCAGCACCTAATCTAACTAATATGAAGTTCCAAATATTCTATGGTTACAATAAATTCTATTTGACTGCGAAACAAAGTTTAACATATTCAACTTCAGATCCACCCCTCTTCAAATTCAATCCTGCCAAGCAACCTCCTGGCAATCCTCTCCTTTTGCAACTCCAATTTTTGATGTCCATGTCCAAATTCCTATTTAAAGACACACCCATTCTACAAAAAGGCCAGTGGTTTTCACCGGCCACCATAACTTCACTTTACAAAAGCCCCAAAGAGAAAAATATATAACCAATTACCAGCATAAGAAGACCGAACACTCAATCAATTAAAGAAACAAAAAGAACTCGAAACAGATAATCATACCCGAGATATCGTAATAGCTTCAAGCTTAACCGGGTGACCAAGAACGTTTCAGCAGCAGCATGACCCACCTCCTCGCTCAAAGACTGTCGCTGTGACCCCCCACTTGAGAGAGAACTGAGTGAGTTTTCGCTAGAGGATTTCCTCCGTCGATGCTGATAATAATTTGTAGCTGTGTTTGATACCGTGGGGTAACTATTATAACTTGCAGCTCTGGTAAGAAGAGGTTTGATAGCCTTTTCATCCTCTTCGTATTGAGAAGAAATGAGCAGACTCGTTGTTGGGTCATCATTTTCAATCTCTGTTTTAATCAACATTGCTGCTGTAGCCGATGATGGCGTCTCTGAAGGACGCACAGATATTGGCAAGATCTGAGATGGCATGTTTAACGTTTAAACTGGATATTGTATATGAGTTGGGTTGGGTTGGGTTGGGTTGGATTTCTGTTGTTTGCTCCAGACAACTGATATCCTCTTGTTTCTTGTATTTGATTTGATTTGATTATCTGGTTTGTTGTTTTTCTTTTCCTGTTGCGTGTACAATTCAGTTTGCAGAGAAGAATGAAATTATTTCATTCTTGATCCGCAGTGATCTGAAATGCAAGCAGGCAGAGGAGAACAAGAGCCACAGAAATAAAAAATGGTCGTTTGATTGGAGAAGAAAGTTAATGGGAATTTACCAAATGGCATTCTCTTACTGGATAGAATTTGTTGGTTCCGTGTTCCGTCTGAGTTTTTTATTTTTATTTTTTAATCATACCTTGTTTCATGTTCTGGTTTGCTTTCTCCGTTTTCATTAGTAAATAAATAAATTACGTGGTAATTATATAATTATGTTATACTTATTATTTTAATTTATATAAGAATATATATTTATATTTGTTGACGTGTGAATTTGAATATAGTTATTGTATCATCAGTTTTTATCAAAAGGAGTTATTGATCGGATCTTCTCTTATAGAGCTTCATTTCAAAATTCATATAAGATAATAACACGTTAAGAGTCATGTCAAGTGGAGATCCTGATGAAAAAATTTTGATGTTTAAGTTAGATATGGTGAAAAAATATATAATAAATTCCGATAAGCGAATCGGAATACAATACAAGAGAAAAAGGTTCACTTTATCGGATGTGCAGAAAAAAGGAACGAGAGTGGAATGCCAATGAATAGAAGCAGTAGTGGAGGGCTAAATGTTGAAGATCTCGAATCCTTTCTTTAATAGAGAACCCCCATTTATATAGTACCCTGTCGATGTGATTAGACATCGAAAAATGGGATGATAGGATCTTAGTGTTTTTGGACAATGTGTGGCCGCCTTCCATTAATGCTATAACTCATATTTCTGTCAATTCTAGGTCTACTACTGTCATATTGTCTGAAGATGAATGATGGATAGGACAAACAGCTCATAGGACAAGACATATATTCTCATCATAGGGTCTGTCATGTCAATGTTCATTCCCATTTGGGGAGTAGTATGAGCATGTGATTGAGGATTCTCTGATTTAGGGCTTCATGTAGGTTGGTGAAGAGGATATGCTTTCCTTAAGAGGCCGTTGTAGTTGTAAAATTGACTCTGTACTTTCTGGGGGACGGTTGGGTTATCTTGAGGAGACACGGGTTCCCTGAGGCTTATGGCTGCTACCTGCCTAAGGGCTTCAACTGCTAGTCTCTAGGGACTGTGGCGCATCTTTGAACCCTGAGGGTAAAATGCCTGATGATCGTCGGACACCCCTAGAAGGTGGTGCGTATTTGTCTAAGAAACCGACTCCCTAAGACTTGAGGTAGTTTTGCCTGAGAGGATAACTCTTTGGAGCGAAAAACTGGATTCCCCCAAAAGGGTTGATTCTCAGGGACGTGAGGTGGGATTCCCTGAAAAATTAACTCTGTCTGGGACCAGGTACACCTGAGGGAATCATTCTTTAGGGCCTAAGGTCGGGTACAGTTAGAAAATTGAAATTCCTGGGACGGAAGTGTTATGTTTTTTTCTAACATAATCTCATGTGTTACTTGTATATTTTTCAATAATAATAATATAATATTATTATTATTATTATTATTATTATTATTATTAAATTATTTGAATTTATTTTTAAGTTCAAAGGTTAAGGGATTATTAAATTTTAATGTTGCTATTTTAAATTTTAAGATAACCACATGTTAATTTAGTTCATTTCTAAAATCATTTTTAAATTTTAAATTTTGTAAAATCTCATTGTTGTAAAAAAAAAAAAAATAGAGATTAAATGAAAATAGATAGTGATAAAAAAATTATTATAAAAAAGTAACAAATGATAAATCAACATTAAATTTATGTAAAAAAATTTTGCAACAAAAAAATTTTTACTATAAAAGTAATAAAAAGATACATATATCAATATTTAAGTCAGATATTTATATCCATATATAAGTCATTAACTTTTTAATATGTCAACGTAATATTATATGAAATTCAAGTATTAAATATGAGCCACTCGAAGACTTGAGACAATCCAACTCTCACTTGTAAACTTTTAAGAAAGTACTAAAAGTTTTAATAAATAAATAATTAAATTAGCTTGAAACTATATTCAAAACTTTACTTTTATTTATATTTCTTGTTTATACTTCAAGTTTCAATGAGTGTATTCATCATTAAAAAATGGTATCATCGTCTTATTCTTTTACTTTCTTTTTTTAATAATTAAGCCCAAATACAATTCATTTATAAAAGTATTTTCATTTCATTTTTCATAATAAATTTTGATTATTATAAAGTACCATGTACCTTATATAAAAGAAAGAAAAAAAAAATATTTGTTACACTATAATTTGAATAAGACAAAAAGTATCCGTTAATCAATTTTCACTTTTAACATAATATTATAATTTTTCTCTCTCTTTTTTTTTTATACAGAAAAAACTCTTATATCCATTTATCACTAAAACATCCAGTTGTACATAAAATCCAGTAATCTCTTAAAAATAAGACCACACGAATCACCTGATAATTGTTCTAAATCACAGAATATATGTGGAGAGATCATATACAATAATATTAAATATAGGATAAAACTCATAATCTGACTCCTTTGACGCTCTAATAGAAAAAATCTTAGAGTATAAATCGAACCTCTGATACAAAGCCTGCATAGATTTGTCTCCCATCGAGGAGTTTATTATTTTTTTCTGGGGTTGGGTTAGGCTTCTTATACTTAATTATTTATTTTCCTGTTTTTTTTTTTTTTTTATAGATAAGATGTTAGGAACAATGAGTCAGATTCTTTTGGCTATTTCTCAAACCATAGCTGGCGTAGATACTCCACTTATACTTAAGGACTACTCCAAATGAAAGTTGAGAAAGTAAATAATTGAATGCCTTCTTCCAACATCACTCTTTGATCAAATCAGAAATAATAAATTAAGGAAAATTAATTAATCAAGATCATATAACCAATACAAAATTAAAAAAAGTATATTAAACTATTATGGGCATGGTACTTAAAAAGATTTAAGATTAATTGGGTTTATATTAAAAAATTATAATAATAAAAGAATAGTTGGTCTTTCAGCCTACTTTACTGAGCCTGTCAAAGGTGTGTAATCAAACATTTATCGGATTCTTTTAGTAATACATTTGCAAATTAAATAGAAAGCCATTTTTGGGCCCATTGAGCCTAAAAAAACAGTAACCTCCTTTCCTTTCATTGAATATTCATTTTTGTTCAAAGAAAATTTTATCCTACTTGTATTGTTAATGTTTAAATCCGAGACTCCAGTAATCAGATCAAAGAGATTTGGTATGTGTTAGTTTAAATTCTTTACTTTTAACAAATTAGAACAATTTAAACATAAATTGTAAAGAGAAAAAAGAGGTAAGCATTTATCACTTAACTAATAGAAATGTGCAAATTAATGTGTTGTCATTTTGTCCGACTTCCACAGATTTAAAGTTGAATCAAAGCTTTAATTATAGTTGTAAATAGATGCAAAATGTACTTTCTCAGAAGATCTTCAACCTAATCTAATTGAAATGTAAAATCATTATTGGCACAACGCAAGGAAATCAAAATGAAAAAAAAATGCCAATCAAAGTTTTAAATTTATTAAAATTATAGGTTTAGAATTGCTGGGTTCCATTTAATTTTTAATATTACTTAAAAAATACTTATTTTAATTTTATAATATAATATTTGGATATCAAAATACTATAAGTCTATTATATAACGCAACACATCAATATGAATGGATAATTTATCCTTGTAAATGCTGTGAATGGTCAATAAAATTTGGTATACGAAACTTTTATATAAATTTATCTAAATAAAAATATAATAGTATTAATTGTTATTATTATTATTATTATTATTATTATTATATGCCTTAGATAAAAATGTAACAATAATTTAACGGTATTACATAAATTTGTATAATAAGAATTTGTATCCTATTTTTGAACAATATTATTAGAAATATAATTTTTTTTGTACAAATTAATGAGTTATAATAAAATGAAATGTATAACAACTAATATTATCATTATATATATATATATATATATATATATATAGATATATATCCAATATTTTTGATATAATATCTAAAATAATTAATTATAGTCACGTTGGCAGTAAGATCAAAACCCTCCATTTCTATATTAGAGTGGAGGAATGTTAGAGGTTGTAACTTGATTTCTTGTTAATCATCAAAATGGAGAAGATAAGATGATAATGATCATAAAGATATCGATTGACAGTGCAGTACTGTGGCTGGTTGCAGAGCCCACTCAAGCAAATGCATTGCTTTGACCAATATGTTTTTAGCTCCAGCTCACAGTGTGCTAAGCAAATTGCATACTATAATAATATGCTTCAATTCATAATGATATTAAAGATTGAGCACAGAATTATTCCGTTTTTAGGGCTTTATGCTTGTCTACATAAAGCACTAAAATTTAAAAAAAAAAAATAATGGTGCAATCAAAGCATAGTATCATCCATTCACGAATCATGACATAAGCTTAATCAATTATTGCATAAAGAGAACAAAGGGTTTTCAAAAAGATTTGCTTTTATCTATGGATTGATATATATCATTATTAAAATAGTGTTGGGATCCTAAATTTTGTCTTAAGGTTAAAATTTTAATTTACGAGACAGCTTAATTGTCATTGTAATATTATTTTATTTATTAAAAATTTTAAAAAATTAGAGTTTTAAACAATAATTTTTTAAATTAATAAAATTACTATTAACATTTAAATATAATTTGAATTTTTTTTGCATTAATTACTATTATTATAATATAAATTTTTATACAATAATAATAATATTTTATTATTGTCACATATTTTGTATAATTTATTTTCTTTTACAATTATAACATTGTCAAGTTAGTTTATATTGTAGATATTAATCTTATTGTTGTTGTTGTTATCATCATCATCATCATCATTATTATTAGACTTAATAATTATAATATAATATGAAAAGAATAATTATACCATATTAAATTTTTTATTAGTTGAGTGTTTTGGAGTATATTTTGTGACAGCAAATTAAAATACCAAATGGATCTCATCTCATCTCATCATAAAATTTTGGGTCCAATAATTAACAAATAAAGTTATATTAATATAGCAATCACAATGAAAATTTTTATGGAAGACAATTTTTTTTTTGTGTGTAAAAATTAATGAAATAATATTATATAATTCTAATATATCTTATATTTTTATAACAATAAAACTAATTATCTCAAATTTTTATCTCAAAATATATCCCAAATGAGATGACAAATGAGTATGTATTTATTGAAGGAAAAATTTTTCAATTTTTAAAATCATTTACTATATATTTTCACTATTCAATAAATGCTTACTGCCTTATTTGAAATATATTTTGAGATGATTATCATTACACTTTTATAGAAATATATTAAAATAAAAAAATAAAATAAATTATATGAATACTAAAATAAAATTTTCAGGTTAATTTGTATAAAAAGAAAAAGGTTTGTATCTTGTTCATTATATATATATGAGAGAGAGAGAGAGAGAGAGAGAGAGAGAGAGAGAATGAGTGTCACGAAATCTTTAGAGTTGGCTTTTTGCCTTGGTGTGGTTGACGGGAGAAGTAACAATTGAAGAGACCCCAGCCTAGAAACAAATGTATATATGAATATAAAAAGCAAGCAATTGCAAAAATCGTGGGGAGGAAATTAAAAGTACCAAGAAAAAGAAAAGCACTAAATGAAGCACTCCCCTTCCAGTAATATATTATATGTTAGCTATAAAATTAGACGCACTCACGCACAACACACGTTTCCCCGCATACAAAAGACTAATGGACCCAACTAGCTCTACGATATCATTCGTGCATAGGGTAGGATTTAAAAGCTTCTTCTTTTTGTGGGGAAGCCAAAAGAGATTGATTAACCTAGACTGCTAGATAGTTTATTTGTTTAGTTGGTTGTTTGCTTGCTAATTTCATTGATTTGTTGAACGTTGTTTTGTTTGGTAGTTTATACACAATCAAGAAAATTTGAATTAATAATTAGCCAGTCGATACTCAACACTTTTAAAATTTTCCTTTGTTTTTCTTTTTTTCTTTTTCTTTCTTTCTTTTTCTTTTCCCTAGATTAATGGTACCTAGCTTGCTGGCGAGTGCTATACCTTTTACCTTTCAAGTTTTTTTTTAATAATAGTATTACAATAAAATATTAGTTGATATTTACAATCGTATGCAAGCTATGTTAAAAATTGATACAAATTTTATTAAAGATTCATTCAAACAAAGTATAGGATTCATCCTAATGAATTTAGAATAAAAGAAGTGTACAAAATAGACAGTTCAAATTCTATTAGGATTCATCGAAGAGTTTGATTACTTGTAAACTTTAGATTTTCTAAAGATTTTAAGAGAGGTTTTATGTATCTATAAATATAGATTTTTTTTTAAAGTTGGGAAGAGATATGAAAAAAAGATTTGAGAGACGCAAGAGAGGTTGCCAAGAGTGAAAAAAATAAGAGATAAAATTGTTACTGTGCTTATAATCATATATCTTCTTGAGTAATAAATTTTTTTTTCGAAACTTTGTGTCTTATGATTAATTTAATCTTATTTCTTGTTCCTGATTGTTTTCTTGAGTTATTTTGGTGTTATTAATGCGAAATTGAAGTTCTGGGTTGGTTGACTTAATTTTAGAAGAAATTGATCTTCGTTTGTCATTAATTTATCTTACTTAATTATGGTTAAAGATAGCTTTTATGCATATAGTAAAATTATCAAATGTTGTTGAGTGTCTCTGCAAGTTGATATCAAATACTTATTTGGGACATAACAAGTGGTATCATAATTTGATAAAAAAGAATTAAAAAAGGTAGAAAAAATGGCAAACTCAAAATTCACTATTGAGAAATTTTTTGGTGAGAAAGATTTTGGCTTGTGAAAACTAAAGATGCTAGCACTAATGGATCATGAGGGCTAAAAATATCACTTGAAGAAACTAAATTCCAAGATATCCTGAGAAAAAAGTCAAGAAAATCTAGAAGAAGACAAGGAGTATCATTATCCTATGTCTAAAAAATGATGTATTTAGAGAGATATCAAAGGAGACCATGACAAAAGATATTTGGCTGAAATTAAAAGAGAGATACCATGTGAAATCTACAACAAGAAGGTTCTAACTAAAAAGGATATTGTATACCATTCATCTTGAAGAAGGTGGGGTGGTAGAGTCACATCTAGATAGGTTCAACAAATTAGTATTGGACCTAAAGATGATAAATGTGAAGATTGAGGATGAAGATTAAGCCTTAATGGTGTTGACTTTATTGCCACCATTGTACAAACACTTTACTCTATAGTTGTCACGATCACCCCTTTGCAAGGCAGGCTCTACCCTACGAAGGAGATTGCGTATTGGTCAAGTTATTACATGCTCAATCAATTTATGTCATATCACCTAATAATCTCGATATTTCAATAACAGTATGTGTCACTCATACCTTGAGTGTACCTTAACAACCATACAACGCATCACTTGTCTATAGGCTCCAACATTTCATGAGCAATGATATGTTTAAATTAAAATTATTTTATTTCAAATAGATTATGCAAATTGAATAAAAAAGAAATAACTTTACTGACCTAATATACTATTTATACAATGTGTGCAAATTCAAGAAAAAAGAAAAATAATTATATATCGACAAAATATTGACAAACAAATCACAATGTATAACTAATCACACATACCAAAAAAATACCTCAAGTCGACAATAATGAAACAATGTAATGGTTATGCAAAATAACTATATTTTCACAAAGAGTCTGGACATATAGTAAACTATGACTGCGGTGCTGTAGAGAAGCCTAGTAACTGGGATAGACCTGGAAAACTAAAAACTATAGAGTAGTAAGCTAATAAGCCCAGTGAAGAGGTTACTTGACTGGTAATCAAAAATAGTTTGATAATATAACTAAAATAGATATTAGTTATATAATCACAATATCAGCATGCAGACAAAATATACATATACATCAACCAATATATCTCATTTACAATGTACACGCTTGTACTATAATATGTCACAACCCTATTAGGAATCAACAAGAACTATAATCTCTTTCTCATTATCATTTCTCATCTCATTCCAGTTAACCCACATTCCTTCATACTCATCTTAATTCAACCCCCACTTCAATCATTTTCATCTACAACTCATATTTCATAATTTCACCATAACTTATATATCATTCCACAAACAATCATCGAATCCACTTAGTCTAATTATAGCCCAAATCATTCATTCTCCTATATTGGATATGAGTAATGATAATTCATTCAATTATCTATAACTAATCAAACTCAATTACACAATGATGCATGCATCAATAAATCATCCAAATCAAAATCAATATATTCATCAATAATCAATCAAATCTAAATAACTACATAAATATAAATCCATGTACCATCCAATATCAATTAACATGAATATTAAAGCCATTTATATAATCATATATATAATTTCACGTAATCATATTTCTAACCACTTAAGTCATATCATTACATACACACTGATATATCATTCTCACAAATAGGTCTCTGATGCCCTATTCTCTCTAAGATCATCATTTATAAGAATAGGACTTTGATACCCTCATTGACTATCAGGCCATCGTCCTCACAAATAGGTATTAAAGTATGATCGATATTAGATCTCAAAAATCCTTATTTTCTCTAAGGTCGTCATCAATCGACTCATAATAATGGACACTCAATATCTCTCTAAGACTGTTGTTCATAAGAATAGGCATCAAGTATGGTTGATAGTGGATCGTCACCTAGAGAGGACTCTCACATACCCTCTCATAATCAGGGACCCTCACACATCTCATCATTATACCACAAAATTGATAATCATATCCGCACGTATATGTGTTATTCATGATTAATATAAATCAAATTCTATATGATAAATCCATAGACATACAAAACTAAATCAAGACCATTAACACACAAAGCTGAAATTATGCGTATTGGCTTGCAAGGCCATCAAGTTAATATTTATCAAATATCAACACATAAGTGATGAGTACATAAAAGTGTATGTGTATTAAGAGTTAAATTTATCATTTTACACTTAAAGTATGATTAACTCTC
>JAVXUL010000012.1:11133273-11183638 GCA_035590515.1 Trichilia minutiflora | reverse complement strand
AGAGAGTTAATCATACTTTAAGTGTAAAATGATAAATTTAACCCTTAATACACATACACTTTTATGTACTCATCAAAGGCCCGTTGGTCTAGTACTTATGGGTCGTGCTTTATGCGTCGTGCTGGGCCTTCATTTTTTTTTGTCGGGCTCAACCTGGTCCGGCACATTAGCCTATAAAGATTTCATTTTCATGGGTCATGGTGGCCCTTTTGTCACCTCTACATATACTAAGTAGTGTTATATATTGAGAGATGATACAAAATGGGATGGAAATAGATTTTATATATCTTAGTAATGATATCTTTCAATATTATACTCTTCTGAGATATTCTGTTTCTAAGGTTTAAATTATTTATATATCCATTCATTTAATGTACTATCGTACACTCATTCCCTCACAGTTTTAGTTTCAGGTTTACCCAATTTGATTAAGGAACTTAAAGATGGTGATGGCGTATAAGTTCAAGGATTTTCAAGTATATTCTTATACTCGACCGATATATATAAAAATTAAAGTCCACTAGAATTTTTAGAAATATTTATACCAGTTATTCATTTTAAAAATATATATAATCAATTTTGAAAGCATGTTGAGTCAAGGTCTAACAAGGCAAGTTTAGGACATATCGATTAACAATTTATATAATATCAAATTTAAGATTTTTGACTTTTTGTAAATCATAATTTAATCAGGATTGAACAATAAAAGGGTATTTTTCATGGAGTACGTACAATTCAAGTAAGGTTTGATGAAGAAATTACTTCATTGTAAATTAAGGAATATGGTGTATTGCTAGATGCTAACCATAGATAAGTCTGAAATGTTCAAAGATAACTCACAACTAATCTACTTTGAATCTTCATAATTACACCAATAACCTTATGCTTGGAAGCAATAGAAGAAAGAGAATTATTCAGAGAAGGCTAGCACCTTTAAGAATAATTTAATAGACTGAAAAATTTATATATGTATTATATATGTATGTGTATGTGTTTATCATTCTTTAAGAAGTTAAAGAATTGTGACAATTTTATATATATTTAATTTATAGTAATTAAATATATTTAATTATCATTTTCATAATTATCCAAGGGTATTTTTGTAAATGGACCTTTGATGTTTGAAAAATTAAACTTGTTAATTATTAATTATTTATTAAATTAAATATAATTTTTAATTATTAATGAAATGGATAAATGATTCTTTTTCATTTATTTTTAAATGCTAAAAGACTTAAATTTTGGCATTTTATCATTGGTCTAAATTGTCACACCTCGACTTAACACGTATCCCAAAACTGATTAATATATATATATATATATATATATATATTTACTAATATGAATATTTTCTTAAATTCTCTAGGGGACTCAAGTCTTTATAAATAAGTAAGTCTAGTATAAAAATGTACCTAAGAAACCTGAAAACTTGCACACCATCACCATCATCTAAATTGGATAAACTCGAAATTGAAACTTCGAGGGAATGAGTATACAGTAGTACACTCAGTGAATGGATATATCTATATAAATCATTTAAACTTTATAAACAGAATATCTCAAAGGAGTATAATACTAAAAGATATTTTTAATGAGGTGTATTAAATTTATTTCCATCCCATTCATATCATCTCTCAATATAGGCCACTATTCAGTTCATACTTATCAATGAGATTTATCTCTGGATCTGTTATTATTGGTACACTATAACTACAAGCAATTATACTGTACGAGCCCTCTTAGTCTATTTTACTACAGGCTCAAACCAATGTATAGCTCTAAAACAAGTTATTCATATACCTTAATATTTATGAAATCGGGGATTATTAATAATACTCTCATCAATTTGATCATACGATAAATGGTATGAAAATCAGAATTATAAACAATCATCATCCATCTATGCACCTATTAGGCATAGACCTACAAGGTCTCAAATTCATACCTATCACAAAAATAATAGATTATTCAATTCCAGACTATTATACCCGTTATTCCTATATCTCACAGTATACAAGGCCGAAATCACCATCATCATTACGTAAGGGCAAACTTAAAACCATCCATATATGAAACTGGAGTAATTTTGCTTAAACACATATTATTAGCAATAGGCCCTCATAATCGCCTTAACACACACCTATGGCACAAACACAGCCATCCTAGCCTAATATCAATAATTTTAATTATTGCTCTCTAGCCTTAACTATGAAAAGATTCTCATTTTTGTAATTAATTTTACATCATCATAATCATTCCATAATAATAGAAATTAGATCCAATATAATCGGCCTTCAGGCCTAGATCATATAGATCACGTCGCAAAGTCATTTAAACCTCATTTGATATACGGGTAACCATTCTATTTCGAGAATAAAATATTTTCCAGTGTAAAATCTCAAACAAAAGTGTAACTTGCTCTGTGGTCTATTGAAATTTTCTCCATGGGATAATCCTTACCTCGTAGAACTATTAAGAATCATATGCTCTGTGGTTTATTGGATTTCTAAATATTGGACAATCCTTAACTCATCGAGTATTACATCAATACTAGCTTATACGATCGAAAACAAGGGACATGGCTCCATAGCTCAAAGCCAAACAAAATCTAATTCACTAATCCCGGGTCACTAGGCTATATGAATAATATAACAAATTTTATCACACAAGTATATAAATCGTTTCAAACTAAGTCAAGGTAATATACATCAAATCTTGTATGCTTACTTCTATAATCCTGATCTCGTGGGGCCTATCATCAAATACCTATTAATCAATATATATATATATAATTGGTCTAACAAACTAATTTTATCGTGACTATTAGATTCCATCCATCCTACCTTGAACTGCATGGCAATCCTCACCCATACCATAATCATTTCATCAGAAAATCAATTATAATATCAAACCTTTATCAATCTCTAGGATCCCACCCACTCTATTTTGAGCTAAATGAACGAACCGTAACTAGGCAAAAAATGTATACATAGGTAAACAGTATATTATATAACATAGAAATATTGGATCTCACCCATCTTATCTCGGACTATATGGTTAACCCATCCTAGGTCTATTAGATTTCACCCATCCTATCTCAGACTGTATGGTCAATCAATTTCTAAGTCTATTGGATTTCACTCATCCTATCTCGAACTGTATGGTTAATCCATTTCTGGGTTTATTGGATTCTACCCATCTTATCTTGGACTGTATAATCAAACCTTACCCTTGGGCTATTGGATTCCATCCGCTCTACTTCAAGTTGAATGGCTAATCCTCACCCACATAAAAACTATAACAGTGGCTCACAAGGTTGTAAATTCAATCTTAATGGCTCATAAGACCAAATCCATAAAACTACGGCACACAAGGCTAATTAATCAAACCACAGTACCCAAGACCAAAACAACAACATTGGCACGTAAAGCCAATTTAAACAAACATGGCTCTCAAGACCAAAACAATAACATTGGAACGTAAAGCCAATATAAACAATTATGGCTCTCAAGGCCAAAATAATAACATTGGCATGCAAGGCCAATATAAGCAATCATGGCTCCCAAGGCCAAAATAATAACATTGGCACGCAAGGCCAATATAAAAAATTATGGCTCTCAAAGCTAAAATAACAACATTGGCAAGACAAGCCAATGTAAGCAACCATGGCTCTCAAGGTCAAAATAACAATATTGGCATACAAGCCCAATATAAACAATCAATTTATAAAATATTAACACTCAGGCTATTAATCCTAATCAAATATACCCCAAGTCAACCATCATCTCATGATAAAACATAATAAGCCTCTAGTCTCAAGTGTATGCATAATCAACAAATCTCAAGCGTTGCCTATGTTTACCACAAACAAGGGACCATTCTAATCATCATACAATAATTATAACGATTGCCTCTTTATTATGATTATACCATATTTTTTATTGTCCTAATGTATAAAATATAAGTTTTTCAATAAACATTTTATAAACAACAAAACAACAAAATGTAAAGAAGATAAGGATATATCCACTCACACGTAGGGAGGGTGTGTACTCCCTATAACTTTTTTCACTTTATTTCTCAAGCCTTTCCTCTAGTATTCGATGCCTATAAATGCATATTGATATTCACATCAATAATTTACCTCAAATAATCAAATTATTTTTATATGCCATAAATTGCTTACTAACCCTGGTCCTTGAGTTAATACTCAATGACCAGCATACATTTACTTCAGGATAACTTTACAACCAGACATCGATTTTGGGCATTCTATATATCATTGTAAATATAAGACAAAGTTCTATACCTTTGATGAAGAATACTTTTCCAAATTCAGAATGTATTAATACATAAATTCACTAAAGTTGAGTGTCGTGCATTCATATCTCAATTTACGCACCTTTACAAAAATTATCATAATTTTCTAAATAGTTAACGAAATCAGGTGATATTTAGACCATATTAAATTACACATCCAGGGATTCAATTTGATACCAAGCATGATAGAAATGGATATTTGAGATAAAAAATATGGATCCCAAAATTAGCCATATAAATACTGTTATTTCTGCACTCATTTATCTTATGCTCAATTGTCTCCCTTCTAACTCACCTCCTTATAATTTATTAACCCAAAATCAACTTTTATTACTATATAAACATCCTATTCTTACTTAATGCATCAATAAAATACTTAGTTCTTCATAACCCCAATGAACTATGAAACCCTAATTTCATAAATCATTTACAAACACGAATCAAACTCAAATCATGCTTAAAAATATACCAAATATCTCAATGTGATCTTAGAAGAACACTCTCTTCATTTTTAGCAGAAGGTCTCATATTTTTATCAAATCTTTCATCAGCTTTAGTTACTATTTCGATGATTTTTCTAACAAAGCATGATTATAATCGAGTTCTCTTTGTCGACACGAGTTCAACAATGCAAACAGCATGTCAAATAGACAAATATTTAAGAAGTTATAATTAAATAATCTTTTTCTCTCTTTACTCTCTCTCTATTATATTTTCTTTCTCAAAAATAAAAGAGACGATAATGGAGGAAAAATGATCCATCTTTTGCCCTTGACCTCTATTTATAATGCCTTATGCATTTACAAAATCAACCATAAGAATTTAAAAGAGAGAAGATTCTAGAGACAGTAAAATAGTCTTTTTTTTGTTAAAATACTATTGATACGTGTAGATCTAGAGAAAGTATCGATACTTTCCTCCAAATTATTGATACTTCTTTACACTGACATGAAAAGTATCAATACTTTCTCTCAAAGTATTGATACATTCAATCTTGGCTCACAAGTATCGATACTTTCCTTCAAAACTGTAGAAATAATAAAATTCTGAAGTTAAGTATCGATACATTTACTATTTTTCTTTGAAAAGTATCAATACATGCAGTGAAAACGTGATTTTTGTATCTAAATATCAATACTTTTAAGCCAAGTATCGATACTTTCATGCAAGATATTGGTACTTTAACTTATGTATCAATACTAATCTCCAGAAATGCTCAAAACATGAAAAAATCAGGCCAAGTATCGATACTTTCATGAAAGTATTGATATTTGATAATTATCAGTCAAGTCCCTGAGAAAAATCACTCTATTTGATAAATATCACTTAGACCCCACTTATTTTGACGTTATTTTCTCTTTCATCCGAAGTCAAATTTTACTTTTGTTTCTTTCTATAAAATCGTCTTTCTTACCCTCTTTCAGTAGAAACAAATATTATATCAAAACTTCATCTCTATTAATGTGAAATTAGCTTGGAAATACGGGTGTCCACCCAAAATTCTTATAAAAAATTTGACAATGACCTAGTTTATTATTGACTTTGATTCTCTCTTATCTCTTATCTGACCTTATATTTAACTTAAATTTGATTCATTTTATTCATATTTGAGTCTTCTTTAATTAGGAAAAAATGGTTCATCATTTAGATTTTTTAATCAATAGATATTCAAGTCGGAAGCCTAGGTGTGCAGTGAGAACCTTATGAACACTTTTCAAAACTTATCAAATCACTTAGAAATCATCACTACAGGCCTACTAACCAATAATACACCTAAATACAAAGTTTCTCAATATAATAAGGTATTCTTTTTGGATAAAATAACCAAAATACCCTTGAATAAAAATACAGGGTGTTATATAAATATTCTACTTTGATTGGCTAAAACAAATGGATAATTATCTATTTAATTTATAAAGAAAACAGAAGAAAATGGTTATCTTCTCCCTTGCAAAATTCATGCACCATGAGAAACCATAAGAATTTTTTTTTTCATTTTTCATGGAGAAAAGTATTTTCTCAAGCTTCCAAAGGTATAAGCAGTGTAAATTGAAGAGGTTATATATGTTTGTAGCTTAATCTTCATCAAATCTAAGCTTGGAAAAGGTTAAGATTCCAAAACCCCTTGCTTTAGGTCCATATATGATTATATATGATTTAGAGATTTAAATTTATGCATGTTTAGGCCATAGATTCTACAAATGATATCAGAGCATGTTAGGATGAATGCTATGGTGTTGATTTGCTTGAGTTAGACTTGATTTCCATGATTTTAACATGTATATGTTATGTTGTCAAAGTTAGGGTTTATGAAAATTTTGGAATTCCATAATGTTCTAATATAATTAGAAATGTTTAAATGTAATTTAAAACCCTAATTGATGTTCAATACATAAGATGTGTTAATATATACATGTTATAGAACCATTATGGTTAGATTCAAATGTTTGAAACCATGGATGAAAATGTTGACATATTTGAGTTTATGGAAAAGTTTATTTTTCACCTAAATCTATTATGTTTAAATACTTCAAAGTAGGATTTTAATGCAATAACCGAATTTATTGTCATGATTTCATGTTTTAATATGATTAGCAATGATGCAAATGAGATTTATGGTGTTGATGTTGATTTTACATGAGACATAAAATCAATTGTCAAAGAATATTGATATTAATGATTAATTTGCATGAGATGTGAAGTTGATTATCAATTGGTGATGTTTTTGATGTAACCATAATAGAAAATAGATCAAAGGTATTTGGATCCATGTGTTATTATTGTATTGGCCATAATGTGAATTAAGGTGGAAAGTGTTTTACATCTTAATTTTGCTTGAATAAACAATAAGATCATTTATGGTTTTGGTAATTTTGGTGAAAAATTGTTTAGTTATCAAAATTCTATAATGTGGCCATTATGAGTTGGTTATGGAAAATTTGTTTTCTATGTTCAAAAATATGTGTTTAAAATGTTTAAATATGTAATTGAATTTATTAATAATGGAATTTTAAATATATACAATTAGATTGGCATGTATAAAACATTATGGATAGAAATTGGTTAAAATGCATAAAAGTGCCTTATATCCATTTTAATCATATAATGTTTTTTGTTTGTTTGTTAAAGCAAAATAATGATTTCATGTGATTATATGATATAAATATTAGTTTTGCTTATTGATGCAATATTAATTGCATCATGTATGTATTTAAAGTGTTTGAATGCATATATAAGCCATAATGTTTTGGTTATTTGTTTAATTTATTTATAAATACATTGATATATATAAATTTGATATATATAAATGATTATACATTTGATTAAGTGTATGCATATATATTTGATGTATATTTATGCTTTTGTTACACATTATTAATAGATGCTTTAATACATGTTGATGTATGTTTAGATATATAGATATGTGTAGAAATGTATATAGATAAAAACAAAATATTAGGCTTGATTTTGTCAAATTTGATTTGTTAGATTAAAATTAGTAATTGTTGCTAATAAAAACTGATTTGGTACGTTAATCAAGTCAACGTAATAAGTTAACTCTATTAGTGATCAGTTGGTTTAATTTGATTAGTTAACATTGTTCAGCTAATTACAATCTCGATTAAGAAAAACAAAGGTTTCTAGTTTGACTAGTCACTTAAGAATATTTACACAAATCAACAATTCTTATTAGACAATAAAAACTATCAATAAAACATCGAAAATCCAACTCAAACAAATATAATACTCAAACAAATACAATAAATTCTTATATGACAGAAAAATATTTACACAAGCAAATCATATGTATAATGGTTATACATAAATTAACAATAAGAGAATTGTTAATAAATACATACGATTTTAAGTAGAAGTATATATATATATATACACACACACACACACACGTATATTTGTTGAAACAATATTTATTCATTAGATGAATAAATATTAAATAGTTTAATATAAATGTGAATTTTATGAAAATAACATATTTAATAATTTGCATATATATAACATGTGTATGACACGTGCAAAATAGAAGAGCATGCATAAAAACTCCCTGAAAATTATTAAATTCTTACCTCTCATTGATGGGATAACAAAGAATTCTTAGACATAATTTTAGTATCTAAAGATTATAAAATGTGAGGGGTATGAGGTTTGTGTCATAAAATTCAATTATCTAGTTCTTGGATGCGTATTTTCATCTTGATCAAGATTTTTATTATGTAAAGTTGAGATACGATAACATCTTTAGAAAGCACAATGGTTTAGATTTAACTGGTTTACAGTGCAAAAATTTTGAAATTAGGGTAAAGGATATAAATCATACCTTACATGAGATGTAAAATGAAAAGATTTGTCTACTTATTAAAATTAATTAACCTAAATTTCTATTATGTGAGGTTGGTTCATTTTAATAAGAACTTGATTTTTCACTAATGTTTACTAAAATATCTAATAAAAATTTTAGATCCTGATTTAAGAAGTATAGGATTCAAATTAAATAGTAAAAGCTAATTTAAAATTAGCATTAATATAACTATCAAAGTGTTCGATTGTTATATAATTTTTAAATTGTTTAAACAATAATAAATCGAATTGTTTGATTTATTAAGTGATATCACTAACAAAATAGTTTTTGGTTTCTCCCTCGTATTTCTCATAGTATTGTGATATATCTAAAACAAAAATATCAAATAATATTCTCCCAAGAATCTTGGATACTAATATTTTGACAGCACCAAATTTCAAAGATTAATTCAAAAATATAAAAATGATTTTTGATTTTGAGAAAATTTGGATATGTCTTGGATATTCTTATTCCACTGAAGACTGATGATAATGTTTCTCCTGGTGAGCATGAAACATTAGAGAAGCAATATGATAACAATCAACAAGCTTGAGGTTATATATTAGTCTCTCTATATAAAGAGCTCCAAGTAAAGCACGAGAATGTCTCGACTGCTTATAATATACTTCTTACTTTACAAGAGTTGTAAAATGAGAATTCTTAAGTAGTTAAATATTAGTTAAGTGTTTTCCTCTTTAGTATGAGATTACGAGAGGGAAGAGACATAAAGATGTTCAATAAGCCTTAGCTAGTAAGACTAGCAAAAGGTAAAAGAAGCCATAATATAAAGGGCCAAGAGTTGGACCAAATAAAAGGATGAGCCTTAAGAAAGTTCTTTCCAAGACTAAAGAGTCAAAGTGAAAGAAAAGTGTTTCTGTTATGATGAAATAGAATATTGGTAAAGGAGTTATCCTCTATACTTTAATATTCTTGAGAAGATTATAGAAAGTAAATATAGCTGCCATATGGTTGGTTAAGAAATAAATGTTATTTTTAATAATCATTCATGAATATTAGATTCAACAGCAATATCTCATGTATATGTCTTCATAAAGCAATGTTAAATAGTTTTGCATTAACTAGAGGCAAGATCATTTTGAAAATGGTTGATGCAGCAATAGTTACTATAGAAATTAAAGAATCTTACGAGTTGAGGTTGTAAACTAGAACATTATGAGGTTAAATAATGTTTTGTATTTTTCTAAAGCTACTAAAAACATCATTTATGAATCTGTATTATGTAAATTTGCTTACGATACACAGTATTAATAGAAATCAATGTTTAATACATTTGAGAAATGTATTATATGGTAGAGCAAAAAATAAAAATAGTTTACATGTCTTTAAATTGAATAAAAGTTATTTAATAAATCCATTATTAATAAAGAATTCAAGAAAAATAAACTACAAAGAGTATTAAATTTTTACGATCAGAACATGAAAGCAAATACTTGAGTATAATATTTTAAGAATTCTTTCTGGAAGAATAATGGAATAATATCATAGTTAACTTTTCTTATACACCTTAATTAGATGGTATATATAGTGGAAAAGATGGAATCTGATTATATTAGATATAGTACGGTTAATTGTGAATTTTATAAATTTACCAATTTCTTTGTAAGTGTATGCTCTATATCCTACTGTGCATATACTGTATAAAATCCTGTTAAAATCAATCCAAAAGACTCTATATAAGATATAAAGTGGAAAGAAACTTTTTCTTATTTATATGAAAAATTAGGATTGTCTAACTTATGTTAAATTAGTTAACATAGATAAGTTAGATATGAAATAAGAGAAGGGTGAGAATATTAAATATCCTTAACATAGTTTAGGATATTGACTTTTTTTTCCATCTAATCAAAGAGTTTAGATCAGATGAGTATTTTAAATGGTTTTACCAAAACATTCACTTATTTATGTCTCTTGTTTATAAACAAAGAAATTGTATGCTTGTAATATATTTTATGAATTTTGTAAGGTCCAAAAGACCAATGTGAAATGATTAAAAATGAGACTAATTGATTTTATTACATTTAATACACTTGATTATTGTTTTATGATGAATATGGAATAATATATATATATATATATATGGTTTACATGATGTTTTATTATATGATGATATATCCGAAAAGATAGATGGTTTAATTTATTATATGATAATATGGCCAGAATGCCAGCCATAGCTATAAGGTGTTAGTAGCTTAGAATAGACTTAGAGGAGGTTACCTAGGTGAGTCGTGTATCGATAAGGCCGGTATAAGGGAGGTGATGATCTTATTTGTGATGGAGTGGCTTATTATTACAAACATATTAAGCATAGTCAAGCATTGATTCACATAATTACTCGAAGTCAATGTCAATGATATGCTTTGATTTGTTGAAGAATCATACACATTGTTTTATTATACACACCTATATAATGTTTCTTATAACATCATCATTGGTTTTTGATATAAAGAGGGAACTCACTAATGGCTTTAAGATTAGTCCTGATCAAAATAATTATCAAGAAAAGAGGTTACATCCAATGATTTTACTTTATAAACAAGCAAAAATTTTTGAATATCGTGTTTTTCTATATTTTCATAAATGGATTTTATTACAAAACCCATTTTAATAAAAATGATATTAATAAATGTTTTTATATACTTACTTTAGATATTTATGTCCACTCATGAAATATACATTCGTATACTCAACCCCTCTCACCTTTCAATTTAAGAGAATCAGGAGCTTGATTAAATGTTTTGGCCGAGGTGATTGCATAAGAGTTTAGAGTCTTTCAAGTACTTCCTTGATCTTGACTTGCATCTATATTTCTGAGTTTACTAGGAAGTTTTAAGACCTTGGGCCATGTATCGTATATGAAATTTATAAACAAAGTTTTGTAAATTATATAGTTTGACTCTTTTGAAAATTTTGGATTTGTTTTATTATAATGAAAGCTATATTAAACTTCAAGACAAGAATTTTTTATAAAGAAATATGATGTTGATATTGACAAAGGTTTTGAAATCAAATGTATGAAAATTTAATGACATTTTAATTGATAATTAGAGATTATATATAGATGTTATATCAAAGGCTTGTGATAGGTGTCATGTATGAACCCTTCGATTGGGGGTATGACACATACAAACTTAGCTCTACTTTAATTTAAAAGATATAAAATTTAAATAACACTTAAAATTACAAACTAGTACATAACAGCTAACAATAATTAAAAACAACAATTAATAAAAATTAAAAACAAGTAAACAAAATCAAGTAGTCCACTAAACTTAAATTGAGGATCATCCTTAATGCTTAGTTGTGAGGCAAGAGCTATGCTTACCTCATAATTCACACTAGTGATATAAAGTCAACTCTATCATCCGAGTCATCTATGCTCTAGTCATTGCCTACTCCTGCTCCTACTTCATCGTTCTCCGGATTTGAAGTCAGAATCTAAGGAATGGTAAAAACTATGGGGTGTCCATCCCTTAGTAGTGAGTTATCTGATGCAACATACTATTAAAGACTTCAAAATAGCTCACAGTATACTGTTGGTATCTATCAACTCTATTGCTTGATAACCATATATGTTTTTAATGATAAGCAAATGATGAGTTTAATTAGATTAATTGGTTTAATAAATGAAATTAGATAATTTGATTCCTTTGTTTTATATATTGACAAAATTGTAATAAACTTGTGATAACTTGATTTGATAGTACTTTGATTTCTTTAAAATATGAATACTTAGTGTTAATTTTATAAAATAGGTGTTGCACTCACAATTTAGTACAGAAAATATAATGTTAGGTACAGTGAATCAATACTTTATTTTAACGGATCGACACATTGTATAAAATGTTAAAAGTATTGGCATTATAGATCAAAAGTATCGACACATGTAGGATAAATGACTTTAGAGAAAATTACCAATTCTGTCAGATCGATATATTTGAAGAATATATCAAAAAATTTTATCGAAGAAAAACTTTAAAGTATAATATGTAACCAAGGATTTACACTAACATAAAGAAGGTAATATGAAGATTCAAAATGAATAGAAGAATTGACACATTAGTTCAGAGTATCAAAATATTAGAGCTAAAAAATTTCAAGTCTGAAGAAAAATCTGATACATAACGAAGGATGGACTTAAAGGCAAGGAAGGTTGATATGTGAACTCAAAATAAACAAATGTATCGACACATAAGACCAAAGTATCAATACATTCTAGAAAATCTCTCTCTACTGTGACTTTTATAGCATTTAATGCGATCATTTAATGAATAACAGAGAGCTATTAGAAGCAAATGTACAAAGATTTAAAGCTATAATTCAACAAAAGAAGAAAAGGTAATATACTGTGAATGTAACTAAGATCATTGTGAATCAGCATTAAAGCAAAAACTTTTTCATATTCTACTAGAGAAAGTGAGAGATTGTTTATTTCTTTGATTTTAATTTTTGAGATTGCTTATTTCTTTGATTTTAATTTTTGGGTTTCACTTCACCCCTGTAAAGGAGATTATAGGTTACACTTCACTCATCCAAAGGAGATAGTTGTACAATTGCCTTTCACCATTAAAGAAGGAGTTGTATTTGAATTTCTCTTAACTTGTAAAATCAAGAAGATAGTATAACCTTGAAGTAGAGAAAAAGATCGAGAGAGTGGATATAGGCTAAATTGCTAAATCACTAAAAACTTCTGTTTACAATTCTTTCTCTCTTTCTCTTTTCATTAATTGTTCTGCATTTATACAAATTTGAGAAATTATTATTTACATAATAGCCTTCACATTTCTCATTTAATCGCAAATTAGTTTTAAAATTGTATAAACCCAAGTTCACCCCTTTTCGAGTATTGTCATCTAGGCCAATGTTGCTTAAAATTTCAAAAACACAAATATTAACCGCAAGTGCACGGTGTCAAGTTTATAATGTAAAACAATAAATATTGAGTTGTCGATCCCACGAGGAATGTGAATATTCTAAGTTGATTATCGCGATGCGAGTGAATTATTTCTATTTAAGCAGATACGAATAAATCCTATATTAAATTCAATTAAAAACTAAGACTCAAAACTGTTGATTGAGTAATTTAATAATCCTAATTAAAATATGCTCAAGGTATGTAACTACACCCAAGAATTTATGTTCTTACTCATCTATTATCATCGAACTTCAAATATCTATTAACTAGTGTTTCATCTTTCGAATCTTAATAAAATCTTATACTCCCCCACTCAAGTTAATATTCCTATTCAACCCGAGTAGATGCAATAGGTATTAATCATAACCCCAAATATGTTACCTATTGACTTATTGTTTCTCAACAAATAAACAACTAGGTTATGGCTCCGTAATCTAATATAATAAACTCACTCTTTCAAGCATCGTTCATGCACTCATTAGATTAGTTTAATGGTCAATTAAACTATACATAAGAAACAGGAGCATAAATAGATAATTGTAGTTCTTTGATAACAAATGAGTTCAAAATATAAACTACTATGGGTTCATTATACCCTCAAGTACAGGATAAATTAGCCAACCATAATGGATATTTCAATACAACTCAAATTCCAAGTCATGCTCAAGAATCAATTAAATAAACAAAGAACAGAAAAGGGAAGAAAAAACTCAAGAAGATGAACAATCGTTGTCTTCTATCTTTCTCCCTTGATCATCAATGATTTGATTCTTGAACAATATGTTTGAAATATTCTAGAATCCTCTATGGTTACCAAGTTTTTGTCCCTTTATTACGAATTCCCAGAAAGGTTCTTTTATAGAAAGATTTTAGGGCAACAGACAGATGTTTCTGCGTAATGGCGCTGCAGCAGGCGAAAAAAAATTCCCGCTGCAACAAGACTCTCTGGAAAACTCACTGCAGCGAGAAAGAAAACTCGGTTACAACTGCCTCTTCTGCTTATCTTGCTGCAGCGAGCGTTAACTTTCAGCTCTTTATCTTTAATAACTTCGCTACCCCACACGACTTCTTCTTAACTACCATGAATTACCTTAAACCGAACCATTTCTTAACAAAATAAAACACAAAGAACCTGCGCATAACTAACAAGAAAAACATCAAAAATACCAAAGAAAATAGACTTAAAACTAAGCAAAAATCATAAGAATAGATGAATGATAAAATCACTCATCAAACTCCCCCAAACTAATATCTTTGCTCGTCCCGAGCAACACAAGACTAAAAAAAAATCAACAAAATTCCTTAACACACAATCATATACAAGTTAAACATGCCCAAAATCAATCACACAAAATATCGTTGATTGCTAATGGTCAAATTGATGAAGATATGATTCCCCATCATTGACATTAAACTACGGACTGCTTGAAGTAATCGTGATACATAAAACTTGCAATAGGTTTTCATGAACTATTAAAAACATGTCTTCAGAGAATTTAAGTGAATCTAAAATTGTCCTTGACTACTAATCCCTCTTTCACTCGCAAAAGGTCATAAAAATTAAAAATAGAGTTTAAAGAACCAAGTCCTTAAGCATTTTATTTATCACAGTAGTTAACTCTTGCTTGAGTTTTAATCGGTCTTTTTACGCGATTGTTAACATTTCACGGCCAACCTCTGGTTACTCAACTAGTTAAATACAAAAGTACAAAAGCTTCTTTACTTACTCTTATCTTGCGGTACCATTTTATGTGAAAGTCAACACTTGTGGTGCCGACCCCCAGTTACTAAGCACCTCAAGACAGTGGAGTAGATTGTGCTAAATTATATATATATATATATTAGCCGAAGCTCATAAATTAGTGTCTACTCTTGTCGAGAAAACAAGATCTGCAAGCTCGAGTGTCATAATCGCCCAAATCAACTTCTAAATTCACAAAACTCCCTTAAATATGTAACTTGAAAAAAGAATCACTAACACAGCATCACTTCACACTTAACCTCGACCATCCAAAATCAACAACAATAAAAAAGGTTCATGCTTCACTTTTCCAAAAACTAGCCACACACACACATTCAAGCAAGGCATGCAATCACACAATATAAAGAAAAAACGTGTGAAATTTAAATCCTAAACTGAAAGCCAATAAAACTTAATTACAAGTGTTGTCCTCAACACTTCAATTCAAAACTAGAAGGGTACCTGGGAGATGAGATAGGGTCTCGTCTCCTAAGCATCATCCTGCTCATCATCATCCTCGTCATCTTCATCTTCGCTGCTGTCATCATTGTCATCAGAATCCAAAGGCTGAAACTATAGGAGCTGCAGATATTAAGAAGTATCATGCCCTATCAATCGACCCTGGTGAAAAAGAATGGTGCCTAAACCATCCAGGGAATTGGTAACGTAAAACATGAAGTGCTCTTGCTTCCTTGATAGCTTCACTAACTCCCTCTGTGTCTGGCTGAGCTCTGAAGCGATTCCAGCAATAGAGGCTTTCTTGACTAAAGGCTGCTTGGATCCAAAAGAGGAAGGCTACTGCGATGAACTGGAACCTATAGCCTTACTAATTCTATCCATGGTATGAATTGTAAGAGTGGCCTTAGGTTGAAGTATTTCTAGACTAGTAGCCTTCATCCCAGCTGAAGAAATGAGCTTAGGAATCAACAATGGAAAAGAAAGCCCCACCGTTGTGTTTTCTGTTGAATAGCTAATTTTCTACGCTATCTACCAACCCACATCTATGTGCTTTTGATTCTTCAGGGCATATAGCATGAAAGCCCTTTCTCTATTGACTTTCGTGAGATGATACGAAGGGCTTAGACAGGCACAAAGAAAGTGGTGTTATACCTTCATAATAGGCGTCAACCACTTGGTAAGGAAATTTGTACGGATCCCTCACACAGTTGTCCAAGATACTGGTTCTCCATACAAGTCTATTGTCATAGTATCCAAATCTATGGACTCTATCAAGTCCCCAATGTCATCCCAAACAAGTGGAATACGATACAACCTATTAATTGTATCTCTATCAAATAGAATTTGCTTTCCCCGTACCATAGAATCTTGAGAATGAACCCCTTTTGCATTGGCATAGAATTCTCTCACTAGAGTCATTGATACCAGTTTGGGCTACTTCATAAAGTTTTACCAACCCCTTCGATGAATCTCCCTAACAATCTCTGGGCACTCAAATTCTTGGAAAACTAATCCCCTCTCTTTCAAACTGGCCCTCTTTTTAACTGATTTCTCAAAATTGGTGGCTGCTTCTTGGGAACGGAATCTTGATCAATCAAATTCCTCCGAAGATGCACCCCAAGATCTTTTCCCAATTGATTTTTGTCTTGGCATTCTCACAAACTTCAAACCTCAATGACTTTTCACAATAATGTTCTCCAAGACAAAACACACCCGTAATCACAAATCAAATAACCCCAATACTTCATAATAAGATGAATAATCAACCAGCAAAACTTCTCCCAAACTTCAACCATCAAATCAATTTCAATTAAATGCACAACAAGTTCTTTCAACCAAACCCTAGGTATAAAAAATTTACAAAATGCCACAAAGATAAAGAATGTGGGGGTTAAATCAACTTGTACCTTTGATCTTTGTAAGTAAATGAATATCACGCCTTGATGAGAAAGTGAGATTTGAGAGAAAATAATCGAAGTCTTGCTTTTGTTTCTTGCAAACTGTTATAAAATTGGGTCTAGTGCGTTAAAAACCTAGCGGTGCTGCAGCGAGAACTTTTTCTCGCTGCAACAAGCGTCTCTGAAAAGTTCGCTACAGTAGACAATTTTTTCTTTCACTCATTGGAAGTTACTGGATTTTTTGCAGCGGAAAACTTCTTCTTCGCTGCAGCGAAGCTCTCTGGAATTGTCACTGCAGCGGGAAGTTTTTCTCTCGCTGCAGCGAAGCTTGAGTTCTATTGATTGCTTCGACTTTGCTTTGGCTTTCCTGCACTAACAACACAAAAATCAAACTAAAACCAATTCAAGTAAATTAAATCAATACTTAACATAAAATAAAATTGTAAAACTAAACAAAATATTGGGTTGCCTCCTAACAAGCGCTACATTTAATGCCCTAGCTAGACTTAGCTGAACTCTTGTCACTCTGGATTTTTTAGCTTAGAAAGCTCTTTTTCTTGCTCTATCCCTTCATTTCCATGATAGTGCTTCAGTCATAGACAATTAACTCTGAACAATTGCCCATTTTCATTTTCTAGCTCGATGGCTCCAAAGGGTAACACCTTCTTGATGGTGAAAGGTCCACACTATCTCGACTTGAGCTTTCTCGGAAATAACTTTAACCGTGAGTTAAATAAGATGACTTGTTGATCGGGAATGAAGGATCTCTTTAAAATTTACTTATCATGCCAACTCTTTGTTCTTTTCTTATAGGTCCTCGAGCTTTCATAAGCTTCATTCCTAATTTCTTTTAACTCATCAGGTTAAAGAAGTCAGTGATTCTCAGCACTCAGCAAATCAAAATTCAACTTCTTCATTGTCCAATATGCTCTATGCTCCAGTTCTATTGACAAGTGATATGGCTTCCCAAACACTAGCCTATACGGGGACATGTTAATTGGTGTTTTGAAGGCCATTGTATAGGCCCATAATGCATCGTCAAGCTTGATCGCCCAATCCTTCCTATTCATATTCACAGTCTTCTTAAAGATTTGCTTAATCTCTCTATTTGAAATTTCTGCTTGACCATTTGTTTGAGGATGATAAGCAACTGCAATCTTGTGCTTGACCCCATATCGACCCAACAAAGTATTAAACAACTTATTACAAAAATGAGAAGCTACATCACTAATTATCGCCCTTGGAGTTCTGAATCTAGTGAAAATATTCTTCTGTACAAATTTTAGCACCACCTTAGCATCATTAGTTGCAGTGGCTATAGCTTCGACCCATTTAAACATGTAATCGACTGCCACAAGAATGTATTATTGACCATATGATGAGGGAAACGAACCCATAAAATCAATCCCCCACGCATCAAACAATTTCACTTCCAACATTTTAGTTAATGGCATCTCATTTCTTTTAAAAATATTCCCCACTCTTTGACACTTATCACAACCCTTGACAAATTGAAATCAGTCGTTAAACAGGGTTGGCCAATAAAAGCCTAATTGTAGGATCTTCACTGCCATTCAAGAAGCACCAAAATATCCTTCAGACAATGAAGAATGACACCTGATCAATATCAGTTTAGCTTCATCTTCAGCCAAACATCTTTGAATCACTCTATCTGCACATTTTTTAAACAAAAACTGTTCGTCCCAAAGATAATTGTTCTCATCATGCATCAACTTGCACCTTTGTTGATAAGTCAAATCTGGTGGTAGTACTTTACACTCAAGAAAATTCATAATATCAGCATACCATGACAATGGAGTGTGGATACTAAATAACCCTTCATCTGGGAATAATTCTTGAATCGGTGGCCCTTCCTCCACTTCAATTCTATCCATGACAAATGATCAGCTACTACATTCTCACTGCCCTTCTTATCCCAAATTTCCAAGTCAAATTCCTGCAATAATAAGATCCATCTAACTAATCGAGGCTTGGCATCTTTCTTCACAAATAGATATCGAATTGCTGCATGATCAGTCTAGATGGTGACTTTAGATTCCAAAATATAGGCTCAAAATTTTTTAACTGCAAACACCATCGCCAACATCTCTTTCTCTATGGTAGTATAGTTCAGTTGGGCTTCATTCATCATACGACTCGCATAATAAATTGCTCAAAATATTTTATCCTGTCGCTGTCCAAAAACTACTCCTATCGTAAAATCGCTAGAATCACACATGATTTCAAATGGTTCTGCCCAGTTTGAAGTAACTACAATAGGTGCTGAAACCAATCTCTCCTTAATCTTCTCAAAAGCTTCCTACATGCATCATTGAATTTGAAAACCACATCTTTCTTAAGTAAATTGCAGAGAGGCTTCACAATCTTCGAGAAATCCTTAATAAGTCTCTAATAAAAATCTGCATGACCCAAAAAATTTCAAACTCCTCTTACACTCGTTAAAGGTGATAGTTTTTGAATAACAGTTAATTTTTCTTGATTTACCTCAATCCCCTTTTTAGACACTAAATGGCTCAACACAATACCATCCCTTACCATAAAATGGCATTTCTCCCAATTAAGCATGAGATTCTTACATCTTTGGAGTACCCTAGAAAGATTATGTAGACAATCACCAAAAGATGTTCCAAATACAGAAAAATCGTCCATAAAAACTTCCATGACAACTTCAATGAGATATGAAAAAATGACCATCATACATCTCTGGAAGGTGGCCGGTGCGTTGCACAGACCAGATGGCATTCATCTGAAAGCAAATGTGCCATAAGGAAAAGTGAAAGTTATCTTCTCCTGATCTTCTGGATAAATGAAAATATGATTATAACTAGAATAACCTTCTAAAAAATAGTAAAATTCGTGTCTAGCAAGTTATCCAACATTTGATCTATGAATGGCAATGGAAAGTGGTCTTTCTGAGTAGCCTTGTTAAGCTTTCGATAGTCGATGCAAACTCTCCATCCCGTCATTGTTCTTATTAGTACTAACTCATTCTTGTTATTTTTAATGACAGTTGTTCCACCCTTCTTGGACACTACTTGCACCAGACTCAACCATGAGCTATCTGAAATAGCATATTTAATTCCTACATTTAACAACTTCAACACTTCAGCCCGAATGACTTCCTTCATTGATGGATTCAGTCTTCGTTGGTGCTCAATAGTTGACTTGTACTCTTCTTCCATCAATATTTTTTGCATACACACGGCTGGACTTATACCTTTAATATCTAAAATTGACCACACAATCGCTAATCGGATTTCTTCAAAACCTCTAACAGTCTATCTTCTTGCTCTTATTCTAGTGATGATAAAATGATGACTGGTAATGTTGAGTTCTCACCTAAGAAAGCATACCTCAAATGTTTAAGTAATTATTTTAAAGATGGAACTACAGGGGGTATTATGGGCTGAATCTGCTCAGTCTTGCTATCACCACTTACTTCGATTTCTGTCAAGTCTTCCAGAGTGAATACTTCACCTTTTTCTTCATTCTGAACTTCACCATAAAAACCCCCATCTTTAGCAACTGGAAGATCTTCTTTGCGTATATTAAATGTTACCAAACAATGCTCCAACGAATCCTTGGAGGAAAAATAAAAAAAAAATAGCAGCTACAGCTCTTGATACCACATTTACCCTTTTGCAAGATTGATCTTCATCTGAAAATTTCAGTAATTGATAAATGCTAAACTGCACCTCCTCATCATTGACTCGCAAGGTAAGATTCCCTCCATGGACATCTATAAGAGCTCTTTCCATTGTCAAGAACAGTTTTCTAAGAATAATTAGGATCTCTCGATCTTCCTTCATATCAAGTATGACAAAATCCACCAAAAAGATAAACTTGTCCACCTTTACCAAAAATCTTCAACCACTCCCTTGGAAAAAGAAAGAGAACGGTCTGCCATTTGTAACAAAATGGTTATGGGTTTTACTTCTCCTAACCCTAACTGTTTGAAAATAGAAAGCAGCATAAGATTTATGTTGGTACTAAGATCGCATAAGGCCGTCTCAAAAGGCGAATTCTCAATAGTATAGGGGATGGTGAAACTACCCAAATCCTTAACCTTCTGAGGCATTTTTCTCTAAAGAATGGCACTACACTCCTCTGATACCTTGACCATTTCATAATCTTCTTAGACATCATCTCTCTCATAAACTTTGCATAACTAAGTATTTATTCCAATGCCTTAGCCAATGGAATGTTGATGTGGATTTTCTTAAAAATGTCCAGGAACTTTCTGAATTGCTCATCTAATTTCTTTTTCTGGAATTGTTATAGGAAAGGGATTGGTAGAGGCCTAATAGGTGGATTTTTTGGAAACAAAGTTCTTGGGCCAATGTTCACTTCTACTGGTTTCTCCAATACTTTTTCAGAATTTTTAGCTTCTAATCTCCCTTTAGATTTCTCCTTCTCTTCAGTAAGTTGTACAACTTCTTTCCTTGGTTGCACTTCTACTTCCTTCCCACTTGACAAGATGATAGCCTTACATTAATCCTTAGGATTTTTCTCCGTGTCACTAGGGAACTTGCTAGTTGATTGTTCTTTTATGGCCTTAGCAAGTTGACTGATTTGGATCTCCAAAGATTTTATAGTGGCTCCCATATTCCTACAATAAGTCTCAATGCTTTCAATTCTTGACTCATTCTTATTAAACCTCCTTATAGTCTTATTAATAAACGTCCCTATAAGATCTTCTAAGGATGGTTTTTTCTTTGCTTGATTCTGCATAAAACCTGGAGGTGTTTGTAACATGTTTTTGGTATTACTATATGAAAAATTCTCATGATTTCTAAGTCCGACTGGTAGTGAGTGGACAAATTGCTTTGAAAGTTGAAGTTTCTATTATTGACATATTGAACTTGCTCTTGATCATCTTCAACTCTAGAATATGATGTATTTGTCATAGCTGCTGACTCCTTGCTTGATGATGGTAATTCGCTACTTGTCATGGCTGAACATTTACTGGTGAGGGTTGAAACTTGTGCTGTTACCACAATAGGATCCACTTCATCCATACCAATAACTCTCCTCTAGTTTCTCTCATTTGGCCACTGATAATTATTAGAGGCTATCTTCTCAAGTAACAATTGAGCTTCCTCTGTTGTCTTGGACAAAAGTGTACCTCCGACTGCTACATCTACAATGGTTCTTGTTTGCCCATTTAGACCATTTTAGAATAACTGAATTTGAAACCAGTTTTGATACCCGTGCTGTGAATTCCTACGTATCAAATCTTTGAATCTCTCCCAAGCCTCAAATAATGGTTCAAAATCCAGCTCCCTGAATTAGTGCTATCTCCCCTCTAAGCTATGAAGTCTTCGATAGTGGAAAGAACTTCGATAAAAACTTCTAAACCAACTTATCCCATATTGTAATACTCTTAGGCTATAATAACTGTAGTCATCCTCTAGCTCTATCCCTTAATAAAAAAGGAAATAGTCTTAGTCGGATTGCATCTTCAGTCACTCCATTCATCTTCACTATATCACATATTTTTAAGAAAGTTCCCAGATAAACGTTAGGATCTTCATGAGATAATCCTCCGTACTGATTCTATTGTACCATGTTTATCAATGCAGGTTTCAGTTCAAAGTTGTTAGCTTGAATGACTTGTCTCTGAATCCTGGAGTAGTTATCATTGACTATTGGTCTAAAATAGTCTCTAAGTGCTCGTTGTTGATAATTTTCCTCAGCCATTTAATGAGCTTGATTTCTAGTCTCTTCATGCTCTCTAGTTCTTTCTCTCTTTCTAGCCCTTTGATTTTTTTGACACGTGCGTTCAGTTTCTGGGTTAAAAGGTGCTATATCCAAGCTTCGACTTGTTCGCATAAAATAAAAAAAACATAAACACAAATTAAAACTAAAAAGATTTTAAAAGAAAAGTACAATGCCCAAATTACAATTTATCACTTGATCACAATATCACTTAAATCAAACAATATACAATCCCCAGTAACGGTGCCAAAAACTTGTTGCTTAAAATTTTAAAAACACAAATATTAACCGCAAGCGCATGATGTCAAGTTTGTAATATAGAACAATAAATATTGAGTTGTCGATCCCACGAGGAATGTGAATGTTCTAAGTTGATTATCGTGATACGAGTGAATTAATTCTATTTAAGCAAATACGAATAAATCCTATATTAAATTCAATTAAAAACTAAGAAGCAAAACTATTGACTGAGTAATTTAATAATCCTAATTAAAATATGCTCAAGGTATGTAACTACACCCAAGTATTTATATTCTTACTTGTCTATTATCATCAAACTTCAAATATCTATTAACTAGGGTTTAAGTTGATTTTATTTTATCTTTTGAATCTTAATAAAATCCTATACTCTCCCACTCAAGTTAATATTCCTATTCAACTCGAGTAGATGCAGTAGGTATTAATCATAACCTCAAATATGTTACCTAGTGACTCATTGTTTCTTAATAAATAAACAACTAGGCTATGCCTTCTTAATCTAATATAATAAACTCACTCTTTCAAGTATCGTTCATGCACTCATTATATTAGTTTAATGGTCAGTTAAACTATACAATAGAAATAGGAGCATAAATAGATAATTGTAGTTCTTTGATAACAAACTAGTTCAAAACATAAACTACTACGGGTTCATTATACCCTCAAGCATAGGATAAATTAGCCAACCATAATGGATATTTTAATACAACTCAAATTTCAAGTCATGTTCAACAATCAATAAAATAAACTAAGAACAGAAAAGGGAAGAAAAAACTCAAGAAGATAAGTAATCGTTGTCTTCTATATTTCTCCCTTGATCGTCAATGATTTGATCCTTGAACAATTTTTGTCATAAAAGTGTCGATATGTTTACTGAGGTATCGATACCTTTGAGCTTTTTATCAAGGGTATTGATACATTGATACTGGGTATCGATACCTTTGCAAGCGTATCAATTCCTTCTTCAAATCAAGTTTGTAATGGCTAGTTTCAGAGCATTTAATATAAGATTTCAGAGCCGTTAAAGAGACATTGGAAAAGCTCTCCAAAGTAATTTAAAAGCTTCAGTTCTCCAAAAAGAAGGTTAGAGAATAAGAGAATAGCTCAGGGGAAAGAAATAAACTGAGTATCATCTTTTGTAATATTATTTTAGAGAGAGAAATATTTTCTGTACTTATTGTATATCTGCTCTAGTGAGAGAGAAAAATTATCTTAATATTTTTGCTATATTTAGGTTACTCTTCACCCAGTTAAAGCAAGATTTGGATTGCACTTCACCCGTGTAAGAAATTATATTTGGGTTGCTCTTCACTCATAAAAAGCAAGACGTGTATTTGGCTACCCTTCACCGTTAAGGAAGGAGATTGTAATCTGGGTTACTCTTGACCCATGCAAACGAAGAGGATAGTAAAGTCTCAGCCCGATGAAAGCTGAGAGAGTGGACATAGGCCTGGTTGTGTCAAACTACTATAAATTTGTGTTTGTATTCTCTTTCTCTCTATCTATCTATCTTTTATTTACTACTTTGAATGTTTTAGCTTTAATTTATCAATATATTTGTAAAGTATTCATATTGGTATAAATATTCATTCATTTAGTTTTTAATTTTCTATAAAGCCAATTCACCCCCTCTTCGTTTATCACTGTCATTTTTTATACACATAGTTTTAGGCTAACAATTGGTATCAGAGCTTACCTCTGAATATATAGGATTAAACACCCTTAGAGGAGTAGATCATGGTATATAATGGCATACCATATCAGGCTATAGAGAGATAATCTATTCATAAACCTCCATTCTTCGATGGTACAGACTACTCTTACTAGAAGAAAAGAATGGAAATTTATTTATCTACTTTAGATTTTAAGATTTTGATCATAATAGAAGATGGGTATACTTTACCCACAATCATAGATCAAGTAACCGGAGATGTCAAGCCAAAACCCAAGAGAGAATGGACTCCTCAAGAGAAAAATTAATTTTCTTTAAATGGAAGGGCAATGAACATCCTGTTTTGTGCATTAGATAGATATGAATTTAATAGAATTTTAGGATGTGAAAGTGCAAAGGCTATTTGGGATATGTTAGAGGTCACACATGAGGATACTAGTAGAGTGAAAGACTCTAAGATCAACATGTTAGTGCATGATTATAAATTATTTAAAATAAAATCTCATGAGAGCGTCAAAGACATGTTCACTAGATTCATTAATATAACAAATATTTTAAAAGCTTTGGGCAGGACTTATTCAAATGCAGATTTGGTGACAAAAATTTTGAGAAAATTACCAAAAACTTGGGAAGCTAAGGTGACAGTGATACGAGAAGGAAAGGATTTAAAGATGTTGTCACTTGAAGAGTTGCTCGGATCCCTCATGACATATGAATTAAAAGCAATCAGAAACAAAAATAAAGATCAAGAAAAAGGAAGAAAGAATGTGGCACTCAAAAGCAGAAGAGAAAAATAAGAAGAAGATGAAGAAGAAGAAGAAAAAAGCAGCCAAAGCTTAGAAGAGGAGGATGATTTCTAGGAACTAGCCAGAAAGTTCAAGAAATTCCTCATCAAAGGCAAGCATAAGAGGAGAAAAGTGAAAGAAAAAGAAAAGAAAATTATTTGCTATGAGTGCGAGAGGCCAGGATATACGAGACCAGAGTGTCCTATAAGTAGAAAGGGTAATAAGAAAAAGAAAATCTTTAAACCCTCTGGAGATGACACCTCAAGCAAAGATTCATCATCATCTGATAATTAGCATACAAACTGTGTATCATGGCATCAAATGAGAAATGATGAGGTATCAAGCAATTTTATTTTCTGTTGTTTTGATTATCATTGTCATATATATGATTATATGAAGTATGAGAAATAGTGGGAGTATGTTATTTATAATATTTTTAATAATTGATATCAAGTCCCCATATAAACTCATAAGTGTTTTTGATGATCAATGAGTGGTTGATTCATCCCCATGATTGCTATCTTGTACACATAGTTATAAAAAATCCCTTCTTTGATTGATGACAAAAAGGGGAAGAGTTTTGATGATTTTTCATAACATCAACTGAGGGGGAGTGATAATTTTAAGGGAGAGAAATTTTTGATTATCTTAAGGGGGAAAAGTTCATTTGGTTTTGTCATCATCAAAAAAGGGAGAGATTGTTGACCTATGTATTTTTGATGATGAGCAAATTATTTTGTTAATGAACAAATGATTTATTTGATTAAATTGTGTTAAATATTTTGCATTTGTTTGATTAATGATAATGCTTTGATTATGCTTTATAAAGCTTATTTTATGTTTATATATTGAGCATATATTGCACTTGATATTTTTAGTTAAGAATGGTTGCTCACAGGTACAAAGGATCGACACCAGTTTAAAGTCAAGGTAAACGTATCAATACCTTTGGAAATGTATCAATACCCTAGTATCAATATATCAATATCCCAGCAAACGTATCGACAAATTTGTGATGGACATTACATCGTTTGTGTAGAAAGGTATCGACACCTTTGAAAATGCATCAATACCTTTAGCAACGTATCGATACCTTTATCAGCACCCTATCAAGCACCTTCGAGCTGGATAACTCTAAAGAAAAAGATTCGACAAAACATAACGATACCTTTGCAAGTGTATCGATACCTTCTTCAAATCAAGTCTGTAACGGCTAGTTTCAGAGCATTTAATGCAAGATTTTAGAGATGTTAAAGAGACATTGAAAAAGCTTTCCAAAGTAATTTAAAAGCTTTAGTTCTCCAAAAATAATGTTAAAGAACAAGAGAATAGATTGGGGGAAAGAAATAAATTGAGTATCATCTTTTATAATATTATTCTAGAAAGAGAAATATTTTTCGTACTTATTGTATATCTGCTCTAGTGAGAAAGAAAAATTATCTTAACATTCTTGCTATATTTGGGTTACTCTTCACTCGATTAAAGCAAGATTTGGATTGCACTCCACTCGTGTAAGAAATTATATTTGGGTTGCTCTTCACTCATAGAAAGCAAGACGTGTATTTGGCTACCCTTCGTCGTTAAGAAAAGAGATTGTAATCTGGGTTACTCTTGACCCGTGCAAACGAAGATGATAGTAAAGTCTCAGCCCGATCAAAGTTGAGAGAGTGGACGTAGGCCTGGTTGTGCCGAACTACTATAAATTTATGTTTGTATTCTCTCTCTCTCTCTCTCTCTATATATATATCTTTTATTACTACTTTGAATGTTTTATCTTTAATTTATCAACATGTTTGCAAAGCATTCATATTAACATAAACACTGATTCATTTAGTTTTTAATTTTTAATAAAGCCAATTCACCCCCCTCTTGGTTTATCACTGTCATTTTTCATACACATAGTTTTGGGCCAACAATGAATATCTTATATTATGCTTTAGATAGAACTAAGATCAATAAAATATTAGGATGTGAGAATATAAAAGCCATATGGGATATGTTAGAAGTAACTCATAAGGGGGCTAGTAGAGTCAAAGACTCTACAATCAGCATATTAGTTCACGATTATGAGTTGTTTAAGATGAAACCATATGAAAGTATCAAGGACATGTTTATTAGATTTACTAACATCATAAATGATTTAAAAATATTAGGTAGAAGTTATTCTAACTTTGACATTGTAACAAAAATTCTGAGAAATTTGCCAAGCCTTAGAACACAAAAGTAACAGCTATTCTATAAGCCAAAGACTTAAACAAACTATTATTTGAAGAACATTTAAGATTGCTCATGACATTTATGCTAGAAGCAACCCAAAACATGAATGAAGACAGAGAAAGCAAAAGAAAGAATGTTGCATTAAAGAGTGCAAATAAAGAAAAGAAAGATGAAAACGATGAGGAATTAGAAGATGATGAGTTCCTGCTAATGGACAGAAAGCTAAAGAAATACCTCAACAAAGACAGGCTTAGAGAGAAACTGAAAGAAAAGAGATCTCTAATGGAATGACAAGTATGACAAACACAAGAAAAACAAAGAAAAGAAGAAGGAGATTATATGCCATGAGTGTAAAAAACCTAGACATTTACGTCTAGAATGCTCATTAAGAAAGCACAAGAAGGTTAGTAAGAAGAAGAAAGCTATAAAAATCACTTGGGATGATTCTTTAAGTGAAAAAATACCTCCTTCTCAGACAACAAGCAGGCCAATTTCTACCTCATGAGAAAACAAGACGATGAAGTACATTCTCTTAACCAATATTCATCATACTATAAAAGTCGTTCAAGTAGTTAAGATGACATGCAATTTAGTGTGCTAACTGATTTGTATGATGAGTTGACAAATGATTTTGAGAAATTGTGTGAGAAGTATAAAGAGGTTAGAAAAAAACAATTCACAACTTGTTAAAGAAACTGAATCATTGAAATCAAAGGTTTGTGAATTAGAAAAGAAAAAAGAGTATAATTATGCTAATGAAATAGATGAGCTAAAGAATGCGAACAAAACATTAAATGGTAGGGTAAATGATCTTAGAGGATTGTTAGCTACATTTACCCAAGGAAAATAGTTTTAGACAAATTACTAACTAGTCAAAGAATGGTTTTTGATAAGGCTAGGTAAAAAACAAAGCAAAAGGCTTATTTTGTAAAATAATCCAAACAAATAAGCTCTTTTTATCACCTGTCATTTCTGCTATAAAAAAGATCACTATAATAACACATGCCCTATAAAAAGAAATACCTATAAGGGTCCAAAATTAATTTAGGTTCTTAAAAATACAAAAGTGAAATCAAATATGTATGTTAAAGTGACATAGGTTTTAAGCCTAAAGCTAACATAGTAAATCTTTGTTGTTTTATAAGAGCTGAATGCAAAAGCACAAAAAGAAATTGGTTTCTTGACGAAAACAAATGATAAGGGACGAAAAAGATATGGATCTATCAGGATAAATAGTGTTTTAATTAAAGATATTCTGACTATTGATGGTTTAAAATATAACTTGTTTAACATTAGTCAACTACAAGACAATGGAAATAAAATCATGTTTCTGAAAAAATGTTGTGAAATTTTTAATAATACAAAGAAACTTTTTCATGCCTTAGAATAGTAACTTTTTCTTAAATCATGTTTTAAAATACTAACTTTTTCTCGTTTGCATCATTTACCTCCTTCGTATTATCATCATTTAACTTTAAAATTTTATAAAATCTAATTTAACCTCCTCCTGTATATTGTCATTTGAACCAACATTACTCAACCTCTCTGTACCCTGTAATGTTGATGTTGCTGATGTTGTTGATGTGGGAGAGTATGGGAATCCCCGCTGCCTTCTGTCCGCCTTAATAATTCTGTCAATTGTACTAATATATATAAGTGATTTTGATTGCAAATCTCTTCGTAGCTAATATTAATCCCACGTCTCTCCATGGTTTCTGTGAGTAAATATGGGAAAAATAATCCAATCGCGGAACCTGAAATCCAACTGCCCACATCGATATATTCTTGAATAATATACGAAGAAAATAAATTCAATAGAGAAAAAAAAACTTAATAAATCAATCGATTGTGCTTCCTGTCAGATCGCGAAATCTCTCATTTAAAGGCCTTGTTTCTCTCTCAGTTTCTTGATTTCCTTCTTTGGTGTGTGTGTCTCAACCTCGCAGGCTGTGCCACCCTTCTCCCTTGAAATTAAAACCTTAGGACATGATTTTATAGTAAGAGTTTGAACTGGGTCGAATATGGAGCTTTAAAAATTAAAAAGAAACAGCCTTTGTCAGGTGCCATAGAGTCGGAAATCGGCGTCATGGCACCATAGTTTCTGCCCATTTTTGCTTAATTGATTTTGGGTGCTACGGCGCCCAAAACCAACACCATGGCGCCACTATACTTTGTCCAACTTCATCTTTTCTTCACTTTTCGACTTCTTTTCACGCTTTTGCGCTTTCTTCAGCCTTACGTCGATACTCACACTTGATTTACTCTTAAGATTTAATCTTGAATCTGGAAAAAAGAATCAAAATTCTTTCTCGAGCATTGTTATTTTTATAACCTGAAAAATAAACAAAATCAACGCAAAATTTCCTAAAACCAAGCAAAAATGCTACAAAATACCAAATTTAGGATATTCTACCTCCCAAACACAACTCCATCATCAAATACCCTCAAATTTGACATTTTATTTATCTTCAAACAAAAAAAGAAGAAGAAGAAGAAGAATTAAATAACATAAAATAATTCAAATTATGACCAAAGAGTAATGTTCGGATATGCCATAATCAATTAGGATATAAAAGTGTTTAAATTTCAAAGTAAAGAGAATTCAAGAAGAGAGCACAACGAAGGAAAAAGAGAGGTGAAACAACCTATTTATAGCCAAAGAATGTATTCAAAAACCAAGAAAGGATATCCTTCATCTTAAATCAAAATTAAAATTGAAACTTGAATTCCAAATTCAAAAACCATAAATCTTCATTTTTGAATTTAATTTCAATAATTATCAAATCTTAATCATGAATCTAGTCAAGTTATTAATCACAATTATTTTATAAATCCTTGTACTTAAAACTTGAATTAAAATTCAATCATACTAAATCTTTATATTTGAATTATGTTTCAACGGTCATCAAATTCTTAAACTTGAATTTAGACAAACTTTTCAATCGTAATTTTTTATTTCTTAATCCTGCTAATTGAAATTTTGAATTTTGAAATTATTAACAAAAAATTAAATTTAATACTCATCCTTATTTAAATTCTTTATCAAATTTTGAAACAATTTATTATTCTTAATTCACTTATTTAAAGGTAGTATTACGGAATACGCTTTAAAAAAGACAGTTCAATTATTTCGGACACATATAGTGAAATCAAGAAGTCAAAAAACGATTTCTCCTCACACCAATATTGAAGGGGAACTAATTATTACATTTTTATATATAGTTACAACTCTAGAAAATTTCGTTGTAAATTATCATCATTTAAATTTTTAAAATTCATAAGCAACTTTACTGAGATTTGTTAGATAATAATATTGAAAATATAAATCCTTTACACAAATTTTCCGTACAAATTGATGCCATAAACGATGCTTATTATTGTAGTGACATATTTAATTTATATCTTCAATGGGAGTAAGAAAAATATATAGAGATAAGAAGAAGAAGAAGAAGAAAAGAAGGATAAGAAGGATATTATTATTATTATTATTATACCATCACATTAATTTATATTTTTTTATAAATTTATATAAAAATTTATATCCTGTTAGAAACCTTTCCACTAGGTATAAAGTTTTAATGCATTCCCGTATCACGTGGATTCGTCTATATCTAATCTTTATTTTAAAGAAAGGTAAAAATTTCCTCGAATGAAATAAATAATTGATTGAATAAACGTTTTAAATTATCCCAAAATGATCAATTTTTTTCTATCACTAAAGTGGGCGACATATGGTATTAATTCTGTAATTCGTTTGATTGCACACACACAAATTAAATTAACGGACAGTTTCCGAAATCCACTTGTCCAACACGTTGGAAGATAATGCTTCTTGACACGTTAGAGAATTCAAATCTCTCTGGATTTGAAGTACAGTAATATTAAGGATATACATTTTATATAGACTCTTATACAAATTTTATCCACCATAAAATTGATGTTATGAGTTATATTACTGCCATATATTTTTCATAATTTATTTTTTTTAATAAAATATAGACATATAACATAACATAAGACTATTATGTTAATATAAATATATTTATATGAAAACCCGTACGTAGTACTCTTTAAAGTATGCGTGTGTGTGTGTGTGTGTGTGTGTGTGTGTGTGTGTGTGTGTGATCAATGCTTCAGTTACATATCACATATGTCAATGTCACACTTTCCCCTCCCCATCTCTTTGAAGATTACGGTTCTGAATATGTTTGAAAGAATTAGAATCCCTTATTAGCCAAACCAAAACAATCGAATGACGATCAGTCGATTTGATCGTACATATGAAAGATGCAAAGTAGAAGCATATACTCTTTGAAAATCTTAGGAATGTGTTGTAGTTTCATTGGTTTAATGTTACAAAAGTAATATAGTTTGTAATAGTTCTTAAACAAATATAAGCCCTCAGTGAATTATCAAGCAAAGGGATAATGAACAGATAGATGACCAGGATTTTAATCCATTTTTAAATGAGGCAAAGATGGGAATTTTTTTTTCTTGGTAATATAATCGGATATTCTCCTTTGATCGATTTATAATTGCATTACCTATGGAACACCTAATCCAGAATCCTATGCTTAAGAATCATTTGTATTGCTTTTGAATTTTGAACCAAACATTCGTTTTGAAAAATTATATGAAATTAAAATAAATTAAGGCATGATCACGCAGGTGTGGGAATGAAGATAAGCATATTATTATTCTTTTCTGAAAGTGTGCATTTATTCACGAAGTGAAATTGAGCTGCTGGGATCTTCATCATCAATTTCATGCAATCATGCATTAATATCAAGAATGGTCGAGAGGAATTGATGGTTGAAGGCTGTTTTTCAACTGAATTTTAGTTCAACATTGCTAGCTACTTGCCTGATTGAGGTGATGGATATGACCAGATTGATTGATGCCAACGAGATTATTCCAATAGATGTCCTCTAATTCGGAAAAAGTAAGAGAAAGAAATTTAAGAAAATGATGTGAGAGTTTATTTTGTACCAACACAAAATTCTTAGTTAAAACTTCCAAAAATGTCAATATTATATGTTTTTATTGTATATATCTTATCAGCATAAGAAGAAAACAAAAAATTTTCAATTGTTTGCAAGTTAGATATTTTTTTAAAAAATAAAATAAAACCTTAGCAATATTTAAAAAAAAATAATTACATTCGTAGGGAGGACATAGAAGCCTTTAAGTGTCAAAAGATAATGCATGTCAAAGATTAAGAAAAAAACAAAAAAAAAACATAGTAAAAATTATCTTTTGAAATTTATAATTTAGATACCCATATATATATATATATATATATATAGGAAGAAAAAAAAAGGAAATTTTCACTAAAATGTTATAAAAAGACTAACGCTCAAATTAGATGATTTATTTGTTATCATTTTTTCTTTACAAAAACAAGTGAGGAAGTTTTTTGAAGTTATTTTATAATGACAATTTAATTCAAGAAAATTGTGGAATTTAGCGTGAAATTTGCTACAAATGCCTAAGTAATAGATACGAGCACGAGATGATAATATAACTTTATCAATCATATTTGTATATTAATTGTAACTAGTACTATAAATAGTTTTGATAACTGAGCATTATTAGTTCGATAATTACTGAGGGGTACCATTAAAGGTAGTCTCTGTACAACATATATAATATACATAAAGAATTAGATGATAATGTAATTTATGACTAGAAGGGATGAAAAAAAAAAGGTGGGTTGCTTATTACAAGCGCACCCAAAATTGCTATCCGAATCAGACCATCATTTTCATGTCTAGTAATTGGTCCAATTAATCAAAGGACCACCCGTTGGATTTGGTGGGTTACCATCCCTTTGCTTTTCTCTCGTTCGTGGAAATTTTTTCTTTCTTTCTTATTTGAGCCACCATATAAATTAATTCCCAAGAATATATAATTTTGTAAGTGTTCGATTGTAAGATTAAATAATTAGCATAAAATTAGAACTAAATCTTAAATCAGATGATGTTTAAGACAGATAAAAATTAAAAAATTATTAGGCTATTTTACTACATATGCATGCATAACAAAATGTGCCATAATATTCAAGAATAAGTTGACTATAAGGGCTTGAGAATTTATGAAAGATACGTTTAATTTTTTTTCCTTTACTTTAATAAATCGACTCTGATCAATATCAATCCCATTCACGTTATCACTTGACTTCTACTCTTGGATTGGGGCCATAATCTCAGGTAGCATCTTTACGTACTCTAATTTTTTCATCAAAGATTTTTGTTCTGGAATATCGTACATTTTAGTACTAATTATCATTTTATTTTTCTTTATTGAAACACTATATATTATAATAATTTTAATTAAGATATAATTAATTACCTAAATCATACTATGCAAAGATTAAAAAAATATATATTAAAATTATGTTTGATGAAACTCACTCATATTTTAATTAATATTTAAATTTTGTATTTTAATCTTATAATAAATTATAGCTGCATATACAACATTAAACAGCTGTGTAATTAGAGCATATCAATCTCAAATTTCCCCTCGAAGTAAAATATTAAGCAAAAATGTGCGTATCTTTGAGTCAGCCACACATTGACAGGCACATGCACGTTGTCAGTTTTCCACAATCAAAAAAATTGTTGGTGGTGTTCAATGCCATATTTGCAATCCATATCTACAAAGAAAAAAATCAAATTCTCAATAATATTGCAGAAAAATTAAGAGAAGCACAGTTTTTACTTTTGGATTTTTGATTTTTTTTTTTGAAAATTAAATTAATTCATTGATTTTCATATTGCCAAGTTGTAGGAGTTGCAAGCATAGAACAAAAGAATAGAACATGGAACCTTTCTCTCACTCTACAAGTACCATAACTTTTAGCTGTAATGCATTCCCAACTATTATTGCTTATTCCAAGTACATTATTTCAATTATAGATGTTTATTTTTTATCCTAGTTAGATAGGTTTTCTGCTTGTATTTGAGGAATGATTTTTAGTTATCTTATCTATAGTAATAGAACCAAGACAAAGCTTAATGTATACACAATATCAAAAAGATATTCCAATTATGAAATTTTGATTTGGTTAATCAAAGTGGTGATGGGAAAATAATTGAAACCTTTATTAGCCTCCATTGGTGGAAATCTGAGTGGTCTAATTAGAGTTCACCTTTGTGTGGTTGTACTTGAATCAGCCAATTAGCTTCAATTTCAGCAAACCAAAAGAGCTCGTCTTACCGATAGGACATTTAAATTTGATTATTAATTTATTCAAATTATTTTGTATCAATCATTTTTTATGAAAAAGAGTACAAGATAAATGACAGTTTTTCCCTGTTTTTTAATCAAATACCTTAATGTCTTGTTTTGTTTAATAATACTTAACATTCTCTTGCGATAAAAATTTTTGTTCAAGGGAAAAACGATTACAAGGTGTTTGTAGCAAATTCGAACAAGAAACTGAAATATGGCAAGTTTCTCTAACTATTTTTTTAAAAAAATTTCATGGGTATGAAATTGAGCATCGTTTTATTATCATGGACCCACTTCCATGGCATCCACTTCAAATTCCCAGCCTCTTTCAAAATTTGGATGATCAGGATCCGTGTTGGGGAAGAAGTTGTCATATATGGTAGCAGTTTGATCATTCTCCGGCGAACCTGGCCAAGTGGAGAGAGCATTGGATCAATAAATAGTATACGTGCTAAGGATATTTTGGAATGTGCTGTCAAGCAGCACATCCATCATAGATTCCATTCGCAACACCATAAATAATGTGATCATGGTATTCAATTGAACACACACTACTCACAACACAAAGCAGCAGCTGCTACTACTACAAGCATCCTTTACTGTAGTGCTAGCTTTCTTTTTTCTTTTTCTTATTTTTTTCATCAGGAAAATTTTTTATAAGAGAGATGGTGAAATTTTCCAAGCAGTTTGATGGTCAGCTTGTTCCCGAATGGAAAGAGGCTTTTGTTGATTATTGGCAACTGAAGAAAGACCTCAAGAAAATTCATCTTCTTAATCATAACAACAACAATAATAATAATGGTAATAATAATAATAATAGCGCAAGCACTGCTACAACCACCAAGAAGCAACACGGCTTCTTATTCTGTCTTGGGAAGAAATTCTCTTCGTTTGGTCATCAACACCACAGAGAACGTGGTGCCATTCAAGTATCCTCTCTTAATCCTCTTTCTCACCGTGTAGATTTGTGTATGCATTATGCATTTTCTGATAGCGTTTCTAATCTGTATTCCTAAATTCGTTTCTATTTGTTTTTTGGTTGGGTATTAATAGGTTCATAAGAAACTTGCTAGTTCTCTTAGTAAGGGAGATATGTATGAGACAGAGCTGCTGGATCAATTTGCTGATACTGCTGCTGCTAAAGAATTTTTTGCATGCTTGGACCTGCAACTCAACAAAGTGAACCAATTCTACAAAACAAAGGAGAAAGAGTTCATGGACAGAGGGGATTCTTTGAAGAAACAGATGGCAATTCTGATTGAACTCAAAACTGTTCTCAAGCAAAAGCGCAACAACGAAGCTTCTTCCCAGGACACCAAAGAGGACGAGTCTATTTCATGCACCATCTCATGCGGTATGGAATTGATTTTGTAGACAATTTAAGAAATTTTCAGATGATTTTTTATTCAATTAATCAAACATTAAACGTAAAGCATACAAGGTACCACATTTTCTTATCTTCATATAAGTCAGTATATGCATACTTCCGTCAGCACATACATGCATCTTCAGGTATTTCTGTTGGTTTTCGTGTTATAAATCAGGCATAATAATTTGTCTTCAATTCGATAGATGGATTTTGAAGAATTTTGCTGAAAGCTGAAATGTTGAATTTAGAATAAATCTCTGTTATTTGTGTGACTAATCTTTCTTTCCATTGGCTACAGAGGAGTCCATTAAGGACAGAACTGAACAAGAACAGCTGCAAGACAACAGCTCAGATGACTTGGAGAAAAATGATGAGCCCTTTGCAGAATCCCCAAAATCAGAACAGACTGGGAAATCGATGAGAATGAAAAGAGAGGATAACAAAATTAGGACACTTTCAGGTCGTACTTACAATTGCCAGGGGAAAAACTTAAGAATAAATATTCCTCTAACGACGCCATCTCGGACCTTCTCAGCATTCAGTTACTTACTTTGGGACGATTTAATTAACCAGTCCTCGAAAAAAAATCCTGAAGGAAGTAATACGCTGCACATCAATAAAACAGAGTTGTATCATGCTGAGAAAATGATAAAGGGAGCTCTCATGGAGCTCTACAAAGGGTTGGGTTATCTAAAGAACTATAGGTATCATTTTTAAAGTCAATTCTTGGTGATTACTTCATTGAATTTAATATAAAAGAGCGTCTCTTAATTGTTTGTGTGCTACAGGAACTTGAACATGCTTGCTTTTATAAAGATTTTGAAGAAATTTGACAAAGTAAGTGATTTAAGGGCTTGTGTGATCTATAAGAGCTTTGCATTTGAGTTTTGCTTGCGCATCAATATGGGTTTTGTTGGTTGTTATTTCAGGTTACAGGAAAACAAGTTCGTCCCATTTATCTGAAAGTAGTAGAGAGTTCCTATTTTAACAACTCTGATAAGGTAAACAACTGAAACGAGTAAACTATCTAGTAAATATCATGCTTGAGCAGTTACATATTATGATATGCTAGGAAAAATTTTTAATGGTAAGATTGACTAGATGTTTGCCACAAGATAACAGCTATCCTATGATATGATAACATGGCGACTGATAAGTGGCCAATGATCCGATAGTTTGTGTCTGCAAAAGGAATTCTTTTTATTAGTTTCAGAAATGACAGGCAATCAATTTAGAAGATGAAGTTGAGGAGCTATTCATCAAACACTTTGCTGAAGAAGACCGAAGAAAGGCCATGAAATATCTCAAACCCAATCAACATAAAGAATCACGTAGTGTAACCTTCTTCATTGGTAAGTTGCAGCAAATTTCAATGACAATATTTTTATTTGAACTTACTTTTAAATTTTAATTCATCCTTTTGAATGGAAAGAGTTTTACCTGTTCACTTTGTATGCAATAATATTGGCTTTAAAGCAAAATATATATATATATATATATATATGGACCCCCCACTAGCCTTTGAAATGAAGGGCAGGCAACACCTAGTTCACTTTTTCTGGGTGGATGATAAAGCACAGGTCCATACTACACCATTATAGTGTTGAGGCAAATAATTGACCGTAGGAATGTTGAACCTTAAAAATCTATTAACACCCGAAGCCAACAACTGTTACTTTCACACAGTGTCCAGCTACCTGGGTCGGCCCTTTTGTCTTATAAAGTCGAAACACCAAAACACCAACAATTGCTATGCAACATTATTGGGTTTCATATAAATTTTACGTGTTCCTTCATTTGATCATCATAAATATGATAACATTATTGAAAGAAATGATATTATTTTATGATCTGCAATGAATCAATATCGAATAAAACCTTTGTTTCTGCCAATTCAATCAGGGCTCTTCACTGGGTGCTTCATTGCTTTGTTTGCTGGATATGTTATTATGGCTCACATCACTGGAACGTACAGACCACGAACAGATGCAGTCTATATGGAAACTGTGTACCCTGTACTTAGGCAAGTGGCCTCAATTTTCAATTACTTGGCATCAGCTTTAAAAATTATTCTTGAATTTTAATAATTTCTTGAAGGCAGCTCATAGAACCCATTTTTTTATTTTTTGCAGCGTGTTCGGCCTGTTGTTTCTACACTTCTTTCTGTATGGTTGCAACATTTTTATGTGGAAGAAGGCCCGTATAAATTATAGCTTCATTTTTGAGCTTGCCACTACAAAGGAACTTAAGTACAGAGATGTTTTCTTGGTATGTACCACATCGATGACAGTTGTAGTTGGGGTCATGTTTGTTCATTTGTCACTACTCACGAAAGGCTATTCGAATTCCCAAGTTCAAGTAATTCCGGGGCTTCTGTTATTGGTAACTTTTCCCCTATAGCATATTACCTTAAAATAACCATAATATTTTTCAATAATATTTGTTTCTCATAGCTAAAATATTGGATTTTCTGGACGTGCAGATATTCCTACTGTTGCTGGGGTGCCCTTTCAACATTTTCTACCGATCAAGCCGTTACCGTTTCCTTTGTGTGATAAGGAACATCACTCTGTCACCTCTCTATAAGGTACAGTATCAAATCCAAACCACTTGTAACTTAAGCATGGTCATGGTCCTGAGTCATTGATCAATGTTAAATCATCTCTGCAGGTTCTGATGCTGGACTTCTTCATGGCTGATCAACTTTGTAGTCAGGTAGGTTTACAAGTAAATTACCTTCACTCTGCTGCAAAATAACTGAAAGCTTTATAGGTCATCAGCAATATCTTCATCATTGCATAGGTACCACTGCTGAGGAATCTGGAGTATGTAGCATGTTACTACATAACAAGTAGCTACAAAACTCAGGATTATGGTTATTGCATGAAAGCTAAGCATTGCAGAGATCTTGCTTATGCAGTGTCCTTCCTGCCCTATTACTGGAGAGCCATGCAGGTAGATATTAGTACTAAACTCTCTGTCCCCTTAATATTTCCTCATCTCATCTGATCAAAAATTTTACTGCTTGGGTTTGCAGTGTGCTCGGCGCTGGTTTGAAGAAGGGCAAACAAGCCATCTAGTGAATCTAGGGAAATATGTATCGGCCATGTTAGCAGCAGGAGCTAAAGTAGCTTATGAGAAAGAAAGAAGTGTTGGATGCCTGTGTTTAGTTGTGGTGGTTTCAAGTGCTACCACAGTGTACCAATTATATTGGGACTTTGTAAAGGATTGGGGTTTGCTACAAATGAATTCCAAGAATCCGTGGCTAAGGAATGACTTAATGCTTCGTCGAAAGTTCATTTACTATATCTCCCTGGTATAGATTACACCATCATTTTGTAGTTAACTGTCATGGAAAATGGTCAAAAAGACCTACCAATTGATTCAGATTGAGAAATCAAAATGGCTTTATTTGATGATCAAAGATTAAAAAAAAAAGTTTTAAGGATAACAATGAACATATTCTAATAAAAGTTATATTCCCAGTCTAATTTTCAGTAAACAACATGACAAGAAAGAATCATGACACATACACTTTCTGTTTCCCTTTCTATCTCAAAATACGACATTTTATTTTCATTTTCAGAAATGATTTTAAACAAAATTTGGTCATAATGCAGGGTTTGAACCTCGTCCTCCGGCTAGCTTGGTTACAGACAGTTCTCCATTCCAACTTTGAACATGTTGATTACAGAGTAACTGGCTTATTTTTAGCTGCCCTTGAAGTCATTAGAAGAGGAATTTGGAACTTTTACAGGTATTGTTAATCTTTTAGTCGTTGTTAATACTTGTATGCCAATGTCCCCATTTGTGCAGATCACACCTTATCATTTCAATAGTCTAATAAACAATTCCTCTTAATGGTCCAGATTGGAGAATGAGCATCTAAATAATGCGGGGAATTTTAGAGCAGTGAAGACAGTGCCCCTTCCGTTTGAAGTAGATGAGGAAGATTGATCTGGTGCCCTGTTGGCAACAGTCGCTTACAGAATTCGATTCGAAAAGGGACAAGGGATGTTTTGCACGAAATCCTCCCAAGAAGAACCTTATCATCCCTGTACAAGTTGATGTAACAACTAACCATTCATCAACTTGGTCCTTAGTGTTTCTTGGATTTGAAAACAAAATGGTTCATACTTGTACAACAAATTTTCTTCAACAAAAAGAAAAGAACTTATGCAATCGCTTCACGTTAATATCTAATTACCGTCGAGTCACGAATAGTTTTTGGTTCTTGTGTTTGCTTTCAGTACACATCCAGTGGGAGTATGAAAATAACAATGACAACCATGATGGACTGTCTTTTGATGGCTTAATAAAATTGAGGCAATACGAATCCTATTTTGCATAAATGAATATGATTGATAAACTAAGTCCAAACGTTCCATCATCTGAGAACCATTTTCTCACAGAAAAATAATTGTGCAATTCAGTTCTGCAAAACTAACGAAGAACTGAGTTATATGCTAAACCCATGTGCAGTTAAACTCTGCTAATCCAAATAAATGAAGTGGTTTTAAAGCTACTTAAGAAACAAGTACAGAATTCTTCTGAGTTCCATTACCAGTTGAAGATGGTTTCAGTCTCAAGAAACATATATTGATCCAGAAAAAGCAAGCAAAATTACTCTCAAAATTTTTCGGATGGCATAATTCATAAGGAAGTCAAAATATCAAATGCCCTTGTATCTCAGAAGAAATTACAGTGTCTCTCTGAATGTGTCCAAATGTTTCCAATATTGATAATACAGTAAACTAACTGAATTGTTGGCTCCGAAAAGACATGCTATTCAAAACAGAGATCCCCTGTTTTGTTAGCATCAGTCCCCCGCGAATTTGGGCGTGCTCCTTGTAGTCAAATTTTATCCCATATAAAAATAACCATGTTCCAATTATATTAACTTGGATTTAGTTGTTATATTCCTAAATAAACAAAATTCATTCATTTTCATAACAATGTTGATCTTACAACACATCATTACATCTTCTTTTTGTTATTTTTTTTTTTTTTTTTGAAATGTTAATGTGAATTGGTTTTAGTGAACTATTCTTTGAAATCTTTCAATTGATTAATTATTTTAATTGGATTTTAGATTTAAATTTTGTTTTGGGTTAAAATCATCAAATTGATCATCGATATAAAAAAATTGCCCGTACAAAATAAAAGTTCTTCTTTTATAAATTGAGGCATTATCATTATATTATTTTTTCATCTTTTTTAATTAATTTTAATTTATTTTCAAATGAATAATTACACTATTGTACTAGATTTCAAAAGATCTCTAATTAATTATAAAAACATGCCTAAAATTCAAAAAAAAAATAAGAAAAAAAAGATTAATATAGCATTATTACAAGGTTAATTCTAAAATTAAATTATACACAATTCAAAAATCCTTAATTAACCTTGATTGGAAAGTTATATTTGTTGGCTTCTTAAGCTCATACATCATGCAAAATATTTTTCGAACATACAAGCATGCATCTCACGCATTTAGTGATCATATATATCAAACATACATGAAATAGATTAGGGTTTATTTTGATTACCTTTCTTCAAGCTTAGATTGATGAAGATTAGGCTTAAAATACTTTAAACCCTCAATAATCTACACCCCTAATATTGAAGAAGGTTGGCCGAAATTATGATAGAGAGAGAGAGAGAGCTTTTTTTGCTTTTGAAATCATCCTCAACTATTAGAAAATGATAAAATATTTATATATACTTTTCATTAATTTATTAATTAATAAATATGATATTTATCTCATAAATATCTCATATAATTAATAAATTAATTAGTCATTATCCTTATTGAAGAATACTTAACCATTAAGAACTCAAAATGACAATTATGCCTCCTAAGGGTAAAATTATAATTTTACTTTAATTAAATATTTTAATTTAGATTTTACTATTAAACTTTAAAAATTAAATTTTTTAAATCATTTGATAATCTTTATTATCAATAAGCTATGGAATTTATATTAAATTACATGATAAACATATATATAAACTTCTCAATAAATGATTTTATTGATGTGATCATGTAAGTTTACTGTAGATTAGCCGTAAACTTATTTCGAACTCTTCAAAAGTTCAGCAACTATGATTAATATCTAATAATATGTCATAATCCCTAAACTACAATGAGAAATATTTTATCGAACACATGCTTGATTGTATATACCATATGGATAATATCTTTCTATTGTCGAATTCAAATCAAATAAAGGTTCATGCAATATCAAACCCCTAAACTTGAAATAATTATAAATTATTGATCAATGTATCATAAATTTGTCATCACAAACTCTTTCATATCATATTTAATTGACTCTAACCAGAGATTTAAATTTCAGATATTTACTGATATTCATATAAAAACTTAAATTCAAATAGAGTCAGTAAATACTCTAATCCCACATGTCGAGCCAATAAATCTTGTCTTAACTATCATTTGTCTCATACGTAAACAACATATGGCTAAACCAACTTTAACATACAAGACATGGCTACTCTCATACTTATATACTATATAAATCATCTGTATTCACATCGGATTCGACCATGGTGTCTTAGGTCAAAGAATTACATCTTCCACTAGTACAATCTTATAATAAATCATTAACTAATGTAATATCATGTGATTTATCATCATTTAGTCATATTTGAAAAACAGTTTTTAATATTAATTCATACTAATATCCTAATAATGTAACTCTCATAGTTATCTACACTAATATCATTTCATAATATTTATTAGAGACATGTAGTATGCCTACTATATGATATTGTTGTCCATTCAATATCACTATCATAGGATATAGTTTTGATAATATCATTTAACAATTAAATAAATTATATAGATATTTCACATACATACTTTATTTAACTGTATAATAAAAATAAAGGAAATAGCCTACGTATTAAATAAAAAACTCTTTTTTTATCATATACAAGACAAAGTATTATTGAATCAACAACAGGAATTATTTTTAAGGCATACACTAAAATCATTCACTGTTGTATCTCATACCCATCTTCTTAAAATGATGGTCCAACTACTTTGTATTATCGTTTTAATCAGTAGGTCAACCACGTTGTCCGCTAAAGATGTTTTCTGAATAATTATTTCTCTAGCTCCAATAAACTCTCAAAATATGATATTTATACTGAATATATTTAGACTTTTAGTATGTTATCAGTTTCTTTGTCTATACAATAACCTCAGTATTATCACATAATACAATTATCAAATAATTCATGATAAGAATGACACAAAGTTCAAACACAAACTTTCGTATGTAATCAGCCTCTTTTATTGCTTTTGAATCAATAATATATTCTGTTTTAGTAATGAAATCTGCTATTGTCATCTATTTGAGATTTTTCCAACTAAATGCATCTCTATTACATACAAAAATGAATACTAGTGTAAACTTTTTATCGTTAACATCTAACTAAAAATTAGAATCTAAATTTCCCTGAATGTTTAACTTTTGATATCTATAACTTAAAATTAAATCTTTAATCCTTATTAAGTACTTAAGGATTAATTTCACTATCGATTAATTTATAGTATAATATATATCAGATCTTACATAGTATAGCATATATTAAGCTACCTATAATTAAAGCATAAGATATATTATGCATCAATTATAGCTTTTCATCGATCTTTGGATTTATATCTTTAGAAAGATAAAGATTATGGTTAAAAGGCAAGAAACCTATCTTAGAATTCTCTATATTGAACCTCTTTAGTATTCTCTCTCTATATAATTTTTAGGATAATCATATTGAACTTTTTATTCTATCTTTATATATACAAATTTTAAGGATATAGATCACTTCTTCTAAATCTTTTATAGAAAAGATTCTAAATAACTAGATTTTTATCTTAGTCATCATGCCGATATTTTTACCTATCAATAATATGTTATCTACATATAATATAAAGAATGTGATAGCATGATTTTTAACCCATTTGTAAAGACAAGGTTCATCTTGGTTTTAATAAAAATAAATAATTTGATCACCTTATCAAATTGACTATTCCAACTCCTAGAAACTTAATTCAATCCATAAATAGATCGATACAATTTGCATATTTTATTTCTATCTATAGTGAAAACAAAACCTATTGGTTATTTCATATAAAATTTCCCTCAAGATATCCATTAAAGAAAGTAGTTTTGATATTTTTTTGTCATATCTCATAATTATAGTATACAGTTAGGACTAATATAATTCTAATAGACTTAATCATAACTACAAGCAAAAAAATCTCCTTATAATCTAACCCTTATTTCTTAATATAAAACCTTTTGTCACTAGCCAAGCTTAATAAGTCTCTACCTTGCCATCTTTATCAATAAGTCTCTTAAAGATCCACTTACAGTCAATACAATATATATTCTAAAATAATATAATTTCCCATAGACGAGGCCAAGTATTAAACACACAACCTCACGAAAACAATATGTTAAAGCTCTTAAGGACAAAAAGAAGCTTTGGCACTCTCAATAGAAAACAAATCAACACACAAGAGAACACACTATATATATTGTATATAAAGACAACGAGAGAAACACAAGTGAATAATGCTCTGTGTAGGAATAAATTTATTCAATGGTGGAAAGGTTTATATATATAGGCTTACAAGAAACTGAACATTGGGCAACATCTCCCATATTCCATTATTTTAGCAACATCTCTACGACACGTAACAAGTGCTACAGCCAAACAGAAGGTGAACTATCATCCACTCACTCCATTTGTAAAACCCGTCCCTTAGCATTATGGACATAATAGTAAATCCCTCAAGAGTGTTCGTGCATGTCTTCATGGTTAGATTATGCACGAGAGGGTATAAAACTTGAAGGAGATGTCTTGAATAAGATTATGGTGTATGATATGAATTAATGAGAAAGATCTGGATTTTTGACCCCAAAATTATCTCCAATTGAGAAAAAGTTCTATTATTTTTGTAGAGCTCGGTGAGAGCTTCGCATTGATATATTATGAGTTTCGAGCGGATATCTAAGCTAAAAGTTATGGTCAAATAAAGTTGTAGTCCTCGGAAAGAGGACCAAAAGCAAGGGTATCGATACGTTTGGGGAAATGTATCGATACGTTGAGGTTGAGGTCAAGAGTATCGACACCTTTGAGAAAGGTATCGATACGTTTACTGTTGAGGCCTAAGGTATCGATACCTTTGGTGAAGGGTATCGACACCTTGAAGGCATGATGAATAGTAAATAGTACCCAACGTATTGATACGTTGGCAAGGGGTATCGACACGTTGGTGATGGAGATGAAACCCATTTGCGACGAAAGGTATCGATACCCTGCAGGCTTGTGAACGGTATTTTGGCCAAACGTATCGATACGTTAGGGCAAACGTATCGATACGTTGTGAGAAAAATGTCTAGGTATCGATACGTTTTTTAAACGTATCGACATCTTTGGGGGATTTTACAGCATTTATACTCGAGGACAGGTCGTCTTCCCCATTTTGAAATTTTGGATTCTCTCTCTACCAAAGACAGCAGTAAACTGATCTCAGCCAATCCTTCACCAAACTTCGCCATTCCAGTTCCTATGAACTGAGAATCAACACCAGAACCCAAAAATACCCTCTGATCGAAGATTCACGCGACGGTTCACGAGGAATCACGAAGAAGAGGTGACGATAAACAGTAGTAGAAAGAGGGATTCAAGCAAATCGGGGCTCTAAGCTCGCCTACGGGTCTGGGTAAGCTTGTTCCTCAGTCTATCTCTCTCGATTAAGCCATCATTTCCCGTAGATCTAAGAAATGATATTTGGGTTACTGTTCACAAAACCCTAGAATTTGAGGGGTTTCTAGTTTATCGCTTATATTGATAAATTAGAGGTTTTGGTTAGCTTATAGTGTTGAAATTGTTGAGAAATATATATTTAGAGCGAAGTTTGCGTGAGGACAGCTTGTTCTAAAGAGAGAGAGGGTAGAGAGAGAGAGAGAGTGAGGTGCGAAAGAGCATGCATTGTATCATGCACGCACTTTGTGATATGTGTTTGTATGTGTATCTAGGAGTGGCTGCCGAGACGGGAGGATCTCCGTCGCGAGAAGGATACTGAGAGGGTGGTTTCCCACCCTAGGACTGTGAGTGGATACCTTCTTTCCCTTCGCCTCATTTATCGCTATTTATGAATGAATATAATGCTATAGGCTAGTAGGTGGATATGTATATTTGATTGAAATGAGGAGGCGTTAGATGTATGTTGTGTGGTGACCGGTTGGTCCCTTGTTTGTGATAGAGATAGGTTATGCTGAAAACCTACATTGCCATGAATGTGAGGCTGGAGGCCTATTGTATGCTATGATATTGTGATATAAGGCCGGAGGCCAATGTTATGCATGTATGTGAATGTGGCATCATAGTTTATGGATTATGGTCGGGGCGTCATGCTAGTTGTTTTGGCCTTGTGAGCCACATATGTTGTTATATTGTTTTGGCCGATGAGCCATGGATGATATTTTTGGCCTTGTGAGCCACCGATGATTTATGTTGCCTTGATGGACCGATGATTTTGATTTATGATTTGGTGTGCCGTGCTAATAATTATGGGTGAGGATTGGCCATACAGCTCTTAAAGAGTGGGTGGAATCCAATAGTCTCCGGAATGTGGGTTGGCCATACAGTCCCGGAGAGGATGGGTGGAATCCACATGTCCAGGCTAAAGCATCCAAAACTTTTTATACTGTATCCCAACAAGGGTTGCAGATCAGCCATACAGCTCTGAGGGGAGTGGATGGGATCCTATAGACCGAGGGATATCATACATAGGCACACATCCCCTACCAGGGTTACGGATCGGCCATACAACTCAGATAGAGTGGGTGGGATCCTATAGATCGAGGGATTATACTCATTTGATGTGATATTGATTTTTTAGTAATGCATACGATGCCACATATCACTATAAGTGGATTTATGATTACGAGGATTTACCGTAATCTATCCACAGATCTCTGATCTCTGTTTGTTTTTCTGTCTACTAACTGAGTATTTTTCAAATACTCACCCCTCACTTTCTCATTTCAGGATAATGTAGTCGGGCGTGGCATAGCATAGTTGAAGTGTGCTTCAGCAAATTTTTAGGTACTCGACTCAGGTTTTTGCATTATGGTCCACTGCCTAGAAAATGATTGTAATAAAGACATTTGCTATTGTATTTTGTAAAATACAGAGACTGATATTTATATGATTGGAAATCTTCTATTTTCTATATTCTGTTTTATTTTTAATTAATGAGTTTGATAACAGGTACTAATGCCTTGCGGGTTCTAGGAGTACATTCTAAGTAATAGGATGTATTCTTGGGATTCGCGACGATTGTCATGTGGCCGACTAGGTTCGGGGCGTGACACTATGGTTGCACTTATAAACAACCTATCCTATGTGTTAATTATCGACTTAATGACCAAAGAGTTTACCATACACAAGATAGCTTCACAGTCTGATTATCAGTTTGTAGCCTTGTGAACCTCAACATTATCGAGCGAATGAGCTCGACATAATCAAAAAAATGAACTCGATATCATCAAACAAATGAGTTCGATATCATCGAGTAAATAAACTCAATATCATTAAATAAATGAGCTCAATATCGAGCGAATAAACTTGGTATGAAGAAGGTAAAAATATAATAAATAGACGTACCATCTCAATTATCATAAATACAATTTCAATCCTAAGAATGAAAATTTTGAGACTATTGTCTCTACGGATAACCTTCTGGTTTTTCTTCCTAGAGCTGTATTTATGCTCTTATTGAATGACTTTTTAGTCTCTTAGATTATATGAATCAAGTCTGGATGAACTTATTTAGATTATTAGAATTAGGGTCTTTTTAACTGAGAAAGAGAAAACCTTTATAAGATAAGGCTTTGAGGACAAATAAGAGCACTTCGAGTTAGATGAAATTACCTCGATGTTGGATATAACCTTTTGGGATGAGATGAGACCTTAGAGTCAAATGAGATGGATGAGACCACCTTATGATGAGATAAGATATTGGAGTTGGATGAGATGGATGAGACCATTTTAGGATGAGATGAGATCTTGATCGGATAACATGGATAAGATCACCTTGGGATAAGATGAGACCCTGAGGTCGGATGAGATGAATGAGATCACTTGGAATGAGATGAGATTTTGGGATTGGATGAAACAGATGAGCCTATCCTAGGATGATATAAGACTTTAAGGTTGGATAAGATGGAAGAGACCATCTGGAGATAAGATATTACGATTGGATGAGATGGATTAGATTATATTGGGATAAGATGAGACCTTAGGGTCAAATGAGATAGATAAAACCATCTTGGGATAAGATCTTTTCGAATAAGACCTTAGGTTCGAATGAGATCACCTCAAGTCAAGTAAGACCTCGGGGTCAGATGAGATCATCTCATCTCGAGTAAAACCTTGAGATCATATAAGATCACCTTGGGTCAGGTGAGATCATCTCAGATTAGGTAAGACTTCAGAGCTGGATGAGATGATCTCAGCTCGAGTAAGATGAAATCACCTTAGGGTCAAATGAGATCTCAAAAATAAAAGCTAATGTTCATAGGTCAAATATAGAGATACAGACTACAAAACTCCATCTCTCCCATTCATATTATAGATATTGATTTCACAATAGTTCATACCAAATTTTAGTATATCTAATGGTTAATGAATTCGTTTATGTATGTTGATGAAAATAGGATATATTAAAAAAAACCTACAACTTTATACATTTATCGGTTATTGTTCACGAATCAAAACTGGAGCTAAAAATTGAAAAATCCTATCAATACTATTTATATTATAGGCCAAGACTTTGAAAACATCCATACTAAATTGTATTACGATTTAACGGTTAACAAATCTATTTCTGGATTTTGATGAAAATTGGACAAAATGAAAAAATCTTAAACTTCTACCTGTTTGTAAATTACTATTTACAAATCAATCTAAAACTATAAACACAAAACCTTATATCCACTATTCAAACCATAACAAGAACTCAAAAACATCTAGATCAAATTTTAGCTTAATCTAACAGTTAATAAATTTGTATTAATATTTTCATGAAAACTAGACAAAGTAAAAATTTTGCATCTTCTCTCTTTTTATTTCTTTGTTTATTGTTACACTGTCTTTCTTAATTTTGTTGGAAAATAGCCTTTGTAAGCAATCCCCATGTACGACTCTAAATGTTGGTGCATAAAATCTCCAATGATTCTAATACACCAAATAAAGAATCTTGTAACGATCATGATATAGTGGTTGAAGGTTTCTTGTGAATGAACTTGGATTTTAGCCAAGCCGCCTATGTATCCTTTGTTTTGAGATCAAGTCAAAACGTAGTTTTTTTTTTTTTTTATGAAAGATGATGGTTTCTATATACAATTGAGTGGCTAATCCTAGAGACTTTTGGGGTCATCCCATTAATACATTGGCCACGTTCTCTTCTTGTGAGGAACTTTAGTAGACAAATAATTGTTCTTAATTTATCCCCAGCACATATTAATAAAATTTTAACTCTGAATAGCCTTCGCATTTACGATTTATTAAATTAAATGTATTAACGTATATTGTCACACCCAAAATTCATCAAATTCTGATTCATCCTTAATTAAGAGAAGTAAAAGCAAAGTTTAATATTTATACAAGTTTAAAATTTTATTCTTATATCACTTACGCAAGAACTGATAATATTATTCACTTGTACCTTACACTAAATTTTCATACATGTGCATATAAAATATTGTGACAACGCGTACGAAAATTTTCAATGAGTTCCATGACTAAGTATTGTTTTCTTGAAAGATTTTGGCTATTAGGT
>JAVXUL010000012.1:11114477-11131245 GCA_035590515.1 Trichilia minutiflora | reverse complement strand
TAAAAATATAATAAACAGCATAAGCATCCTAAAATTCAGTACAAGTATCCAGGCAAATTGATAAACAGCATAAGCAATTTAGAAATTCTGTACAAGTATCCAAGAAAACTCCAGCAAATGGCAGATACATTAACATAACAAGTAGCAATGATCCCTTGTCAAATCATACAAGACAAAAGTTTCTTCTCTAAATAAACAATTAATTTTAAATAATAATCAAATAATGCAATACAGATTTCAAATTCAAGAAATAATTCCTCAAACACTCACCGAACTCAGCTCTAAGATTCGAAATTTACAGAACGTTGTACTACTGCTGAGTCCTCGCTTGCCTCTCACTCTGATCCCTCGGATAGTCCTCTCCTCCACTGGTGTTCACTCTCTCTTTCCTATTCGTTCGTACCAGATACCGATCGTTCAAGTCCTTCGGTGATGGGTATGGAATGTGCAATGTTTGGGTTTTCACTGTCTACGGTAGAAATGATGGGAGAGAAAGGAAACAAATAGGTTAGAGCGAAGAAGGAAGCAATGTGCAACGTATTTGACAGATCCAATTTGAAATGTATTTCACAAATTTGAAATTAACGTAAGAAGAGGTTTGCAGAGAGATAATATGTTGTTTAGAGAGAGAAAAAAAATAGGTGTGGGAGAAGAATAAAAGAAAAGTTGAGTATTTAAAATTGGAGGGTAATCTTGTCCGAAATTAAAATTAATGAGTATTTTGGTGCATATTTTTAGAAGTTGGGTATTTCGGTAAAAATTCCCAAAAAAACTGATCATTTTGGTAAATTTCCCTAACTTTTTTTTTTATGTGTGTGATCAATTCGAACGAAAAGAAAGAAAGAAATTATTTTGGTACTTTCCCTTTAAAAATAAAAAAGCCAAGTCCTAAGCGACCGATATTCAAATTTAGCTGAAAACTACCACAAAATCGGCTATGGCGGCAGCAACTTACCGCAGTTTCTCTTCGTCCTTGTGTTCGCTTTCAGCTCTAACACTTAAACCTCACAAACTCATTAATTCTCTTCTCTGTCTAAACTCCATCAAACCCATTTCCTTCTGCAATACAACAAACCCTCTCTTTCTTTACCCAGGTAGATATTTATCTCAAACTACCTGAAGCCTGAAACCCTGAAAGAGTTTTTCTTTTCTCTAATGGGTTTCCTTAAATTTCACTTTTTGCATTTGAAGTTTTCATTTTTCTTAATGCTATATAGCAAAATTATGGACTCTGAATTTGCTTCTTTTTTACTTTCATTGTTTTTCCAGTTTGAGAGTTTCTTGTGTGAAAACAGTGGCACCAAAGCGGGAGTATAGGGTATTAGCTGTTTCTGAGTCAAATACGGAAGAGGGATTGAGTGATTCAAATAAGGTATTCGATATGCGTTTTGCTAATTTAGCCTAATTAAATAGTATTTAGTCTTTCAAGATGGCATACTCATGGTTTTTGCTCCTGTAGTGGAAGCGTGCATGTCAAGCTTGAGATTTTCTATATGACTTAGTTGATGGGCTTCAACCATTCTTGTGAATATATGATTTTGTTTGAGTTGAGAAGATTAGCTAACCATTCCCCTCATTGTAAAATTATGTATGGTTGTCTGCTACTCTAGTTAAATTTTAGAAGGTAACCAAATTTTGAAAAGATAATAGCAATGATGTTTGGAGTTTGTTTGAATATTTAGACTTTACTTGTGGAATGTGGCAAATGTTCTGAAAATAAGAATATGGGAGAGAGAGAAAACATCCGTGTTTAGAGACTTATATTTGGTAAGCCATCACTCTACCACACAGAGTAAGCTGATGAGTTCTCACATGAGTGGCTCGTTGATTTCATGAACGTAGGTTAGTCCAAAAGTGGGAATTTTGGTATTCAGAACAGGATCTATTTTGTCCATGGTCAAGTTAGTTAGTTGTCCAATAATTTTGTGTCCTCCTATCTCTTATCTTCTGTTTCTTGAGTAGAAAGAAAACAGTAAGAGAAATGGGTGGCTGCATGACAAGCCAAGATGACTATGAACATGATATAGCTTGAAAATTAGAGTTATGAAAATTAAGAATTCAAATAGTTAAATATTAATGAATAAACATAAGAAAGGAAAAAAGGAGATGAGAATTTGAGAGGAGAATAGGCATAAGAAAGTTAAAACAATAAAGCAAACCACACTAGGTTTTAGGAAAGATAGATAAAAATAATTAAATAGCACCTAGATACGTAGATAAAAATAATTAAATAGCACCCAGATACTCAATAATTTAAGAATAATGCTATAGGTACTAAAGGACAAAACCAAAGAAATAAATAAATAAACCTTTCTCTAAATGATATGGCAATTGATAATTGGCATCGCATAGTGGCATGTTCCATTCCCTGGTGAGTTAATGATGCAGTACATAACACATCATTATTAACCGGTACATGTGGAGGATATCACATGGATTTCCCTACCATTTAATTATCATTTTACTAAATTCTTCTGAATTGCATCAACTGTATAAAGTTTGATTTAAGCCTTTTCTTTAACTGTTTCTGATTCCTGCATGTCCTATACGCAGGAAGCACTATCGACATAAAACTGCCTAGGAGGAGTTTGCTTGTACAATTTGCTTGTGATGAGTGTGGAGAAAGGACACAGAGACTCATAAATTGACTGGCGTATGATCAAGGACTTGTTTACGTGCAGGTATTTATTTTTTCTTTTTGTAGACATGTGGTTTCTATCATGATATAATTCTTTTAATTGTTTCTTGACATTGAAAATCAATTTAACTGTAATTTTGAATTGTTCTTCATTGTATCTATCATCCTTTCCAATTAATAGTGCTATATATTAAAAATATCTTTCCCTTTGATTTATATTCTATGTATTATTCTCTCTCCCACTTCAACAACAACACCGTGCACACACACACACACATCCAAGCATACTTCTCTTTGTTGGCCAACCATACCGCAAACCAAAATTGGTTTGTTTGCATAATTATTGATGTTTACAATTTTATTTTCTTGAAAGAATTTGTTACTTATATCCTTCCTTTCCATCAATTGACTGAAGTACACCTTCAAATGCTTAGTTCAGAATAGAGTGACTGTAATAAATGCTTTTATAATGTAAGGTGGTTTCTTATATTATGATGGTGGTTTCATAGGATATCCTAAAACTAAGAATGCATTGGTACCATTGTTCAAATTTGTTTTTGGAAAAGGAATTGAAAGATTAAAATAGAGAAATGGATTTGATGTTTGAAGGTCCAAAAATATCTAGTGGCATTTCCAGAAAATGATATTCTAAAATTGATGATAGCATAGGTGCATTAGGTAGAATTTTTGAAAATGAGTAGATATTTAAAATTGTGATGTTTTGCAAAAATAATGAGATCATACTTTGACGTTTTTATGTTCGAAAATTTTTAAAAAAATCAAAAGATTATATTAAACAGTCACTTAGCTCTAATTTTTAAATTTGGAGCAGTTCTCTGTTCAACCAAGGTCATATTGTTGGAATTTTTTTTTAGCAGGGTTAAATTCAACATGCAATCACTATGTTTACCAGCGCTTTAGTTATATACATTTTGGATGTGTGTAAACAGATTCATACCTGAGACCTTGGTATTAATTAGTTCTGCTTGTTATAGCGTTTGCTGAATTGTTTTAATTCAATATCATCATTTTTATCAACTTTGTGGTGAACACTCGCTGGTGCTTTCGTTGAAAAGTTGTTTATAGTTCTCTTGATGATATCAAAGTCTTTTATTTTCATCTCACAAACAAATATGCTTCTTAACAGTGTGCTGGATGTCTCAGGCATCACAAATTAGTTGACAACCTTGGTCTTGTGGTTGAGTATGACTTGCAAAAAGAAATCAGCACAGAATCAAATGCAGATCAAGTTTGATAAGTGATGATGAAAACATCTTTTGTATAGTTTGGCTTTGATGGTTTCAAAAATTCATCTCCATTCAATATTTTCATTCATGAAATTAAAAAAATACAAAAATGTTGAAAGTTTGCTGGCTCCTTCTTCTTTGGCTTTATTCACTCATACTTCAACAAATTTCTCAATTGACTTTATAAAGTACTTATGAATAATCATCATGTACATAAATCATCCATGGTTCATCCTGTAGATGGCTAGAAATTTTAGCCTGTCATTGCCAGCAGGATGGCAACAGCTAATCCTGTCATAGCCCACAGTCCAGATCTTCCTCCCTGCTGGTATATTGTATTTGCTCCATTCTGTAAGCCAGAAATGTAGAGGAAGGTTATTAAAATAATTTCATATTGACAATTAATATAACTGAAATTTAGTTCTCAATCCATGCACAATTTGTTTGCCGAGCAGTCAGAAGAAATCTTATGCATAATTAAAAACATTACCAAGTTCAGAGATGGTGCTGGTGCTGGTGTGGTATCCTCCTCCTCCGTGTCTGGTACTGTTGGTGGTGCTGGAGGGCTTTTGACGGTTGGTGCTGGAGCTGGTGCATGATGATGATGATGCCTCTTGTGTTTGTGCCTCCTTCTTTTGTGGTGCTTGGGGGGAGCAGGTGCAGGAGCTGGTGGCAGACTAAGTGGTGCAGGTGCTGGTGTTGGCTTTACTGGTGCAGGTGCTGGTGTCGGTGGTGCCTTTGGTGGTGCCGGTGCAGGTGCTGGTGGTGCTTGGACTGGGGTCGGGGATACCTGTGGTGGTGGTGTCGCTGGTGGTAAGGCTGGTGGCGGTGTTGCTAGTGGTAAAGCAGGTGGTGGTGTTGCTGGTGGCGGTGTTGCTGGTGGTAAGGCTGGTGGTGGTGTTGCTGGTGGAGGTGTTGCGGGAGGTAAAGCAGGCGGTGGTGTTGCGGGTGGTAAAGCAGGTGGCGGTGTTGCTGGTGGTGGAATTTGAGGTGGTGGAAGTGATGGGCTTGTAGCTGGTGCAACTTTAGGAGATGGTGGTGTTGTAGGTGGGGGAGTTGCCGCACTCACTGGTGTCTGCACTGGTGCTGCTGGTGTTGTAGAAGGTGGAGGTACTGTAGTTGTTGGAGGTGGTGTAGTGGTTGGTAAATTAGGAGACGCTGCTGGAGTTTGTGCATGGGTAATGGCCACCCGAAAGCCGGAGCAAAGTAGAGCAAGAACCCAAAGCATTGAATCCATTTTGTTGAGATGGCAATTGTTGAAAACACTTGTGGTTATATATAGACCATGAAGAATTAAAAAAAAAAGAAGAAAATAATGCAGTTTAAAATGTTTGGTGAAACGTTGTAGGGAGAAATCAAATGTAACGTTCATGAGAGTGGTACATCCCTTTTTTTGAGTTCCAAGGTGCTTATTAGAAAATTATGATTTCTGAGGATCTCTGTTTGTAGGGCGTGTAAGGTTGAAGTCAGCAAAACGAGTACCGTAACATCAATTATATTGTCATTATATTTGTAAATAGTAATAATTACAATACTAAATTTGAAGGGACGAGCATATTTTCATTTCATTTTTCTTTTCTGTGGGCATTTCTTTGTTATTATATCGTTAGTTGTTGCATAAAATTCTCCTTGCACATATGATAAAAATTAAAACGGTAAGCAACTAGGGTGCACTGAAGAGTTGGGGTAATGGGGTATAGATGTATTAGCAGCAACTCTTTAAATGCCATTAGACTACGATGTTGATCCTAACGCAACCTCATCCTAGGTAAGCAATCACCGTCCAAATTTATGATGAAAAGCAAGGAAATAAATTTTTTGGTTTCTTCTAGGTTTCACTCGGTTCCACCGTTTTAGCTCTTTCAGGAAACCAACCACTGGGAGCAAGCTTTTGAAAGGCATTTCTTACGCATGAGTAGGAGAAGTTTGGTCGAAAAGAGAAAAAGGGATGGATTGCAATCCAACATAAAATTTGATGTTTATCTCAATCAACATCATTCATTAAAATTTGATGTCTCTCGCATCCAACATGAAACAAGAAATTCAGTTTTGGTAACCGTTTTTTCGTTCAATTGCTCCGATATCATCATATCAAATGACAATTTGCCAGCTATTCAGTTTAATGTTGTTGTGCAGATATCAACTCATTTTATTTAAGCTAATTATCTTTCACTGTATAATTCTCAACAAAACAGAGATCTTTTTCTACAAAAGGAACATCATGTGGAACATATGCTGCATCTTTGTGAGGATTTTTGATGGTTGGTTTGCGATGGGAAGAGATGAAGGGGGAGGTGGAGCATCTGCATTCTTCTCCTTCTTCCTTCTTCTAAGCTGGAAGAATTGCTGCATTACATCCGCACACTCAGCTGACAGCAGCCCTCGTCGAATTGTCATCTTTGGGTGAAAAGGATGAACTGGAGAAGCTGCGTTATCTGATGGCTCTGAGCCATCTCTCCCTTCTCCCCTGTCCGGAAAAAGTCTGCAAAGAAGTTCGTTACAAGTTTAATTTTGGGGGACTAACCTTAAGAACTTTCTTGTCTAAACATTACAACACTCTAGCCATAAAAATTATCTTCCAGAGTCGGTCCAAATTATATTCTTTATATTTTTTTTCTTCGTTCTTTTGACTATCCAAAAATTCCTGAACCCACTTAGTGAACTCAAATTTAAAACGGAAACCCACCAAACCCTAAAATCTAACTGTACTGTATTCTACTCATAATCTGAATTAATAGATAGAGAAACCAATGCTATACTGTATACTGTATTTAGGGGTGGACGTCCATTATTTGGATTGGTTTAAAATTAAATTTCAAACCGATCTAAATATTGTTGTTTGAATTTTAAATAATCTAATTCAATCTAATAACGTGTCATAAACCGCAACCAATTCAACCGCATAAAGCATTTTTGATCTATTTGAATTCGCGATTTATACCTTGAACTTAAATTAAAATAATTTATTAATTTTAATTGAATACAAAAGATAAAATTTCGAGCCTTAGTTTGCTTCTTAATCCAATTTCAAAATAATAAACCTATTATGTTACCATATAATATTAACAAAATAATTAATGTATTATTTTATCATATAATATTAATATTATCATACAATAATAAAAAGCATATCAAATATTCTTTTAAGTAATTTGATTTGGCGGTTTGCAATTTGAAATTAATTAAATTCACAATCCAAACTGACAATAATAATTTGTAAAATATCAATTTAGAGATCGATTCAAAATTTTTTCAAACCAATCTAAATAAGTGGTTTGGATCGACCAACCGCTAACTATATTTGTATTAGCCAATCAGGCAGGCATGTTCTGTTGTTAATAAAAACGGTGAAATAGATTCAGAGTTAAAAAAAATATGGTGAAAATATTATACCCTTTTTTCACAATACATTCCACTAGATTTGACCAAATAAACATCTAGAAGGAAGGAGATCCAGAGTTAAAAAAATATGGTGAGCTTATCATTAATGCACAACCAATTTTCATTTTAGAAGACACAGTAAGAATTCTTTACCACTAAGGTACAATTGAATATCTGCCTATATCACAAAGAGTTAATAATTGGAAACATTGGCATATAGTTATAAACTGCTGATGAATATTAATAGAGGCCAATTGTTACTTTCAACAAAACTATGATAACAAGATGATAAAAGAAATAAATTGCATACCTAATCCAGCTGCCATCAGCTCCAAGAAGCTTATTTGGAGCTCCCCATACAAGAGTGCTGATTCTTGCTTGAAGTATAGCTCCAGCACACATGGGACAAGGCTCAAGAGTTACATACAGAGTAGTATCCTGGGGGGAAATGATAAAGTTATTTATCATTCAAGTATTTACTACGAAAGTAGAATGCAGGTGTTTTCAAATTAACCAATTAAGGACCGATCATTCTTCTCATTGGTCGTAGATAAGTAACTGCCCCAAGTTTCCCTTCGAATGATAAGACTAAAGTGATATTTTTGGTCCAGGTTTTTCAAGGTAAAGATAACAATCAATAGCACTTGGCTCCACTAGAAACGGAACTGAGATGTAGTTTATAGGTTAAACTGCTAATTGATCGCTTGGTATCTGCCAGAACACACTCTGCTCTAAGATTACATAAAAACACAAACGGGGTACAAACTTTGAGGGATTTAATCTTTTGGCACATCAGTTTCTTAATCTAGAAAGATAAGCAATAGTCCAGAGAACAACAAAATGGAAAAACATAACTAAGAGAAGAAAATAAAAATTCTAAAAATGTAGAAATGGTTATCATTACCGAAAGCCTCCATGCCCTAAGTATGTTTGAAGCCTCACGAATACAAATCATTTCTGCATGGGCAGTTGAGTCCCTTAACTCCTCCACTCTGAAATAGATATTTCAATGGAAAAACACTCAAAAGAAAGCAAGCATCTAATTAGAGAAGCAATAATTTCTCAAAAGGCTTACAGATTGCATCCACGAGCAATAATCTTCCCATGTTGCACCAATACAGCCCCAACTGGCAACTCCCATGCATCAGCAGCCTTCTTGGCTTCTAACAACGCTTCCCTCATAAACATTTCATCTATTTTTCGCTGCTCCTCTTCAATTCTATACGCTTCTTCCCATTCTTCAAATGTATCTTTCAAAACCTGCTTGTTCCGTTGAAGCTTCCTTTGTTTCAATTCCCCATCCTTCCCAGGAGACCCTGATACTACAGTTAACCTTGAATTAAAAGGTTGAGCCAACTGAACCATTGAGCCACTTTCAGACTCACGAGTTTTACCAGTTTCAGAAATGGCTTCTACAGTAGGAGGTCTTCTAGTGTTTCCAGCAGGTACCTGCAAAGATGATGGCACTGCTTCCATGCCAGAAACAGTACTTGGTAAAATGTTCCCATCTGCTCTTTTAAGATTCTTGTCTTCGAAATTAAAGGAAACACATTTTGATATAGACCCACCTTCTATTATATTCAAAGAAGATGGCACGTCCACTTCAAGCATTATTTCCTTGTTCTTTGATAGCACTGTGTCAGATGCTTCTTCTTGAGAATGGATAAAAGTTTCCCCTTGTTGCAGCCGATGAAAAGGTGTTACTTCTTGTGGCATGCTACTTCTTTCTCTATTCCTATTTTCATCACTATTTTTATCCGATTCACATCCAGAAAACCATGTCTCACTGCTAATAGAGACATTAGATGTACTTTTTCCATTTGACCTGGCAGCAGAGTTGGGGGTTTCAGAATGTGAACCCCACCGAAATCGAACAATGTCTGCAAGGATATTCCACAAGGACCTACCTCTTCTCTTCACAATGGGATTTCCTTCTGCTTGATTGCCCTCCAGTGCTTCTGTCTGAGAAAGTTGAACAAATGGGTTGGTCACATCCCACATCTCATCAGCAGTCCCTTTTGCTCCAGAGCCCTCAGATGACCGCCTAGACTCACGCCCTTTCATCTGAGAGTCTGCAGAAGTATATTCGCCCAAATCTTTTTTCCATTGCTTCTCACCTTCATACGCCACCTTTGTCTCAGCAATATTCTCCTTTTGTGTTCCAGAATTAGAGACTGCATGCCTTGCCTTCTCCACAAACTCCCCTACAATCTGCATCGATGACTCCTCTAACCGATGAGCTGAACCCAGAGCATCACGTTCATACACTACCTTTGTCTCAGCAATATTCTCATTTTGCGTTCCAGAAGTCGAGACTGCATGCCTTGCCTTCTCAACAAACTCCCTTAAAAAATGCATCGACGACTCCTCTAACCGATGAGCTGAACCCAAAGCATCTTCTTGAGTAACTAAAGGCTCTACATATGATTCATCATATGAAGCTGGAGTTCTCCCACTTGAATTTGTATACAAGGCACTAAGGCCACTTTCCAAAGATTGACTAGAAACCTCTTGAATTGCAATCCCACTAGTTGAATCAACATGAAGTGAACCTCTAGCTACCAATTGAGATGGGGGAGGCAATAAAATTGTCTGTGAAATTCTCTCCTCCTCCTCCTCCTCCTCCTCCAAATGAAGCTGTTGCGCACCAGCTTGAGAAACCAAATTGATAGTTGCATGTAAATTAGAGCTCTCTTCTGATGACAGCTCAGGAGAACTACACAGTCTAGCAGGCTTTTGTGCCTCTTTCCTTAATTCAGTTTGGAAGACATTTTCATCAGGCCGATCATCGCTTTCTCTTGTTTTCCCCATTGGTTTCACAATTGATGTCAGAGAACTTTCTTGATTAATAACCCTTTTTCCAGAAGTTCTTTGATATTCAGCATGAGTTTCCACGTCACTAGCATGCACCACAGACACCCTAGTGACATCTTGGGATGCTTTCCAGGATTGAGTCCCCTGACGATGGTCATAATATTTCTGGGACTGCTGCTCTTTCGCTTGCGGATATGAAATGGAAACCAATTTTGAAGTTTCATCCTGGTTCTTCATTCTAGTTTCATATCGTGCAGTGGAGTTCTTTCCAAGATTAGTGTCATGAGTATCTGCTTCAGAGTAGCAGTCCGCCTCACTTCTCAAGTCAATTTTTACAGCTGTCCTTTCACGTCGATGTTTTTGACCTTTTGTCAGCTGAACTGAACTCTGAACCAAAGTCTCGTCTTCTTTCTGGACCTTCACTCTAGACTCCCAATGTCTCTGCAAATTAGTAGCGTTTTGGGTATCAATGTTTAGAATTTCAGAAGTTTTATTAGGTTGCTGCAAGTTCCTCCTTGAAACGTTATTTCCAGCAATAACACCAACAGTTTGGAAATGTTCGCCCTCAGTCAGGTTTTCTTCCCTGTTGTTGAATTGCTTTTGAGATTCTGAAGTTGTATCAACATTACTGCCATGTATTTCCTCTACTTCTGTAACTTCTTGCCAATTGCTTCTTGACTGATTAGTGTCCTGGATACCTGTTCGACCATACAGATTTGTTGTTCCCTTGTCCAAACTCACCGCCAAGGTTGATTTCGCTTCTGCATCATTGAATTGCTTACAGGAAGTTGACATGTTTCCATAATCAATTTCGCCTCTCCTATCCTTTCTCAAATGAATTTGCAAGGATTGTTTTCTGGAGTTTGTTTCTTCAACTGACACTTCAGTAAGCTTCTTCTCCGATTTCTTTCGGCCATCCCATTCAACATGACTGCCAGTTGCAGTATATCTCTGTTCTGGAACGTCATCATGCCCATCTACTTCAATGTTATACTTATTGAACCTTTCCATTAATTGAGCTTTATAACTGTCCTCTTCACTCTTACCCAAATCCTTCCTAAACCCACTTAAGGATTCTTCCACAAATTGCTCTTCCTTATCCTGAACTTCCTCATCACTGCCATCCTCCCCTGCAGAAGAAAATGAGTAATAAGAAGAACAACTGGAACTTTTGGCCCTTTCCATTGGATTGTCTCTTCTTGCAATAGCTTCCCTCCCTTCATTCCTCCTATATACTTCCTTACTAGACTTAATTGTCGTCGACTCAAAGTTGAATTTCGAGTCACTCTCCAACAAATCTGACCCAACAGTTTTCTTTGCCCTCCCAGAATATGCACCCTCATATCTCCCCTTCTTTTCTACTTCCACTTTATTCTTCTTATCCTGATAAAACTTACCACCACGATCTTCGCCCTTCTCAACTTCCACTCTCTTCGCTAATCTCTCATTTCTCTCTCTACCACCCAAATACTCTTCACTAACTTCCTCACTCAACAAACTAATTACAGCCTCAACATCATCAACACCATCTAACCAATACCTTTCACTCTTTATCTCCGAAACCATACACTTAAACCTTCCCTTCCTTCTCCTACCAAAACCTTCATTACCATTTCTTTCCCTAATAGAACAAGATACCTGATAACTACCTCTATTAAGATCATAAACAGGAAGACGAGAAAGGAATCGATTTTTACCACTCAATATTAATCTTTTATAAGGTGCGCATTGAATAAGAGTGGATTGCCTTAACCCATATAAGTAGCTAGTGTTTATGGGCACTCTATTATTATGTGCAGCAAGTTCACAACAAGAACAGCACGTACAACAACATGAACAACATGACAACAGGGTTCTGTCAAATCTTTCATTTAACAAGCTAGAATAGTCGTTGAAAGAAAATGAAAGAGACCCTTTGCTTCTAATTGACAGTAACGTTGAGCTGAAGTAAGCGTTGTGCATATTTACAGGTTTGAAAGCTAGAGAAAGGAGCTTACCTTGATTTGCAAAATGGTTTTTGCCGGGTTTTTGGAGCTGAAAGAGAGACTGAAAACACAGTGGTTCTGTGTGAATTGTGAATTGGATTCGATCAGCTGAGAAAAGAATGTTTTGATTTTTGTTGAAAATGATTGTGGATGACGAGGAAGAATGAAGATTCGTTGAATTGACTTGTTTACACAACTTAGGTCTTTATGGACTCTAAAAGCCCTAAGACCCAAATATTCAAATGGGTTTGAGCTTTATTTTTGAGTAAGTTGGAAACCCCTATACTAATTGTAGGCAAATATTGTATAATTTTAAAAGCATTTTTTTCAATGAAGTTATATTCTTTTCTTCTTCTTTTTTCGAATCTTTGTGAATTGTGAATCAACACCCAAATTTATAACTTGAAGAATGACTTACATTGATAATCTCTCTTCAAGTCAAATGAGTCATCCTCAAATTAGAAAATCTACACTCACGAAACAATGTTAGAATTGTCGGCGTTGCCAATAGCTACTCTTTTATGTTTAAGTCAATTGGGGTTCAATCTATGAAGTTAGCAATCAAATTAAAAATTAAATAATTTAAGGATGAATGAAATGTTTACCCTCTGTGTTTGTTTTGAAGAAAATTTGAAAGCATGAGGTTATAACTGCAAACATTGTGAATGCTTGACCCACTTTTTAGAGCTTCTTAAAAATGACAGTTGGTAACTACCATCAATCTCTCAAATACCCTGTAACTTGTCAACAATGGGCCATTATCTTATAAGCAATCATGGAGCCGAATCTTGCTTTGTAATTATGTTACTTGTTATTTTATCTAATTGCTATTATGTAAACAAAATGAAAAGACATTGGGACGGTGTCTAATGAGACAAGACCATTTGTTTGGTTATTCATGCTGCATATCGTCGGTCACTTATCTTTTAACTAATATTTAATATTTTAGCTTCTATCCGAAAAGTCAAAAATAGATTTGTAACTGCAACATCTTAATACTACACGTTCTCTACTAGATAATACCGGCCTTGGCCCAAAAAACAAAAACTCATTACTTGAGGTGACGTAGTATAAAACTAAAATGGTAAGACGCAAGATGAGACCACTAAGATTAGATGAGTCCATTGGTCTCGCCAATAACAAAAACATTCGGATGACCAATATTAGCCCATTAGTCCTCATTGCCCATCGACGTGATATGTTCGTCCTCATTGCCCATTCTTTTGGCCCATATCTTCGCTTCCGTCGGACATTTAAGCCCTCCTAAAATGGAATGCAACTTTGGAGAGTCATTTGCCCTTTTGGATTAATATCTTCGGATAATTTGAAAATTTTTGAAAACATATTAGCTTAATCTCTCCTATAAATCCAATTTTTCTCGGAGAAATTATGACCACTTTATCTCGGTAGTGTAAAATTCAGGAGCACAAATGTTACATAAAGAAAATTTTATTTTAATACTTAAAAGAGAAGAATTTTAATAATCATGTGAATATAAAATTATGTATTCAATCACTTAATTTTTCATATATGCAAAATTAATTTTATTTTGTCAAACTATTCAACTTGAAATTATCTTTTAAATATAAACTACAAGTATATGTAATTGACACATTTTAATATTAAATAATTCCACTTGAATCAATTGATTATCAAAGTATTTAAATTGTAGACAAAAGAAGATCAAAAGCGACCGAAATAAATAAAAATTTTAAACTATTGATGTATGAAAGATGGCAATGGAATTAACAAACAGATCATAGTGGCTATTATTTTCAAAGTAAATAACGAGGGCCTGTACTTGACTGCTTCCATTAAAAAGAAAATTAAGATTAAAAATATATATATATATAATAAAAAATTTATCCTCGTATTTTTTTAATTTATTTATTTATTTATTTATTTTGTTAGTGCAGGACATATCTTAGGACAGCGAGCGTCCTTGTCTAGGGGGGGCATGCATTTGTTGGATATTGTTTCTTGTTGGGTTATCGACGTTGAATTATTCTTCCTCTTGTACTCCAAAGGACTCGGCTTTGGCATCGCAAAATTGTAATTTCATATGATTTAAGATTTTATTTTATTTTTTGTTTTGACTTCTTGTCATGGTATTTGTTAAAAATTGGATAAAACCCTAATTCCTTTTCAATGTTATTCTCAAATTTATCACTATCATGTTATTAATATAACATTCTAATTAGTGGCGGACTAATTCCTTTCAATGTTATTATCAAATTTATCTCTATCATGTTATTAATATTACATTATAATTAGTGACGGACTCATAATTTTATATAAAAAAAAAAATAGGTTAAATTAATATTTATTAGTAATAATTTTATAAATTTTGATGTATGAGATTTTATAAATTGATATATAGATAAATATAAAAATAAACATATATATAAACTAAAAAGAATATGACTAACTTTAAAAAAAAAAAGCAATTTTAATAAGTATATATTGTATTTTTATAAAATAATATATTTTGATTAATATTAGATATTTTTAAGTTGCATGATAATGTGATTTCTATGAACTAGTTAATTAGTTTAAAAATTGTAAAATTATTTAAATATTTAACATAAAGTGGCAGGTGAGTTAACATATATTTTTTAGACAATAAATTTTTATAATTTTCAAAATTATTTAGTTACATACCATCTCATTTAGATTATATTTTAGGATAAATAACATTATTCATTTTTAAAAATATTTGTTTGTCACGTACATATTGACGAGGATAAAATTTTTTAATCGAAAGTTATTGTTTTTGTACATCATTCCACTATTTAATAAATGCATCCCATCTCATTTAGATTACATTTTAGGATATGTAAAATTACTCATTTTAAAAATATTTGTTTGTCACATATTGATAAATATAAATTTTTTAATTAAAAAATGTTAATAAAATAGTAATAAAAATTGATTAAATGAGAGATTTTTTTAATGGGCATTATTATAATATTATTTTAACTATAATTTTATCAAATATCTAAAAATATCAATATAAAATATAATAAGATAAGGTTATTATTTATTAACATCAATAATAAATTAAAATGAGTATTTGAAAGGTTTTAATATAAGTAACGAGTTAAATGGGTATTTATAATTTTTATTATAAAAAAATAATAGTAAAATTTTGGATAAAATTTTAAAAAAAAATAGATTTTTTAAGTTAAATATAGATACAAATTAGTTTTTGTATAATATAAATCTCAATAATAAAATCTTATAGACATGAGCAACAAAATATCAACCACAAGTGTTAGAATTATGAATCCAAGCAATCAACATCATGCATGGACTAGCAACAATCACACAGATTTGTTTGCTTTTGCAATTTCATCCCTTCAATCCATGGACCACAATCCAATCTTCAAATGCTACCTATAAATACCCACATATAATAAGAACAAATTTAGGATTATGTGATTAAGTATACGATTTTAGATTTGATTTTTAAGAGTATCTGTAATTTAAGTGGGGTATCGTGACAGTGAAATACTATGCTAATCTCCTCAAAAAATTAATTAAGATGCACGTAAACTGATCCAGATACCTCGATTACAAAAAAAAAAAAAATTACCTATAAAAAACAACAAATAGGATAATTTTCAATCACCATGAAGTTCTGCCTCAAGTGAAAGATTGCAAGAGCCATTTATTATTGATTTAAATATATTAAACTAGCTAACTCATACTTATAAATTAACCATAGTTGGTAGAATATATGCCATCAATGGTGGTAGTTGACATATACAGAAAGAAGGTTGCCATCTCTAGAGTTGACTATTGTGGTTATAAATAAAACATGCTTAATCTTTAATTTACTGTTGGACAAGTTATATATATTACTTTTAATAAGAAAGGATGCCGGTGCTGCCTCCAATGATTTGCTCGAGTGATTTACATAAATTTAAATGAGTTAATTTTTTTTAACATTTATTTGTGTTCAATTTAAAAAAAATAATAATTAAAATATCCTTGAGTTTTATTTATTTTTATTTTTATTTATCGCTTTTGATTCTTAAGAAAAAGAAGAAAAAAGGACGTTTGATAACTTCATATAAATAAAATATTAATATATACATATGTGTGTAATAAAGTGAACGCTTTTTTAAATTAATTTTCATTTAAAGTTAAATGATTCAAATATAAAGTACTAAATAATATAGAATTTAAAATATATATTTTACACAAATGTTAAAAATTTTACTATTTATAGATGAAATATGATGGTGATGGAATAAATTTAAAATGTATAGTTCGAGTGTACTAATTAAATTCGATTCTTATCAGTTATTATGTGAAACTCGTCCCTTAGTATTATAGGCATAATAATAAATCCTTCAAGAGTGTTCGTGCATGTCTTTGTGGTTAGATTGTGCACGAGAGGGTATAAAACATAAAGGAGTGTTTCGGATAAGATTATGGTGTTGGATTTGAGCTTATGGGAAAGATCTGGATTTTTGACCTCAAAATCATCTCTAATTGAAAAAAAGTTCATGTCGTTTTTGTAAAGCTCGAAGAGAGCTTCGTATTGATATACTATGGGTTCCGAGCGGATATTCGAGTTAAAAGTTATGGCCAGTTGAAGTTGTAGTCCTCAGAAGAAAAACCAGAAGCAAACGTATCGATACGTTTGGGGAAACGTATCGACACGTTGAGGTTGTGGCCAAGGGTATCGACACCTT